>JARHVA010001455.1:1062500-1532500 GCA_037957365.1 Torreya grandis
AAAACAATAGGAGGAATTAGGTGTGTTTTCAACCCAATTACTTGGGCAAGAGCATCCCAATTATCAAAATGATAGAGCAATTAAACACAAGTTTGATGACAAACCTAATTGATCAAACTTTATATTATCAAGAGGATGCCCTATCAAGTACCTAGATTAATTAGAGGCCAACAAGGATAAGTCACCATATGTTTTTATTAAACTAGAGCACAAAATTGATCATCAAGAAGGTTGGAATCAACTTGCCTATCCACTCTAAGGTAGGTGTATTTCTAGTCAACTTATGTGGGTAGGAGAGTTTGTTTTTATCTTTGGAGAAGTATATCACTAGATCATCGAGAACCCAAAACTTATCCACATTTTTTTGGTTGTAATCAAACATAAAAAACATTCTAAGTTGATAAGAAAGGGCAGTTATTTTGTAGAACCAGTCAATGGCTTTGTTTAAATAACTTTCTAATTAGTTAGTTTAGGGTAAGTTAGATTTTTTATTTTCCCTAAGTGCCTGCATGCACATTGTAATTAGTTTTATTTTTTTTATCTTCCTCTAAATTCTTATGGAATAGTTTGTGTTGTTTTATTTTATCATTTTATTGAGGTGCACTTTTAGTTTTAAAGTATTAGGTTTGTGTAGGCCAAATAGGTTGCAGTTGTCTTGCATTTTTAGAGTGTGAGATGGATGCATCTACAACTCCATTCCCAATGGATTGATTCTAAGGATAATAGATCCCCAATTAGAAGGAAAGAGGTTTATATAGGTTTTCATAATGGTTAATCTTTGAGTCACCTTGATGTCCAATGGAAAAGGCTGAGCTCTCTACACCAAATCAACCTGCATAAGACTTTTAGGGAGTAATTCTGCAAGGAAAAATCATGCTCATTTCTCTCTAAAACTTTCATGATGATATCCATATGTGGGAAGAGTGAAAATATGAAGACAATAAAAATAAATACATTACCCATGTGTAAAATTTGCATGGGTAGAAAATGGCCTTTGAGTTGATTTTTACTTGGACATCTTCTGTGTCTTTCAATTGCCATATCAACTTATGTATCTCCTTTCAAACACAATTTCATGAAACCAAATGAAGTCCAATCACCTTAAAATTTCTCATTATGGTAGGAAAATGTGAAAAAAATGTGTGGGTCAATAAAGTCACAAAAAAATTTCTCCCACATGCAAAAGTTGTAGGGTTAAAAATTAGTTTTTGAGCTGATTTTTACTTTGTCAACTTTCTATGTTTGTAGTTGCTAAAATTTGTCAGTAAGCACTTTTACAACCTAGTTACATATGACCAAATGAAACAAAAATTTATTAAAACACTATATGATAGTACCCTAATGGCATGAGAAAGTAATGCATTTATTTTTGTAGCTATTGGAGTTTCCAGTGAAAAGCTATGATGGTGTAAAGTGACCCTCCTAGGAAGATTTATCACTTAGCAAATTTTTCATGAGAAAACACTCAGAGGGTAGTGCATAGGGGTTAATTTGATCATTTAAAAAATATAAAAATACCCTTTTGAGCATATTTTCAAGAGATTTCTATAAATATAAGATATGATGGGCTTTTTTCACATCTTTCTCTATAATTTTATATTTTCCATGTTTTCAAGGTGTTGATGCAGCTATGCACGAATGCATGTTGGTTTTTTAGCCATATATTTTGATCCATAGCTCCATTTTTGATGCTAATTATTATGTTATAAATATTTTTTCTTCCTCTTTAAAATTATGTTAATTTTAAATTAGATAAATGTATTATTAAAAATTGGTCAATGTTGTAACTGCAACAATGTATTAATTTGAGCCCAAGTCTACATAATTCAATACAAATGTGGCCAATGACATTAGGCGTCACTTATCAAATGTAGAGCATGGGCACACTTTGACTTCTACAAAAATATCTCAACCACTCTTCTAATAATAATTGAATATTTTAACTTCCACAATAGTGGGTGAGGTTGAGTAATGACCATGACCTTTCCAATAGCCTATATAAACAAACAGACTTGTCATTGCAAGAAAAACTTTTTAAGCACATAAATGCTGAAAATTTTTGCCCTCCAAGAGCACATATATTATAAAAACCTTACACTTTAATTAAAATTAAGTTCACTTCCCTTAATTTTTCTATATTCTATGTTATTTGTGTTTGATGATCTTTGTCTATAGTTAATGTTCACTCCTATGATTGCTATCCATTCCTAGCACCTCTATGAAAAACTTGGAACTTGCTTTTAGGTCATATTCTATGTGCACTCAAGTCTGCATAGGTCTTGTTTTTCAATAACCTTCATCCATCTCAACACTACACTGTGTTCTCTCACTTCCATACAAAATACTTATACATTTGGAGTGTCCCTAGTGGAGTCTGTGTGATATTGTCTCATTCTCAAAAAATTGTTGTGTGTTCATTAAGGCAGTAGGGGTGCTCACTCTATTCTTGGTGTGTCACCCTTTATTTATTTTATCACTCTCTTATCTTCTCCCTCCCCTTTACCTCAAAATCTTAGGTTTAGATTAGTGGTAGATTTACCTTTTTGCTCTTTAGGTCTGTACACTAGTATTAAACTAATGCATCAAGAATAGAAGGAAGTTGAATTTATATGGAGGTTCATCCCAAAGAGCACAAGGGTCCCAAAACCTTAGGGAATGATCCCATTATCTCACTAAACCATATTATAATTCAAGGGGTACAAGGTTTGAGTGATAATAGTTACATCATTCTATGTTCACTTTCCATTATCATGTTTGAGATTATATCCTTATACATGCATATATCTATATTTATACCTTTCATAGTGTAATTGATATGCTATGTACTTAACATTGCTTGAAAACACATATGTTTAGGAACTATTATACTTTGTTCATGTTGGTCACCTATTTTCCTTTCTTGCTATTATCTTCCGTTGTATTGCCTGTTAGATAATTTAAATATGATCCATTTATTGTGGCCCTCGTGTCATGCTTGCCTATTTGGAAATTTGAATATGTCATTATTTATTATATGTGGACATTTAAATATGTCATTATATGACTTGTGGATATTTGACCAAGTCATATCCCTTTGATTGTATAACATTTGAACATGTCCCTTGTGTGAGATCTCCTTAGACCACCCTATTGCTTTTATTTTGAGTGCTCTTGTGTGTGTGTTCAATTGCTTATTGAGCTTGTATTATCACTCTCTAGATGTTTCCATGATCTACATCATGTATATTATGACTTTATGTAATCACATACTACATGATTCAAATGTTATATTTAACTAAACATGTTACTCCTATATGCTACATGATCCATACACAACTTACACAATTATCTTATCCGTTTGAGGTAAGGTAACTACTAGATTATAATTTCCCTCATCACAAAAGGGGTCATATCAATAGGGGCATGTCATAGAGGCATGAATTTCACACTTTCACAATTTTATATTATAAGGGGCATGTAAAAAAGGCATGACCTCCACACTTATTTAGTACTCAAAATCTCTAGATTATAGTGGGGGCATGTTATAGAAACATGTTCTTCACATTTACATTAGTTTTTAGATTCTAAATATTATAATGGGGGCATGTTATGGAAAAATTTTCTCCAAATTTACACTAATTCTCAGATTCTCTAGATTTATAGAGGAATATATTGAGAAAAATTACAAAAGGTTTTTATGGATAGGTTCTAAAGACAAAAGTGGATTCCATTTGGTTGCTTGGGACAAGGTTTATCTCCCAAGGGAAGTTGGAGGTTTGGGGATTAAAAAAATCAAGGATATGAATAAAGCTCTTATGGCAAAGCTAAGTTTGAGATTTATCAAGGAGATAAATCAGTGGTCTAGGATATTAAAAGCTAAATATTTAGACTCTAGATAGGGCATTAATTTACTAGTTGAGAACCAATTTGTTAGAAGGTCTAATTGTTGACCATTTTGGTCTTGCAAGCCAAAAAATCACTCTCTTTTCTTTCCCTGCTATCCTGTGCATTAGTCTTGGATGTATCCACCTTACTAAAAATGCTCTATTTCCCTTTACAATAGCCCTATTCTTATGAAAAGTTGAAATATCTAAGACTTGTAGGTTCTTAGCTTGATATGGGGCTTATTTCACTTTGGGAAATTGCCTTGGAAAAGCCTTGGCAAAGGGATGGGCCAGTTCAAAGAATGCAAGTCTTTTACAAAGCTCTAAAGATAAAGTTCCCTTGCGGAGGGTAGGAAGGTGACCAATTTGACCTTTTAGTAGGTTCTGAAAGGAAAATTTGGGCCCAAAGTGCCCTTGCAGAGGGTAGGGAACACGTGCAGAGGGTAGGGAACACATAGAGAGAGAGAGATTAAAGAGAAGGCCGAAAGGAAATTTTTCCTTCGAGAAAATGACAAGCAAAAAAGACAAGGGATTCCTTTAGACTTTTGTCCAAGTAAATCTAATAAAAAGAACCAAAGAGTGAATTCCTTCAGATAAAGTGCTTGAAGAAATTCCTTCAAACATTTTTTCTGAATAAGTTCACAAAGGAAAAAACCCAAGGCAAAAAGTTCCTTCAGACAAAAAGCCTGAAGGAATTCCTTTAAACTTTTATTTGAAGGGATTTTACAAAGAAAAGACCGAAACATGAAGGTAGGTTTTCCTTCAGGTAAAATGTTTGAAGGAATTCCTTCAAACATTTAGTTTGAAGGAATTGAGATGACCAAGGGAGGCTGAAGGAGCCCAAAGGGCAAGTGTCATTGCAGAGGGCTCTTAGCAACCCAAAAAGGGACCTTTTCCAAGCTCTGAAGGGAGACATTCCCTTTAGGAAGGTTCAATTCCAAAACACTGAAGGAATAAAAAAGGTTAAAGAAATTACCAAAGGGGTGACAGTCCTGAGAACATCAACTTCAACATAGTGAACCAACCGTTGGAGGTTTAAACATCTAGTAACATCCCTACAGATGTCAAATTTAGGATAATGAAATAGCCATTGATTCTTAAATGTTTAAAGATGGGTCCGCATATGGAAATGGGTTAGAAGAGACACTAAAAGAATTCATAAGCATGAACCCAAAGAAATTCAAAGGCCTTAAGGCCAAAAGGAAATGACCACCGATAAAGGACCCTGAAGAGCCAATAAATGATGAAAAATAACCCCAAGGGCCAAAGAGCCAAAAAAAGACAAAAGCCAAGCACAGGAGAAGACATTACAGTCTAAGTGGCATAGAAAGCATTGACACAAGAAGTTATTGTTTGGGATGAAATAGTCTCTATCAAGTGACCAAAAAGGGCAGTGTGGTCATTCAATAGAATGGCCTATTTTTTTCCTCATTTTACATTAATGAGTAGATAGTCACATGAGACCCATGCTCTTGCAGTGACATTTAATAAGGGTTAAGCACCAAAAGTCAAGACTTATGACTACCACAATATGGTCCCTTCAATAGTTTCCTCTTTTCAATGTATTCAACGCAGCATGGGCTGCTTATTCTAGAAAGTGCCAAAGTATTTTCCTTCATGATATATATATATATATATATATATATTGTAACCTCTCAGTTGAGAAGGATATCTCTCATTTTGTAAGGCAAATCTCTACCAAATTTCACCTTTGATCAATAAGAATGTGTTTTACCTCTCTCTAACTGGTTATGCTTTTGAGTGTGTCTGTGTATCAATTCTATGTTTAGTCATTTTAGCTTGATGCTTTCACAAGGTTGACACCAACATACCTAGTGTAGCCAAAGCCATTTTTGTAGGTTCACTAGAAGTGCTTCATCTAGAGTGTAGAGAAAAAAGAGTAGCTATCAGACAGTGTGTTTTCCATAGCACCTATGGTAAGTTCCTTTTCCTTGTGTCTCCATTAAGCCCCCTATTAAAATACCCCTATAGTATGGTCTTTTTGCTAGATAAAGTGTATGTTCACCCCCTTCTAGTTTGAAGTGTGAATAGCTGAGTAGATCAAAATCATTTGGTGCATCACCACTTAGATTAGTTTTTAATTTGGTTATATCCTTCTCCCTTTTCACCCCTCCATTATTAGTAGTACTAGTAAAAGACTTCAGATATGCATCAAAGGAAGCTAGCCCTTATCTAGAGATTCTCCCCTTAGTTTTTCTAGACCCACAGGAAGAGGGGAGTCTTCATTATGTCGCATGGAAGAGAGAAGGTTAGCCTTCTTTCAAGGGTGCAATCTATAGCATCAATAGTTTTTGGCATGCCTGGTGGGACAAATTTTAATTCTCAAATTTTTTTTAGGATTGGTGCTGGTCCTGTTATAATAAGAATGAACCACTAATCTAGCATCTATCGACTCCATTTTGAAGAACATCAGTCTCTGGTCATAGATAAGTCTAACATCCCATACCTAAGGTCACCACAAGATCTTCTACCAAGGGTGTTCCTTTTGAATCCATTGAACTACCATTAAACTCAGTAAGGTGATTGAGATTTGCAAGGACCCATCCCTATATAGCAAGCCATTTTCCCATACCTGTTATAAAATATACTTACACAAGAAGACCCTTATAGAACCCTGTTATCACAATGGCCTTACCTTTTGTGGCCTTTCATGGTTAGAGCCCTTTAAAACTTCTACATTATGACCCAATCCAAGGGAAAACCCTTAAGAGTGTTCCTCCATTTAATGGAGAGGGGCATATTACTTCTATTGAGCACATCAAAAATATTGACAACCTCTGTAATATTCACAATGCCACTGAAGAGAACATTGCTATCAGGTTGTTGGCATTGTTTTTTAAGGGTAAGGTTCTAGACTAGTATGGGACTTTGCCTACGAATTTCATCAACACATGGAAAAAATTAGGCACTCTCTTAACAAATAGATTTAGGGAGAAGAGTGACCACCTCTCGATTGCTGAGAAAATAACCAACATGAAAAGAGCTCCACATGAATTCATGCAATATTTCAATACCAGGTTTCAAAATACCTAGGATAGAATCCCCATTTTGGTAAGGCTGACCCCAAGCTATGCTTTCTTCTATTACTTGAAATCTTTGAATAGTGACATTGCTATCATGATACAGTCAATGGGAGGACAAGTGTTACTAGATACCTATGAAATTGCCATAGCCGCTGAAAATTACCTGGTGCAAGTAGGAAAGATAGCCCCTAGACCTCATATGCTACTCTTTCCTAAATTGCCACCTTCAGTTCAAACTGCTACACCCACATTAGCTCTTCTACCTAGCATATAAAATCTGACTACTACCTTGCCTAATGACCTTCATGAGGTTAAAATCTTGTTACAAAGCATGACTAACAAACTAGTGGCTCTCAAAAGGCAACAGACTCAAAACTATTGGCCAAATCAGGGATACCAGTAGTTTAGACAAGTAATTAGACCCCCTTTTTAGAATTATAATGAAAGATAGGGTTAGTTTTCACAAGCCAAACCTTATCAAGGGTATAATACAAGCACTCCATCATCTAAAGCTCTTGTTCCCACTCAAAATAATCTGGTACAAGAATAGCCAAACTACCCACCCCTGGAATATAGTCAAGAACAAGTCGCTTATACAAATGATATACTAAGTCAATATATGAATGCATAAGATAATTATGTAGCTACCCAATTCCCAAGCTTTGAGGCATCAACACAACTTGGCATAGATAGCAGGTATGCTCAGTTTGATTCCACTCTCATGAATCACATGGAAGGTGAATTTTGTGTAGTCAACTATGTGGGCAGTATGAACAACCAAGGTGATTATGTTGCAGCCAACACAAGGTCCAAAGGAGAGCTATGGAGGAAGCTCATGTAGCTACCCAAATGTTTTCAACATCTTCTTCATCACATATGAACCAAAAAATTTCCAAATTACAGGCCATCGGTTACACCCTCAACTCCTCGACCTGTGCCTTAGGTTGTAAGTGCCCCCAAAGAAAATTTAAAAATAAGTAACCCTTAGATCAATGTGGTAGATTAGAGGAAGAAGATACACATGAATATCTCTTTATGGGATTCATTAGCAATGCCAAGACAAAAGGACATACTCTAGAAGGAGTTACACGAGCTAAATGAACCAACTGTCCCAACAAAAGCTGATAACATTTTGATCATGAATGGGCACCCTCCCACATCAAGATAAGTAAATAAAGATGAAAAGGTTCCCCCTTTATATCTATCCTTAGTCATAGGATATTTCTTGGTACATAACTGCATTATTGATAGTGGGGCAAACACCTCTGTAATGCCCAAATGCATAGTAGATAAGCTGGGACTCAAATACGAGGAGATGACCAATGGGTTCCTACAGCTAGATGGATCACCATCCAAGACACTAAGAGTGATATGAGGCTTGAATATAACACTACATGCCTATCCCACTTTCTTAGATCCCCATGACATGGTAGTGGCAGATGTTCCTCCCTACTTTACTATCTGTTTGTCTAGGGATTCCACATCTAAAATAGGTGGGTACCTAGTAGCAAATTGGTCTTACATGATTTTTATAACCAAATATGGGACTGAGTTCAATATTGAGTCAGAGCCAATCCATAGAGATCATTTGGAGCCATACTCACTCAAAGCAGTGAATGTCAACTATGCCATTATTGATGAAGAAGAATTTTAAGTGGATCAATCTCTGCCATCTACCCTTAAAGGAGTTGCTGACCTGCTCTTAGATGAATGGGGAAGTGACAACTTCGAAGACAACCCATAAAATTTTATAAAAGAGGAAGGGCTTGGAATTTATTGCTTGCATTAAAAAGGTACCCTTGTGCCAAATTTGATGAAAGCAAACTAAGAGAGCTTGGGTTTATAGCAACTCTTCTTTGATGGCTCAAGAAGCAAATTGGGAGCTGGTGGTGGAGTGGTGTTAATTTCACCCTAAAAGGAGAAATATTTCTCAACTTTTAGCTTCCAATTTTATTGCACTTTCAATGTTGCAAAATATGAGTCTCTCATCCATGGTTTGGAGTAGGCAAGGAAAAGAGGAATTAAAGAGATGCAAGTTTTTAGGGATAGTGAGTTGATCATAAATCATGTGAGAGGCCAAAATCTAACCAAGAATTCCTTACTTAAGTATTATAAGCATAGGTTATGGGACTTAGTTGAGATTTTCCTTGCTTTCAATGTTATTTCCATTCCAAGAGAGCAAAATAAGCAAGCAGTCAGACTAGTAGTAGTTGGTGCCCAGTTTGACATCCCCAAGGAGATAGGCTGAGAAAATAATCCATGCCATTTAAAAGTGGTAATTAGACCCTCCATGCCTAATAACATCACCAAAAATAAGGTGTTTGATTGTGATCAATAGATAACATTCTTCTTGCAAGAGGAGGCTGAGTTTGCCTCTACAAATCAAGCCAAGCTATAACAGCAGTAAGGCGACTAGATTGTTCAGCTGAAGAAAAAACTTCCTAAAGGCTTGGTCACTCTTGAAAGTATCTTCAATGAGGATGACCAATTGAAAAATGAAAAAGCAAACATCACAATGAAGAAAGAAAACTATGAAAAAATTGAAATATTTAAGAACAAGCTGCTTGCACTTGGGAAGGTATGTACAGATCATGAAAGGTAGGCTTTCATCTTGTTGTGCCAAGAATTTGATGATGTCTTTGCTTGGGAGTATAGTGACTTGAAGGGTTTTGAACCAAGTTTGTCTTAATATACCATTGAGCTAGAGGAAGGCACCAAGCCCATCAAACAAAAACAAATGCTTGTCAACCCAAAGATTAAGCCTCTCATGTGGAAGGAACTCAAAAAGTTGATTGAGTCTATGATCATATTTTTGATCAAATACTCTTCTTGGCTGGCCAATCTAGTCCCTATTAGAAAAAATAATGGGGAGATCAGACTGTGTGTGTATTTTAGAGACCTCAATAGAGTCTCATTGAAATATCACTATCCTCTCCCAAGTATGGCGCAGATCCTCCACATGGTGACAGGCAATGAATGTTTCTCCCTCCTAGATGGTTATTCAGGGTACAATTAAATTTTAGTGCAAGACTATGATAAGTACAAGACATCATTCACTACCAAGTGGGGAATTTTTGCTTACCAAGAAATTCCATTTAGACTGTCCAATGCTGGAGCCACTTTTCAATGAGCCATGGACATGGCTTTCCAAGGCTTGATAAATAATGTTGTACTAGTCTATCTTGAAGATGTGATAGTATTTTATAAAGAAGCTGGCCAACATATAAAACACCTTAGGCAAATATTTGAGAGGTGTAGAGAGTTTGGTATCTCTCTCAACCTAAAGAAATGCATATTCGCTATCCATGAAGGTAAACTCCTTGGCCATGTTGTTTTGAAAGGGGGCTTAACCATTGATCTAGAAAGAGTTCATGCCATCCTAGCACTATATTTGCATAAGCATAAGAAAGGTCTACAAAATTTCTTTGGTCGAATAAAATTCATCAGGAGATTTATACCAAATTTTGTCGAGATAGTCAAGCCACTAACCTTCATGTTGAAGAAAGATGAGAAATTCACGTGGATAACAAAAAGGAAGGGTAGTATTGAAGGGATCAAGCAGGATATTGCCCAAACTCGTACCTTGATCAGTCCTGACTTCATAATGGATTTCAACCTCTACACTTTTGGAAATAAAGAGGTAATCTCTGCTATGCTTACCCAAGTAAATGATGAAAGCCTTGAACAATGGCTTACATTTTTTAGCCAAGGTCCAAAAGGTTTTTAAATTAGGTATACATATGTTGAAAAGTAAATCCTTGTAGTCATACAAAGCCTGTATAAATTTAGACATATGCTGTCTAATAGCAAGGTTCATCTCATGGTGCCACATCTTAGCGTCAAAGATTTCTTGATCAACTATGATATAAATGAAAAGAGAGTGAGATGGATCACCAAAGTAATGGAATATGATGTGGACATCAAAATAACCAAGATGGTAAGGGGAAAAGGCCTGTGTGAACACTTTGTTATAGAACTTAAATAGTATAAAGAGGACATTTTGCTAATCCATGATGAAGCTACAACAGAAGAACCAATAGTCATGAAGGATTGGGCATCAGACATGAACTGTTTCCTTCTCACTGGTGAGTGCTTGCAGGGCCTTGATAGGACCAAGAGGAGATATTTCAAACTCCAATCTCTCCCTTATGTCCTAATTGATGGGGTACTATTCAAAAGGGTTTTTTCAAGAGTAATCTTGAGGTACATAGACCTAGGTTAGGTTGATAGGGTGCTATTTGAGTTCTATGATGGGCCAGCTGGTGGTCAATTTTCTCCTAAGCCTATAACTGCAAAGATTATGAGAGTTGGTTACTTCTGGCCCACTTTGTTTAGAGACACCCATGCCTAGGTATAAAAGTGCCAAAAGTGTGCTTTATTTGATGGGAAATAATGGTTGGTTGTAATGCCTCTACAGCCTATTCAAGTAGAATAACCATTCATGCAATGGGGCCTAGACTTCATAGAGATGATCAACCCTCCTTCCAGTGCTAGCCACAAATGGGTCTTGACTACTACAGACTACTTCAAAATATGGGTAGAAGCTATTGCTTTGAATAAGGCCAATGAAAGTGTAGTCTTGGACTTTTACGAAGGCCTGGTGACAAGGTTTGGAGTCCCAACTACCCTCATCTCAGATAATGCATTGGCTTTCTTGGGAACTAAAATAAGCGAGTGGGCATTGGGATACGGTATCTACCTTAACACTGCTTACAAATACTACCCACAAAGGAATGGGCTCGTTGAGTCCACCAATAAGAATCTAATTAGAATTATCAGAAGGACAATGAAGGAGAATAAAAAAACTTGGCATGCCAAGTTAAAAATAGCCCTATGGGTAGACAGGGTTACTCCAAAGAGGGTAGTTGGCAATTCACCACACATGTTTGTGTATGGAAGGGAAGCTAGACTTCATATTTCACTTGAATTACCAGCTTTGGATCTTGCTCACTAGCTACAATTGGAAGAAGGCAATAACATGGAGGTCAAACTATGTGAATTGATGGAACTTCAGGAGATAAGGGACCAAGCCATGGTTTCTATGACCAACCGTCAGTAGCAAATGAAGAAGCACTTTGACAAGAAATCCTTGTCAAAAGGCTTATCTAAAGGTGACATCATCTTGAAATGGTATGAGGACCAAGTTAAGCCTAGAAAACACACAAAGTTTAACACCCTATGGAGTGGTCTATATGTCATCACTTAGTGCAAGCAACATAATGCATTCCAACTCTCCAAGTTGGATGGTGAAGAACTGCATATCCAAGTTAATGGGATATATCTTAAACACTGTCACTGAGCTTTCTATCATCATGTATATATTTTCCTTATTTTTTCCTATTTTCCCTAAGTGCTCTTGTGCATGTTCATAGTTTTTTAGCCTTGTGTGTGTTTTGTTTACCGCTTGGGGTAAAATATTCATGATTGATTCTTGGATCTCTCAAGGTTATTTTCAAACTTTTGTACTATGTTTTGACTCTATACCCAATGGACTTGTAAGCCACTAGTTTTCCTAAAGCATATCAGGCATGCTTCCCCTAGGAATTGTCAAAATTGTTGACCATTTTGGTCCTGTAGGCCAAAAAATCACTCTCTTTTCTCTCCCTGCTATCTTGTGTGTTAGTCTTGGATGCATCCATCTTACTAAAAATGCTCCATTTCCCTTTGCAATAGCCCTATTCTTATGAAAATTTGAAAGATCTAAGACCTATAGCGTCTTGTCTTGATATGGGGCTTATTTCACTTTGGGCAATTACCTTGGACAAGCGTTTTGGCAAAGGGATGGGCCAATTCAAAGAATGATTTTTTTTTATAAAGCTCCAAAGACAAAGTTCCCTTGTAGAGGGTAGGCAGGTGACCAATTGGACCATTCAGTAGGCTTCAAAGGGTAACTTTGGGCCTAAAGTGCCCTTGTAGAGGGTAGGGAACACTTGTGGAGGGCAGGGAACATATATAGAGAGAGATTAAAGAGAAGGTAGAAAGGAAAGTTTTCCTTTGGGAAAATAACAAGAAAAAAAGATAAGGGATTCCTTCAGACTTTTATCTGAAGAAAATCCAAGAAAAGGAACCAAAGGGTGAATTCCTTTAGATAAAGTGCCTGAAGGAATTCCTTTAGACATTTTTTTTGAAGAAATTCACAAAGGAAAAAACCCAAGGTAAATAATTCCTTCAGACAAAAAGCCCAAAGGAATTCCTTCAGAATTTTGTTTGAAGGGATTTTACAAAGAAAAGACTGAGACATGAAGGCAGGTTTTCCTTTGGGCAAAATGTCTGAAGGAATTCCTTCAGATATTTTGTCTGAAGGAATTGAGATGACCAAGGGATCCTGAAGGAGCTCAAAGGGCAAGTGCCCTTGCAGAGGGCTCTTAGTGACCAAAAAAGAGACCTTTTACAAGCTCTAAAGGGATACCTTCCCTTTGGGAAGGTTCAATTGCAAAAGGCTGAAGGAATACAAATGGCTAAATAAATTACCAAAGGGGTGACAGGCTCGAGAATGTCAACTTTAGTGTAGTGAACCAACTATTATAGGTTCAAATGTTTGGTGACATCCCCATAGACATCAAATTAAGGAAAATGAAATAACTGTTGATTCTCAAATGTTTAAATATAGGACCGCACATGGAAATGGGTTAAAAGAGAAGCTGAAAGAATTCATAAGCATGACCCTAAAGGAATTCAAAGGCCTTAAGGCCAAAAGGAAAAGACCATTTAAGAAAGGAGCCTGAAGAGCCAATAAATGATGAAAAATAGCCTCGAGGGCCAAAGAGCTAGAAAAAAGACAAAAGCCAAGTGCAGGAGTAGACAAAATAGTCCAGGTGGCACAGAAAGCATTGGCATAAGAAGTTATTGCTATGGATGAAATAGTCTCCACCAAGTGGCCACTAAGGGGAGTGTAGGCATTCAATAGAATGGCCCATTTTTTCCCCTCATTTTACATTAATGATCAGATAATAATGTGAGACCCATAATTTTGTAGTGACGTTTAATAATGGTTAAGCACCAAAATTCAAGACTTGTGACTGCCACACTATGGTCCCTTCAATAGTTTCCTCTTTTCAATGTATTCAACGCATCATGGGCTGCTTATTCTAGAAAGTGCCAAAGTATTTTCCTTCATGATATATATATTTTAACCTCTTAGTTGGGAAGGATATCTCTCATTTTGTAAGGTGAAGCCCTACCAACTTTCACCTTTGATTAGTAAGAATGTATTTTACCTCTATGTGACTAGTTATGCTTTTGAGTGTGTCTGTGTATCAATTCCGTGTTCAATAATTTTAGCTTGATGATTTTACAAGATTGACACCAACATACCTAGTGTAGCCAAATCCATTTTTATAGGTTAACTGGAAGTGCTTCATCTGGAGTGTAGAGATAGAAGAGTAGCTATCAGATAGTGTGTTATGCCTATGGTAAGTTTCTTTCCTTGTGTCTCCATTAAGCCCCTTGTTAAAATACCCCTACAGTATGGTCTTTTTGACAAATAAAGTGTATGTTTACCTGCTTCTAGTTTGAAGTGTGAATAACTAAGTAGATCAAAATCATTTGGTGCATCACCACTTATATTAGTTTCTATTTTGGTTGTATCCTTCTCCCTTTTCACCCTCCCATTGTTAGCAGTAGTAGTAAAAGACTTTAGAAATGAATCAAAGGTAGATAGCCCTTATCTAGTGAGTCTCCCCTTAGTTTTTCCAAACCCACAACAAGAGGGGGGTCTCCATTGTGATATATGGAAGAGAGAAGCTCAACTTTATTTCAAGGGTGCAATCCACTGCGTCAACACTAACTTTTATAATTGTTTTGTTAGCAGTAGATATCTTTTACTAAAAGATAAAAAATGGAAGATTGGTAATGGTCAAAAGGTGAGGTTTTGGGAATACATGTGGATTATAGAACACCCTTTTATGGATTTATAACCATGGCATCAAATTGGTATACCTCTTCAAATATAATATGGTTTAAAAGTGTTTGACTATATTCAAGTCTATGATAAAGGTATTTAACAAAAAAAAATGAATATGCAACATTAAATTGGGTAAGGATAATATATTCTTAATGATATAAATATTCTTATTAAAGGGATTCATGTGACCAATTTACATAAATAAAATGAGATGGTGTGGACTGATTCATTTGATGGATAAAATAATGTTAAATCTAGGTATGGTTTAGTCATTAAGGTTAATCAATATGGTTTCCCCTAGGGAAGTATGTGGCTTTAAGACTTGATACCTAAGATGAATGTTTTCCTTTGGTTGTGTGTTGAAAAAATACACTACCTTGGACAACTTTAGAAAGAGAGGTTTATTTGTCATTAATAGATGTCCCTTGTGTGAAGAAGAGGAGGAAGTTGTTCAACATTTAGTGATGGATTATATGTTCACCTTTGGGGTTTATGGTATCATTTAGACAAATTTAAAACTTATTGGGCTCATATTTCTTATTTATTAGAACTATGGAATTATTGGAAGCTCCTTTCAAGAATAAGGATATGAAAAAGCTATAGTATTAGGTACTCCCCCATACTATTTGGGGCATTTAGAAAGAAATAAATGATAAATTTTTAAAGGTAATAAGATTTATTGTAAGAGAGTTTCAAAACCTCTTGTTGGGAAACTTTAGGAGTAGTAAACCCAACAAAAAGGATGCTTTTAATACTGATGATCTTAAAATTTCTTAGAATTGGTAGCTGAATCTAGATGGTTAATCCTCTGTCAACCTTAGAGAAAATTTTAGGAAGACAGTCAAATGGTTATCCCACTCTCATGTATGGGTCAAAATAATTTTTTATGGGGATTCCAAATGAAATCTAGGATTATTTGGATGGGAAGAATCCTTTAAAACAATAAGGAAGATGTGGTTGCATCTTATGCAGGTGACATGGGTATCCAATCTAATCATTGGGTGGAGGCCTTGGCATCTTTTTAAGGTTTACAACTATCTAAGGATATGGGAGTGAATGACTTGATCATAAAGGGTTATTCCCTCAATATTTTTAATTTACTTTCAAATAAAAATGCAACTAATTGGACTATTAGTTATATAATGGAAGAGGTGTATGATGTCATTAGTTCCTTTGATATGGTTAGAATTCAACATGTTTATAGAGAAGGAAACTGAATAAAATATTGGTTTGCTAATCTATGAGTGGTTTTGAAGAGCTTCAAGAAGTGGATTAGTAAGGAAGAATTACCAAATGTCATCATATAAAATATTAGTGCAGAAGCTCTAAGTCTATTTTCTTAGGAACAAGATTAAAGGCCTGAGAATGGTTGAAGGCATCATTAAATCATTTTCCATGATACATTTGGGCATTATAATTTTTATAAATTTTTTATGGGGACCCTTTTTATTTTTAATGATTATGAGGAAGGTTGTAGCTCTAGCTATGAGAAGAGGCAAGTAGTCACATCCTTTTTATGATGGCTAGGCTCTAGCAAAATATCATTCATTATGCAAAATGTGGGAAGGATATTAAGAGTATATATTATGTTAAGGAAGTATTAAATTTTAAGTTGGAGATCAATATCAATGATGAGACTAATTTTATTTCCAGTAAGATGGTGGCAATCTGTGTAGGGTGAAGCCATCCTCAACCAATGTATTGTTTAATAATATTGAGCCTTGGAGTATACTACAGGAGGGGGTTTAACCAATTTAATTATAATATCTAAGGTTATGATCCACATATTTTGAGGGATTTTGATAATAATTGGAATGTGAGATAGGTTAGCTAAAATGGGTTGACATTGAAATAAAAAAGGAGTTTATAGCTCACATTAATGTCTTGAAAATTGAATGTTTGAAGTATTACACAATAATTAGAGATAAAAAAAATTTAATGGATAAGTTTTTGATGGATGGTGAGGAGTGGATCAAGTTTTAAGGTGGATACTTGAGAGATTATCTGGCTCACCCCTATTATGAAATTTTTAAACAAATCATGGATTTCATAAAGTTGGAGGGTAAGTAAAAAGCAGTCCTATATTTTCATTTTGTGTTCCTTAATTTATTTAGGCATAATTATCTTGTTAGTATTCCTTTTTACATTAAGAATTATTTGATCTCGATCATAGAGGTTAAAAAGGGCAAAAAAAATATTCTCTTCACCAAGTAATTATTTTATTGATCTATAAATTCTCTAAAATGGCTAAGATGGGGTCGACCTATATATCTAGTGGGGAGAAGACCCAACACATTATGACTGATAACACTAAAACGAGCGTTAAAAGTTCAACTAGACCAAAACAGACTATTGGGGAGGCTTGAAATAGTGCTAAGACTGATAAGGAACAAGTCATGGAGGAGAATAAAAATTTGATAACTTTTTTAAAAGATTGATTGGACCCTCAGGTGAAAAATTACAAGAACTGGTGGTGGGCTTGAAACTTCTGAAAACCCAAGGTGTTGAGAATAATAATAAGTCAAAGGCTAATGAAAAGGTTAAATGAAAAAGGAAGGAGTGAGAGGACTTTGATGATATTGTTGTAGAACATAAGGGTTAGATCAAAGTTAATGAGTTATCTAAATAAATCAATTTGCATAGGGCCTTCCTAAGACATGTCTTAAAATATCATAATATTTTAAAGGAGTCCATCTAAAACTAGAAATTGGAGAGAGATGTCCTTAGTAGCAAAGAAAATATTAAGAAGGTATTCCTTCAGATGATAATTTTGGAAGAGAAGGTGACTTATGTGGAGTAGGAGAATAAAATCATGAAGGATAATTTGGAGACTTTGGTGGGATTCAACAAAGAAGAGATGAAAAATGCCTATTTAGAATGGATGGGTTTAAAAAAATTCTTAAGAAGAAGCATGAAAATGAAGGTATCAATAAGTTGGGTAAGAAATCTAAGAGTACGGTGAAGGACAAAGACAAAGACTTTGATATTCAGGGAATGGAACACATGGAAAAAGCTTTTAAGAATATGGTTGTTACTTGTGATAAATCCCTTAGGGGTAGAAACTTTAATTTTTCCCCTTCTTAATTTCTTTATTTATTTTGTGTTATTTTGATGCCTTTTGTTTGTTGGTTAGGCATTATTTTACTATGAAGTGATTGTAGTTTTTGTTTATCTCTTTTTCTTGTTTTTTTTGTAGACTGTTATGTTTTTTCTAGCTATATGGCCCCAGTCTGATGTTTCTTTGTATAAGGGTAGAGTCCATTTTAGATAAACTTCCCTTTACTAATAATAAAAAAATAATTTTTTGTATTTTCTTATAGTTTATCAAAAATTAGATTCAGATTTTGCTTCATATTTATCATTTGATTTTTTTCCATTAATACCAAGAAGGGCTAGTGCATTTAAATAATTTTTATATAATTTTAAATGTTAAAATTTATCTTAATTTTAATTTTAATGTAAACTATAATTAATCAAGATTATATTAAAATTTACAATATAATTTTTTAGAACACACAGTTTAATTTCTAGTAATTTTCAAAGTTAAATTGTTAAAAATGCCTATTTTCCCTTTGTAATTTACTCATTCTTCATGTAGTTTTTGTGCATGAAAACCGAGGTCAAATTGAGCAAAAAATAGTTTTTAATAAAAAATGAAAAATTATTGATTGAACATATCTCACTTCATAATTTTTGGGTCTATGGTTTGGTCATTGTGATTTTTTTAAATATAGCTGTTTTGGACATTATTTATGGATTATATAACACCTCATATTGTACACTTGGCAAAATCATACCTTGATTTTTCCTCTTAGTTCTATACCTTTCCCACTTTTGCAAGTCTTGAATCTAATCTATTTTATGCCCCTTGGCCTATATCTTAGTCTAACTAGTCTTATGTTGATGACTTAGGCCTTTTATCTTGCCCAAAATGCTTAAAATGTACTTATCTTCCACCTTTATAAGTTTTGAGCCTATACCTACTTTCTGATTGCCTAGACACTAACGTCTGGGATTGAAACTAGCATTGATGCTAGTGTCCTAACCTGATACAAGTATCTAATGCCCTAAATTTATCTAATTTGTAAATGAAATGTATCCTAATGGTTGGCCTAAGTGCTTTATATGAGTTATTACTCCAAAGAGATTGACATAAATACAAGATCAATCCTCATTCATTCACCACCTAACATAGACCAAGGACACCTACCAAAAGCATATAATCAAGCACTCAATAAATAAAAAACTTTCATATTTTTTCGTATTCTCATATCAGTCATAAGAATAAAACATACATAGGGCTGAAGTACTAAAGGAACAACCCAAGAGCTTGATTTGCCAAGTTACAAGCTAGGTCACTAATTACTTATTTTACACATATTGCATGATTCACACACAAGCCACCACATCAAGGAGAACTACGTAAGTATGAGGATCTTATAAAAGTATTGTATATGTAGGTATTACCCATTGACATTAGGGTCTTTGGGACAACTCAACATCATGTTCCCACTAACCCATTTTACCCCTAATGTCACTATTAAGATGAAGAACCAGGTTTTTGACATTTCATGAGGATAAATAGTCCATGACCCATTTTTAAATGCACTAAAGTGAAGGCAAAGTAAGCATTTCGGTGATTGCATCCTTTTCTATCAGGTATTCCATAGAAGACACTTGTGTTAAACCTAGATAGTAGCATCGATGCAACCATCCCAAGCTGATGTTAGTGTCTAGAGCTCTATAAGTGTTAGATATAAAATCTAAAGACTATTCTAAAAATATATTCTAGCCTATTTCCTAGATTTTGTAGATATAACACTATGTAATCACCATAACCAACTAAATATATTACTTCATTATCATTTTCATACATAGCTAAGTTTTACTTTCTATATTTAGCCTATTCTCAACATAAGAAATTTAATGTATGTCTATATACGAGTTTACCACTCAATTGGCCTGTTGTAGATATGATTATCACCCTTGTGCATTGTCATTTCTATATACCCCTTTAATAATAATATAAGGCTAACTCCAACTACTTATATTTCATTTTAAGGTTAAACATTTAGGGAACCCGATCTTTGAGCATCACTTTTACCTAAGCATGCCCTATAGGATGCTTATTACTTGCTTTATCCTAATATTTATTTACTTCATA
This sequence comes from Torreya grandis, assembly GCA_037957365.1. Taxonomy (NCBI): domain Eukaryota; kingdom Viridiplantae; phylum Streptophyta; class Pinopsida; order Cupressales; family Taxaceae; genus Torreya; species Torreya grandis. The sequence goes on from JARHVA010001455.1 coordinate 1,082,475, forward strand.
TTTATTATCATGAATGATATTGATTGATTTGATGATTATGATTATGAAATTGTCAAAATTTCTATCAAAGAAGGGGTAAAAATTGATTACTCTTGTATGCTTCCAACTGCTAAATCATCTAACCTCAAATCCTTGAATGGTGGTAGCTACTATCCCTTTAATTATATCCATGTTATCACCATTTCAAGAGATAAGTTGATCCATATTAATGAAGATAAATATATTTTACCCATACTACACCACCATCATATAATTTTGGTCTTCAATATTTGTAAAAGTATGGATACAAAGGCCAAGGATTGGGAAAACATGAACAAGGTATAGTTCAACCTATTATTCCTAAAAATAATATATCTCAAAAAGGTTTAGTATTTTTAGAAAATACCATGAGGCACCAACAAATCAAGTCATTTAAGCATGCCCTTAATTTACATATGACCAAGAGGGTCCTTTATTTGATCACCAAAAAATTAGACAAATACAACAATAAATTATGAATGATTTACAAATAAATTATAAGGGAGACATGCCTTCAAGAAAATTAATTAACTCCCCCATAATTCCTATATTCCTAAATAATATCCCTCTTAGAAAAAATGATGATTCCCTCATACATTCATTATAAATAAATTCTATACCCAAAATGGGACCTTTACTAAAGATTGTCCAAGATTAAAGTGTTATACGAAAAGTAAATGAAACAAAGTCTTCCAATCGTCCAAGCTATTCAAATTATATACTAAAAGTACCAAAGTTAAAATATCCCATACCACTACAAACAACAATACATTAAGTGATCATGAACTTGCACTTGTTATACATGAGGACAATGGTATTCATATGCCTAGATTCAAAAAAGGTGGTGGGTTGCAATCAATGACAACACCTATGAAAAACACCACTATTCCCATGGAATATATTATGTCTATGATGACCACTATTGGGGATCTTCAAAAGTAAGTTTCTATACTTCAAATGCAAATGGATTTCCATAATAAAAATGCACATGTAACCTCATTTAATAATCAAGCTCTTGAAAAATGTATACTTGAATATCCTTATCTACAAGGTTTTGAGATACCGTATTTACCTCTCTTTGAAACACATAAATATCCATTTGAGCAGATGATATGTTATGTACATTATTTTGGTCAATGGGTAAAATATGATAAACTTTTACTAAAGGTTTTCCATATGAGCATTTCGAATAAGGCTCAAATTGGTTCTATAGTTTACCAAAGGGTTTCTTAACCACTTTATTTCAATTGGAGGATTCATTCTTCATGGATTTAAATATCAATAAGGTGAAAAAACTTACATTAGAACATTTTCACAATTCAAAAGAATATGATGATGAATCCCTTTAAGATTATACTATTCGATTCAAAAATACATCATATGAGCTAGTGTTTAGACCCTCATATTTGGAATTGTAATTTATATTTATTAGAGGCCTTGTTTACCCACTAAAGGAAAGAGCATTGTAAAAAATATGAGTCATTTACCCATTCATATAATGATGTGCATAGATATGCTTTGTTTACAATTACTCATTCATCAAAACTTAACATATCTCCCTCCAAATAAAAAAGTTTTATCTCTCACACAAAGGAAGGAGATAAATTATCTAAGGAGCATTACGAACAAAAATGTGGTATTCCTAATCTTTATATGACCAGTTTTCAAATGTTACTTAACATGGGGCCAATCTAAGGTCCATATCTTATGCAAGAATCTCAAAGTGAAAAACCAAAAAAAGCATCCATGTAAACATGATTTAACAATTACCTTATACATGGGTGGTGCTTATTTTTGGCATAACCATATTGATCATACACAAGCAAAAGTTACTTATAATGTAATAAGTTTAATACAAATTCACTTTGATCTAAAAATATTTCAAAATAAAGGAGGTCGGAAAGACTCCCTAGACAACATAATAATATTAATTTCTTATGGTCCTAAAGTAACTCAAACATGAGTTTGGGTTATGCCTACTACATTTCCATATGCACTTACATTAGGAACTCTTTAGATCTACCAAATGGAGCAAAAATTGATCCAAATTAACAAGGTATTTCCTTTCCTCATGAAAGAAAATTAATAAATATTCCAAATGATAGTATTACTTATACTACACATGTAAAATGTGAGGAAGAATACGCTATATACCTTTTCAACCTATCCAATCATGATGAAAATAATGCAAAAGATCTAATTTAAGGTTTTAAAACATTGAGTGGGGGGAGGTACCTATGACCATTCATTGGATGAGATCATAGAGTAGTCACTTCAAAATTTTCAAAATACCAAAAAATAAATAAATAAAAAATATTCACAAATCCAATTTTTTTATGGCACCTACATATTGTATTAGATCCTTGGCATCTATGTGTTTGTTACTTGTCGATGGATGGCATGTTAATTTAATTCTACATACACACATGCATGCCACACTTATATTTAGGTGTGATACAGATATACACAAATACATGATCTATTTCTACTTTGGATGTTTGGCCTTGCCTCCACTCATATCATGTAGACATTGTGGGCATTCTTTGATCTTGATACACACATGTCATATGGTTTAATGATCACATTTCATTATCATGTTGAGCTTACATATGTACTTACACATGCCTTTATCAATGATTATATATTACATAGGGTACCTGATATGTTATAAGCTTGAAATTTTTTCCTAACACATTTGATCTATGGGCTACTATGACATGTTTATGTTAGTTTCTTATGATTTCATTTATGTACTTCCTTCAATGCCTTTCCTTGCTATTGTCTTGCTTATTCAAGCATTTGAATATGCTCCTTTAATTGTGATCCCCATGCCTATGTATGCTTTCTTTGACATTTTCATATGTCATTATTTTTTATATGGACATTTAAATATGCCATTTTTACTTTTATGGACATTTAAATAAGTCATATCCCTTCAATTGTGTGACATTTGAACATGCCCCTTATTTGTAGGTTCCTTGGACCATTGCCTTTTGATTTGATTTTAAATGCTCTTGTGTTTACTTATTTTATTATTGAGATTATATTGTTACTATCTAGATATTGCCATGATATTTATCATGCATCTTAGGACCTCATGTGATTACATTGGTTATATGAACTTCATTGCTATATCTACCTAGACATGTTCTTTAGACATGATATATGGTTTCATTCATAGATTATATAGTCATCTTATCCTTTTGAGGTGAGGTAACTACTAGTTCCTATCTTTCTCTCACCTCAAAGGGGGGAATATTAGTGGGGGCAGGTTATCTACACTTAGCACAATTTTTTAGATTCAGTGGGGGTATGTCATATAGGCCTAACTTCCACACATTCATAGTGTCAAATTTAGTGGGGGCATGCTTGGGAAGCATGTTTTCCACACTTATTCATTATTCAACACCTCTAGATTATAGTGGGGGAATGTTTTAAAAACATGTTCTTCACATTGATACTTATATTAGTTTTTCGATTTCTCCATATATAATAGGGCCATGATTTGGAAGCCTGTTCTCCACACTTACATAGTTTATGAATTGGCCAAAGCACACAATTACTTTTCACAGTTGTGATTGAATTCTATACATTGTGTTTTGGCCAACACATGTCACATCCCAATTTATCTTTAAGTTTAATAACCTATTGATTCATAGATTGTTAAGGTTATTTTTTGATTAAGCTATATTTCATATGGTGATTATGGGATAGATATATGTTGCTTAATTTACATGATTGATTAGCTATGGGGTTAGATTTACTTTCATATTTTGTACTTGATGATCATATTTTTTAGTTTATAAAACAATATTTTATAGATATATTTATGTTTTAAACTAACTTCATTATTGTGAGGTGGATGCATGGCAAATCAATCCCTCAAAAAGTGATAGAGGGAAGGCATCATCAGAGAGGGTGGTGTAGATGGAGGTGTTGGGGGATGACATAGAGAAAAATGGAAACCCATGCACATATCACAACAGCTTGGCATGTTTTATATTTATTGTTTGAGTTAGATAGCTATAATATGTCTTGATTTATGATATATATGTTTATTGTGATCTTATTTACTATTTTATGATATTTTTGATTTAGTTATACGATGGCACTAATTTGGTTGTGTTACTACATTAATGGTAGTCAATGTTATTGCTTTAAGAAATGAGTAAGTCTTTACATGTTTTAATGTGACTTACCGCTATCTTGGTTATAACTAATTGTTTTATAAACAATGTTTTGTTTTGGATTCATTGTTATAGTTATAGAGAGATTCTACTACTTAGCTTGATCGGTTTGTAAAGTGATTATTGATGATTATTAGGTTACTATTATCATTTATAATAGTTGAATAAACCTGTATTAATTCATTAATAACTTATAGTTCTTTGTTAGAATTAATAAATGACATTAGTTTGACATGGTATAATGAAATTAATGTTATTGACTAAAGACTATTATAAAGCCTTAGTGCTTAGGCAATTTTTATAATATTGTATAAAGTCCATGTATATAGTTTAAAAAGAAGTTTGGAAGTTCTAAACCAAATTTAAAATAGAAATAGAAACAAAGGAGTGGAGACTCCAAGAGTTAGTTTAAGAAATAGAATGTTAAGTTTAGTAGTGGCTTATGGAATAATTAAACCTAGAAATGGTTTCAAAGTAGGTTTCAAGGGAAACCAATAGTATAATAGGAAAGGACCAACTAGAGGTTGCTTCATGTATGGATGTGACTATTATGCTCAAAGTATACTCAGGACAAGTCAAAGAACAAGGGTCTTACTCTTTAGTAGGGCAAATTTTAGTAGCAGATTCATGTAGCTATTAATAGTCATCAGGCTGAATATCAAGCTTCACCCATATAATTATCAAGTATTTTTTTGATCATCCATTTTATATTTTGATTGATGTGAGATCTAAAGAATGTTTCCTTACTCCTAAAATGCTTAGTAAATTATCTATAAAATCTAGAGTTATGACAAATGTATGGTTGATACAATATGAAAATGAGTCAAAGGTTAAAGTCGACAAGTGTTTAGTAGAAGCTGATATTAGGTTGCCTAAATTCACTGGAGTAGTGGATCTCTATGCTACACCATTAGGGTCATATGATGTGATTATAGGAGTCAATTGGCTTATAAAGAATAAAACTAAGGTTGAATTCTATCTAAAGAAATTTGAGTGTTAAGATGATTTTATAAATTAGACACAACTATAGGGTGAGAAAAGGGAGTTGAAGCTAAAGCATATTTATGCAATTCAACTCAAGAAAGCTCCAAGGAAGGGATGTCAGGAATTTATCATTAAGATAAATGAGATGGAGGTATCAAGGAACCATCCATTGAGGATTATAATTTTCTAAGGAACTTTCAGGATGTGTTTCCAAAGTAATTAATTGGATTGCTACCCAAACATGAGTTTGATTTTTTGATTCATTTCATACTTAGATTAGAACTATAGTCTAAGGCACCATATAAGATGAAAAACACTGAATTGGTTAAATTAAAAGCTCAACTTCAGGAGTTGTTGTTGAAAGGGATGATTTGACCAAGTGTGTCACCATGGGGTGTACCAATAGTCTTCATTAATAAGAAATATGGTATTCTTTACTTGTGTATTGATTATAGGATGTTGAATAAGGAAATGATCAAGAATAGATATTCATTACCATGTATTTATGATCTCTTTAATCAGATGCAAGGGATAACATTATTTTTCAAGATTGATCTTAGAGTAAGGTATCATCAACTAAGAATCTATGATGAGGATATTTTTAAAATAATGTTCAAAAATTGATATGGGCATTACAAGTTCATAGTGTTACCTTTTGGGTTCACAAATGCTCCTGAAGCATTTATGAATCTAATGAATAGTGTGTTTAGAGGTTAGGTGGATCATTTTTTATTGGTCTTTTTAGATGACATCCTCATATGTTTCAAGGATGAGGAAGAACATCTTCAGCATTTGGAACTAGTTTTGTAGCTTTTATGAATGCATAGGTTGTACGACAAGTTATCCAAGTGTGCATTTTTCTAAAAGAAAGTGTATTATTTGGGACATATTATCTCCATAGATGGTATTTTCATAGATCCAATGAAGATAAGATCCAAAATGGAATGGCCAATATCAATTAATGTGCATTAAATAAGGAGCTTCATGGGATTAACAATCTATTACAAGAAATTCATTCTAAATTTTTCTAAGATAGTTAATCTAATTACCTCTCTTCAATGGAATAATTAGTGTTTTATTTGGTCAAATAGGTACGAGATAGCCTTTCAAGAGTTGAAAAGGAGGCTTACTTCAACACCAATACTAAGAGTTCTTGATCCTAATGATCAATTGCCAGTGATCATAGATGCATTTAGGGATGGACTTGGAGGAGTTATTATGTAGGATGGTTTAGTTGTAGCTTATGATTTTAGAAAATTGAAGCCCTATGAGGTCAATTATGCCCCACATTATTCATGAAGAGAGGTGTATCGATTCATGGATTTATAGAAAAAAATTCCAATAAAAATTCAAGAAAGAGGTGTATCAATTGCATGGATTTATAGAAAAATTAATTTTAGATCGAGATCTAAGAGTAAATTCTTGATTTTAGTTGACTCTAAATTTAGATATAGGTATACAGTTGAATTTCAAAGCTGTTTATCACCCAAAAAATTGATGGACAAGCATAAAGAGTTAGCTAGGTTTTAGAATATCTCCTAAGTATAAATTGCATGGATCAATAATACAAGTGGGAGGAGTACCTTTAATTGGTTGAGTTTACTTATAACAACTCATACCAATCAATGTTGAAGATGGCTCCATTTGAGGAATTATAGAAAAGAAGCTATATAACACCAATAAATTGGGATAGGTTAGAGGATAGGGTAGTCTTTAGACCTGAGATGCTCATGGAAATGGAAGAGCAAGTCAAGAAAATCAGTCAGAAGTTGGTCAAGGCCAATGATAGACATAATTTATGTTGATTTAAAGAGAATAGCAAGGCAATTTTTTGTGGGTGATAAAGTATTTCTATAGGTTAAGCCTCAGAAAAGCTTAATTAAGTTCGGGAAGTTAGTGAAACTTTCACCTATATATGTGGGACCCTTGAGGTTTTAAAAGTGGTCAATCCTTGTAGTGTATAGGATTATATTGGCACCAATTCTATCTCTTTTGCATAATGTCTTCCACATGTCTTATCTTAAAAAGTATATTGCTAATCTTTCACATGTGTTGGATTAGAATGTCTTATAGGTTCTAGATCCTAGGGTGGTCATGGTAAAACCAATCAAAATAATTAACACTTACAAACTTAGTCTACAAAATAGAGAAGTGTCAGAGTGAAAGGTCTAGTGGGACTAATATTCTGAAGATAGTACCTCTTAGGAAGACTATGATGAGTTTTATAGGCTATTTCCACATTTGTTTGCTTAATTTTCTGCTACATATTATGTTATTTTATGTTGAATAATGTTTTTAAATTTAGAACTTATGTTTGAATAAGTGTCATCAAGATGATGACTACATTTAAGGGGGAAGGATGTCACATCCTAATTTCTCTCTAAGATTAATAAATTATTGACTCATGGATTATTAAGGTTATTATTTGATTAATTACTATATGATTTATCTATATTTCATATGTTGATTATGGGACAATTATATGTTTCTTAATTTACATGATTGATTAGCTATGAGGCTAGATTTACTTTCATATTATGTACTTGATGATCATGTTTGTTAATTTATATAGCAATATTTTATGGATATATTTATGTTTCACGATAACTACCTTCATTTTTGTGAGGTAGATATAAGACATATCCATCCCTCAAAAAGTGACAGAGGGAGGGCATCATCAGAGAGGGTGGTGTAGATGGAGGCATTTCATGATGACAAAGAGAAACACTATAAACCCACACACACACCACAATAGATTATTATGCTTTATGTTCATTGATTGAGTTAGATAGTTATAGTATGTCTTGATTTTTGATATATATATATATATATATATGTCCATTATGATCTTATTTACTATTTACTGATCTTGTTGATTTAACTATATGATGGCACTAATTTGATCATATTACTGCATTAATGATAGTCAATGTTATTGTTTTAAAAAATGAGTAAGTCTGTACATGTTTTAATGTGACTTATCACTATCTTGGTTATATCTAAGTGTTCTATAAACAATGTTTTGTTTAGGATTTATTGTTAGAGTAATGGATGGATTTTATTACTTACCCTGATCAGTTTGTCAAGTGATTATTGATGCTTATTAGGTTACTATTATCATTTATAATAATTGAATAAACCTATATTAAGTCATTAATAAATTATAGTTCTTTGTTAGTATTAACAAATGACATTAGTTTGACATGGTATAATGAAATTAATTTTATTGACTAAAGATTACTATAAAGCCTTAGTACTTAGGCAATTTTTATAATCTTGTGTAAATTCCATGTATATAGTTTAATTATTAAATAATTATGTGAGACATCATTGTGTTTGATGATTCTTTGCTAAAGTCAATAGTTATTTTGTTGACCTAAGAAGCTAACCTCTAGTTATAAGGTTGAATGCATTGGTAATGGTTGTTATGTTTAATGGACTTGTTGTTTAGTCAACATAACATGGAAATTATAACATTGAAGGACTTTTATAAAGTTGATGCATGGTTTTAATCGAAGTTAACAAACATGCATAATGTGAAGGGATATTATAATTATCAATTGAGAAGGTTCAAGATGATTAGGGTTTCTAACTAGTCTTTGAATTGAGTAAATAATCTCTTAACAAAACCACTATTTGGATTTGAAGTCTTCTACATGAGAAAATGGTGGCATACTATTTGTTCTGTTTAGTTATTTTTGACATGCATAATTTTAGTTGTTATTCTACCAAGGAACTGGGAGAAATCAGTGTGGCAAGAAAGGGTATGGAAGGGAATAAAAGAAGGGAGAGGCCTATGAGGGGATGGTATATGCTGACGTATTAGGTAGAAGTGAAAGAAAGGATTTGTAGCTAAGAAGAGAAAAATTCAATTCCTTGGCATGTAAACCTCTCTTTCAGGTTGGTGATGTATTTAAAATTCATATTTGGTAGTTGGATGAATTTTGGTAATGAATTTAAGGGTTAGACAGTTTCAATTAAAAGGAAATAGTAAAAAGTGGGCTGAATGTAGGGCCCTGCGAATGGCTTGGTCATCCACAGAACCCTACATACAACCCAAAAAAACTCTAGGTAGAATGGCTAGGGATGTATGATTTTTGCCATGTTTTTCACATTACTTTGGAAACTCTATGATTATGCTTATTTCAAATTTATAAATCTTAAATTTTTTTTTGTAGTGTATAACTATTTCATTTAATCAAGTACTATTACCTTGACTTAGTAGAGTCTTAGAATTAGTATTTCATGTCAAACTAGTTTGGATAATTTTGATTTTAAAATATATGCATAAATCAAGAACCCATATAGGGTATGAGAGAAAATTTGGGGGTTTCAACCCAGACTAAGTAATATAGTTTAAATCCCTTCTTTTTCAATAGATGGCAATGGATTTTTATGTATTTATTTTAGATTTTAATTATACAAACTTGGGTTGGGATTTGACTATGTGTATCAGTCATTTTGAAAATAAAATGAAATTGGGTTTATTTTATTTATGCGTATATCTAATTGATAAAGATATATACATATACAGGGGTATGTATATACACCCTACAAGACTTCAATGACCTAAGGTATATATACATACTAATGTGTTGTGTGTGTGTGTGAAATCGATTTAAGATGATTATTGCATTTGGTATGAGGTCTTGAGTTTATGTAGAGCATGGTTCTATTGTATACAAATTTTATGTCTATATCCTATGTATATATAAATATTAAACAAGTCAACTGAGTTAAACATATGGCTGATTATGACACATATACTTAAAAGGCAAATATTTGTATTTGGCTATGTATTCAAATTTAATATATATTAGGTTCTCATAAGTCTTTGACAGAATGGTAGACTTAGCATAAATTGATATATATATATATATATATATATATATATATATATATATATATATAATGATATAGAAACAAAATCTATAATCAATTCAAAGAGAACTGTGTGAAATAGAGGTTTGAGTTTAAATAGTCAACTAGGTAATCTTATTTTGTCAATATCATGAGATTTGTATATCTTATCATGAGTAAACTCAAGTTAGTTTGTGAATGTGAGTTTAATGGCATCAAATACATTTATATATTTATTTATGTGTCTTATGAAATAATAGAATTAGAATAACATTGTGAGCTGAGTTGATTTGATGACCATATATATGTTGACCATTTTTGGTCCAACAGGCCAAAAATTGGTCCCCTTCTTTCCCTGCTATTCTGGGTTAATTCATTTTTTGATTTTTCACAAGTTTGGGATTTTCTACAGACTCCACAAGAATTTCTACGGACTCTGCAGGTCCATTTCTATGGACTCTGCAAGTGAGTCTTTCGGCAGATGAAGAACCACTCCAAATAGTGTAAGGTTTTACAAAGCTTTTTCAGATTCTTGTCTAAAGAAATAAGGAAAGAGAGATAAAATGGTTCAAGACACTTTTCCTTAAAGTTGGAAAAGTAGTTCAATGTCGGGGTTCAACGACATGATCTTTCCAAGAGTTAACATCTTTGAACCATTGAACCATTGAATTGGTTTAATGCCTTGGTTCAATGCTTTGGTTCATCGCTTTGGTTCAATGACAAAGTTCAATCGACAAAGTTCAATGGTGAGGTTTGATCAAATGGTTCATCGACTTGGTTCAGTCAGCTTGGTTCAAAGTGTTGGTTCAACGTTCGGTTCAATGGTTGGTTCAATGGAATGGTTTAATCAAAAATTTCAAGAGAGCCTCCTGAAGGACAAGTGCCCTTGCAAAGGGCACTTGGTTAGTGACAACACCCTTTGGAAGGGTCATTTTCAACTTTTCTGAAGGGCACTTTTGAAGGTAGTCAAGAGAAAAGACAAGGAAGAAATCCTTCAGACTTTTTGTCTAAAGGAATTCCTTTAGATAAAAAGTTTGAAGGAATTCAGAAGGGCACTTTTGGAGGCAGTCAAGAGAAAAGACAAGGAAGAAATCCTTTAGACATTTTTCTGAAGGAATTCCTTCAGACAAAAAGTTTGAAGGAATTCGGAAGGGCCATTGCCTTAGTCTTTTTTGTGGAATTTTTTGATTTGTGGCCCTTCTGAATTCCTTCAAACTTTTTGTTCGAAGGAATTCCTTTAGACAAAAATTTTGAAGAAATTTAGAGGAAGGCCACAGGGTGAGAAGCTGACAAAAATTTTGAAGGGCAAAGTGCTCAAAGCAATTCTTGTAGACTTTTTGTCTGCAAGAAAAAAGTCTGCGGGAAAATATCTACGGGGATATTGTCGAATAAAAGAGCCCAAGGAGCTAGCAAGGATGAGAAGATAGCCCATGAGGGCCAAGGGAGCTAGAAGAGACAAGGCAAGGAAAAGACAAAAGAGCCAAGTGTAGAAATAGACAAAATAGTCCAATTGGCGAAGGAAGGTGTTGACTCAAGGAGTTATTCTAGCGGTTAGAACAGTGCTTGCCAAGTGGTCATAAATGGGACGCAAACAATGAAAGGCGCGACCCATTTTTTCTCCATTTTGAATTTATGAGTAGACAAGACACGTAAATTCCTTGAAGGGAGTAGTCTATTTATAGAAAGGAGGCATGGCCCATGCTTTCACATTAATGTTGGAATGTCGAAGTCAAAGCAGGAGCCGACAATCAAATGACTTCCTCTTTCCAAGGCTCGAAAGGCACATGGGCCAGCTTGTAAAAGAGTGCCAGAGTCTTTTTCAAAGAAGGAACTATTGTTCCCTCTTCTCTCTATATATTATAACTTCTCATTTTAAAAGGAGATCTTTCACATTGTAAGGTGAAGCCTTGGCAATTTTCACCTGGAATCAATAAAATGCATTTTTACCTCTATTCTGGTTAGATACTTCTGAGTGTGTCTAAGTGTTAGTCTTGTGTTTAATCATTGCTTCCTAATGCTTTCACAAGGTTGACACCAATGCATCTGATATCTATAAGGTGCCATTCTTGCAGGTGACAAGAAGAGTTGTACCTAGAGCACAAAGACAGAAGGAGGTTACTAGACAGTGCACTTTTTTCTATAGCACCTATGGTGAGTCCCTTTTTTTGTGTGTTCCATTAAAGCCTCCCTGTTAACCTTCCTACAGCCTAGTCTTTTTACCAGTTAAAGTGTACGTATGTTTCTTATGGTTCAGAGTGTGAGTGTGAGTAGGTTGAATCATTGGTGCATCACCCCTTTTAGAGTAGGTTTTATTTTCCTATAATCCTTCTTCCTTTTCATGCCCCCCGATTATATATATATATATATATATATACATACATACATATGTATTTCCACTTATTGGAATAACTCATATACATCAAAGGGAGCTAGCCCTTATCTAGAGACTCTCCCCTCCAGCTTCGCCGGTCCCACAGGTGAGAGGGGAGTTTCCATTTTGACATGTGGAAGATAGGAGCTCAGCCTCCTATCCAGGGTGTAATCCACTGTGTCAATAGTTTTTGGCATGCCCAGTGGGACTCAGCTTTTACACTTAGTAAAGTCTCAGGATTGATGCTGGTCTTATTACAACAAAATCAACCATTTTCAACATCTGGTGACTCTAAGTTAAATCAACTAGTAGCAGTTTTAGTGCCATCAAGAAATAGTATTTTGGTATGTATACTTCCATCGTTCAGAACCATGGACCCTATTTTCCTTGGCCAACCTACCTATGATCCTTACCAACCTTATGTTGATCCTTATCAGGTCCAATATGACCAGTCTCAGCCCTATCATGAGCTATATCAGCCTTATGCCCAGTCTTCTCAATGTGTCACTTCTCCTACTCAACCTAATCTCTTTGCCAATCAACCCATTTCCACCTTCAAATGAGCACTGTTGTGATATGAAAAGTATGTAGTAGAGCTTGACACTAGAAGGGGATGTGGCCAAGAAATCCCTGATCATGTCATCCATCAAGTGAGAAATTCACTGGATCTGGTTAAGAGTGAATGGACTCCCATTAAAAGAGCTAATTGGCAAAGGCTTACAAGTAAGATGCTAGATGTGAGTGGTTTGATTGCATCTTTGGAAGGGAGGCTGAGTATTCATGAGAGGTATCAAGTCTATCAACCTACATACCTACTGCCTTAAGTATCATATCAGTCATACACAGCCCCTGCTTATGAGCCAAGTCAAGCCTCTCAAAGTCCTTTCCCCAATCATGTTGAGGAGAGTTTTGAAACAGTAAATCTTGTGTTTAAGGCTAATATTGATAAATAAATTGAATTGGCAAATATTCAAATGTAGTAGTCTATTTTGGCAGTAAGGGAAGTGGAATCCAAACCCTCACTACCATCTCACATTGTGGCCCCATCACCCCAAAAGGAGATGCCCAGTCCTAATATCATGAGCTAGAATAAAGTGATTGAGTCATGGAATAGCAAGGAGGAGAAAGACATTTTCTAAGAGTGTGAGGTACAAAATGAGGTTAGTCCTTTTCAAGTCCCTCCCACCCTTCCTCAGGAAGCTTATTATACTCTAATGTAATCTTGATGCACTCCCCATCTCTATGATGATTCCTATGAGCTCCAAGAAAGACTCTTTTAGGATAATCTAGCTAATCGAATTGAGGAATTAGAGGCTAAGGTGAGACTGCTTAGTGAAAGAGAGATGGAACTTTCAAACCTTGTAGGGTATCCTATGCCAAAAGATACCCCTTCTACCAATCCTCAAGCTAATTTCAATATTGATGAAGTGTTGGTAAAGTGGAGAGATGAAAATCAAGTGATTTTGGCCCAAGGTCTGCCCCCATTTTCTCATAAGTTTTTAAAAGGATCCCCTGCTTCCCATTCCCAACCTGATTTTGACAATCCTTGTGTTCCACCTCCTTATCTGATGAATGAATAATGTTTCTCTTGTGTTGAGGAATCCATATTGAAGGAATCAAGTGAAGAGGAGTATGCTTAGTTATGACTGATTAGGGAGACTTCATGAGTGCAGATGAGGAGGAGATCACCATAGGTACCCCCTTTGATGAACAAGAAGACAAGTCACAAGATTTTGCCTCTATCTTTGATGAGGAAGAAGTGATCTCTGACCTTTTTCTCACTTTGTAAGATGTCATAGAGGAGCATGGACACTTTTTTGATCATGTTTTGAATGATTTGTTTGAAGTCATTGGGGCAGGTTACACTATTCTTCAAGGAGGCTATGAGCTGGTTAAGAGTGGAGAAGGCAGCATTGGGACTCAAATAAGTATGCAAAGGGGCTGTAAGCTTTCAGATTTATCCTTTCAAGTGGTTGGTGAATCTGAAGATATTTTTTTTGAAGTCATCAAGGAGGATGATCATGCCATGGAACCCGAGCATGAGGTAGAAGGGGAAAAGCCAATCAATGACGCATATCAAGGGGCTTATGGTGATGAGCCAATAGTGATTGATTTCTTGATAAGATACACCAACATGAAGAACCAATATGAGGCAAGCTTCCAAGAATAAGAAGAATACATATATGTCAAAAGCATGTTTGCCCCTGATTCATTTGGATACGAGCCGATCAAGGTGGCAGGTAAGAGGAGTAGGTCACCAAATCTCCTTTCCATTCAGTCACTTATTTGGAACCATAATTTTCCTTGCCATGAAAGAGACTTAAGAAATTTTCCCTTTGATCAAGGAGGGAGGAAAATATACTTGGTTAGCTGTACATAGTAGTTTGCTTCCAATTTTTTCTTTCCCTTGCTTTTCTCCTATTTTCCCTAAGTGCTGTTTGCACAAGTAGTGTTTTTAGCCTTGTGTGTGTTTTCCTTTGTGTATGTGGTAAAGTCTCATGATTGATTCTTGGATTTTTTGGGGCTGTTGCTAACCTTTCTTTTAAGCTGCTTTCTGACTCTGTGCCTAATGGACTTCAAGGCAACTGGTCTCTAAGCATAACAGGCATGCTTCCCCTTGGAGTCACCAATTTGTTGACCATTTTTGGTCCAACAGGCCAAAAATTGGTCCCCTTCTTTCCCTACTATTCTGGGCCAATTCATTTTTTGATTTTACACAAGTCTATGATTTTCTACAGACTCCACAAGAATTTCTATGAACTCTACAGGTCTATTTCTATGAACTTTACAGGTGAGTCTTTTGGTAGATGAAGAACCAGTCCAAAGAGTGCAAGGTTTTACAAAGCTTTTTCAGATTCTTGTTTGAAGAAATTTATAAGGAAAGAGAGCTAAAATGGTTCAAGACACTTTTTCTTAAGGTTGGAAAAGTAGTTCAAGTCAGGGTTCAAAGACATGATCTTTCCAAGAGTTAGCATCTTTGAACCGTTGAACCATTGAACCAGTTCAACGCCTTGGTTCAATGCTTTGGTTCATCACTTTGGTTCAATGATAAATTTCAATCAACAAAGTTCAATGGTGAGGTTTGATCAAATGGTTCATCAGCTTGGTTCGATTTAGTTGGTTCAATGCTTTGTTTCAATCAGATGGTTTAATCACTTGGTTCACTCAGTCGGTTCAATGACTTGGTTCAAAGTGTTGGTTCAACATTTAGTTCAATAGTTGGTTCAAAGTAGCAGTTCAATCAAAAAGTTAAAGAGAGCCTCCCGAAGGAGAAGTGCCCCTGCGGAGGGCACTTGGTCGGTGACAAAACCCTTTGAAAGGGTCATTTTCAAATTTTTTTAAGGGCACTTTTGAAGGTAGTTGAGAGAAAAGACAAGGAAGAAATCCTTCAGACTTTTGTCTGAAGGAATTCCTTTAGACAAAAAGTCTGAAGGAATTTGGAAGGGCCACAAAGTAAAAAATCTTGCAAAAAAGACTAAGGCAAAGGCTAAAATAATTTCTTCAGACTTTTTGTTCGAAGGAATTCCTTCAGACAAAAAGTCTGAAGAAATTTAGAGGAAGGCTACGGGGGGAGAAGCTAACAGAAATTCTGAAGGGCAAAGAACTCAAAGCAATTCTTGCAAAATTTTTGTCTGCAAGAGAAAAGTTCGTGGGAAAAAGTCTGCGGGAAAATGTTTGTGGGGATATTGCCGAAGAGAAGAGGCCACCGAAGGACCCCAAAGTGCAGGTGCCCTTGTGGGGGACTCTTGACTACCAAATGAAGGGCACTTCTCCAAAGCTGAAGGGATACTTCCCCTTCGAGAGGGTCTGAAACAAAAGGCCGAATCAGAGGGAAAGGCCTGAAGGAATTTTCCAAGGATGGTGACGTCTTCGAAGCTGTCAATTTTAAGAAAATAGACTAGCCATTATTTTTCAAACAATGACAGGCCCATGAACACCATTCTTACAGTAGAGAAATAGCCATTTGATCTTTGAATTCTTGAGTGCCAACTAGAAAAGAGCCTAGAGAATAAAGAGATGAAGAGACAAAAGCCAGTAAAAAAGACAAAACCAGGAAGACGACGCTGGAAAAAGATAAAGGTTGAGAATGAACTCAGCGACCTGCTAATAAAAGAGCCCAAAGAACCAACAAGGATGAGAAGATAGCCCCTGAGGGCCAAGGGAGCTAGAAGAGACAAGCCAAGGACAAGACAAAAGAGCCAAGTGTAGAAATAGACAAAATAGTCTAAGTGGTGAAGGAAGGCATCGACTCGAGGAGTTATTCAAGGGGTTAGAACAGTGCTTGCCAAGTGGTCATAAATGGGATGCAAATAGTGAATGATGCGACCCATTTTTTCTCCATTTTGCATTTATGAGCAAACAAGCTACGTAAATGCCTTAAAGGGAGTGGTCTATTTGTATAAAAGAGGCACGGCCCATTCTTTCACATTAATGTTGGAATGCCAAAGTCAAAGCAGGAGCCAACAATCAAACAACTTCCTCTTCCCAAGGCTTGGAAGGCACATGGGCCAGCTTGTAAAAGAGCAGCAGAGTCTTTTTCAAAGAAGGTGCTATTGTTCCCTCTTCTCTATATATATATTGTAACTTCTCGTTTTAAAAGGAGATCTTTCAGATTGTAAGGTGAAGCCCTGGCAATTTTCACCTGGAATCAATAAAATGCATTTTTACCTCTATTCTAGTTAGATACTTCTGAGTGTGTCTGAGTATTAGTCTTGTGTTTAGTCATTACTTCCTAATTCTTTCACAGGGTTGACACCAACACATCGAGTATCTATAAGGCACCATTCTTGTAGGTGATAAGAAGAGTTGTACCTGGAGCACAGAGATAGAAGGAGGTTACTAGACAGTGTGATTTTTTCTACAACACCTATGGTGAGTCCCTTTTTCTGTGTTCCATTAAAGCCTCCTTGTTAACCTTCCTACAGCTTGGTCCTTTTACCAGTTAAAGTGTATGTATGTGTTTTTATGATTTAGAGTGTGAGTGTGAGTAGATCGAATCATTGGTGCATCACCCCTTTTAGAGTAGGTTTTATTTTCCTGTAATCCTTCTCCCTTTTCATCCCCCCGATTTTATATATATATATATATACATATGTATTAGCACTTATTGGAATAACTCAGATGCATCAGAGGGAACTAGCCCTTATCTAGAGACTCTCCCCTCTAGCTTCACCAGTTCCATAGGCGAGAGGGGAGTTTCCATTTTGACGTGTGGAAGATAGGAGCTCGGCCTCTTGTCTAGGGTGCAATCCATTGTGTCAAAAATATAGTTTGATATACAAATCTTCTAATTATATGCATATTTAGTCAAAACACTAAATTGGAAATTATTTGGTATTATGAAGATTTATAATGAAACATTATAATTTGAATGTATACTTTTCATATACATGATACTCTAAGATCATAGATAGTTAAAGTCTACTTAGAGTATACCATATACATTCTCAAAATTTCAATTGAATGGGTTATTATTTATAAAAATGTGTATTCTAAAAATATGCATAAATACATGGTATAAACAGTATGATTTATCAACAATATATTAAATCTAGAATTGTTATACTATATATATATATATATATATATAAATAATATGTATGTATATAACCTATTCAAAATCATGACCATTATTTTCATAGTAATGATTCATGAGTGTTTTGTTATGTTTTTGATGTTTATCTGAAGCATAAATATAAGGTATTTAAAATATTAAATATAGATCATTTGAAGTTGTTAAATGACTAGTTTTTTGTTATATTTGTGAAATATGTACAAATATATAAGTTGTGAGTAATGTTATGTGGATGAAATAACATTTTGAGTTACATATTGATATTTAGTAACTTATAGTATAGATATGACTCTTACCATAATGGTATGTTTATATTGAGGATTGTTTATGGATCTATTTATTTATTCAATAATAAATTAGATGATTTTATATTCATTACATTACATTTAATAGACTAAATGTATGTATTAGATATATCTATACTCAACATAATTTATATCTGTTAATAGGGAATATTCTAATTGAATTTATCCATTTTTATATAATTATATAATTAATTGAATCTAACATTTATGACACTAAATTAGTAGTGTGACAGACTCTACTAGTTTAATTAGCACCATCAATACAATATGAGGGTAATCTAATTGAGTGGTGTGTATGAAATTGATTGATCCTACAGATCATTAACTATTTAAAATTTTTGGCCAAAGTAATGTTTATAATTAAATGTTTTTATTTCATGTGTTTGATATATTTTACATGTTTGTATGATATCATGTTAGAATGGATTTATTTATGGTATAAATCATGTATTAGTTATCTTACATCACACGAGTTCTAGCTTGTCACTTTGGATTCTCACACCATCATTATCTACCCATCCATTAAGGGAAGACCATTCCCTTGTTGGGAGATAATGTAGGGGATCAATGGTTTGTGGTTGGTGTGGAAAATCATCAGATGATGCTCTCCCTCCCCATAACAATACTACACTAGAGACTACACTTGAGATTACAAATGGATACTTGAGTTCATTGAAGCTCATGCTCCATGGAGCTTTATATCATTGTATTACTATTATTTTTAAGACATTATTATTACTAAAACTATAATATTTATTCATTTATACATATACAATAATGTATTTAATTTTGTATTAGTTGTGACTAAAATTGTATATTTAATTTAATGAAATAAATGTAGTCTTTATTATTTATACAACATTGTTCATGTTTCTTTGTATCATTATTATGGTGATCATTAACTAAATAGATTAGATATAGACTTTGAGGGGTTAACTAAAAATAATACATTTAGTTAAAGATCAATTAGTTATGTTTCTCATGGTGAAATCTACTAGATGAATATGTGTAATTAAATTAAAAAAATTACTCTATTTTGGTAAAACCTAGTGGGGTTATTACATTATGGTATCAGAGCTGAGGCTTAAACTCTAGGACTTAATGTGTTAATTAATGAAAAATTATTCTTCTATTAAGGAGGAAGAACAATGGTGTGTGCTAGACCAAGAGGTGAGGCTACTTAGATTACCAATCTCCCTGTTGATATAAATAATTTCACCACTGAGTAAGCTATGAAGTTAGATCAAATCCTAACAACCATGTAAGAGACTAAAGATCGAATCATGGCCTTAGAATAGGATGTTCATGGGCATGTAGAGGAGAAGGATCATAAAGAATTTGAAGAACATCCTATTGATAAGGAACATCCTAAAAAATAAAGGCATGAGGAAGTGCCACAAGACGTAAGAGCTTAAATAGCTACAGAGTTTGTATGTGATATAAAAAAGGTAAATCCACCCAACTTTTATGGAATTGTATTGAGATGGAGCTAAAGCATGGTTGATAGAGATGGAGAAATATTTCAAGATTTAAAATAAATTTGAAGTCATCAAAGTAGTTTAGGGAGCATATCAGCGTGTTGGTTAAGTAAAAACTTGGTGGGCAAACAAGAAGCTTGAGATGAACATCTACTCTACCACCACCACTTAAGAATAGTTTGTGACACTATTTAGGTCATGATGGATTCCACATCTATACTTTAATTAGAAGCTTATATATTTTCAAAATTTTAAGAAAAGAGAACTTTCAATGAATGAATACTGAGAGTAATTCACAAACTCCTAAAGTATGTACCTCAATATTAGGTGTATGAGAGGCTCAAAATCAAGAAGTTTATTATGGGATTAAAACCCCAAATTAGTTGTGAAGTAGATGTGCATGGGCCATCTACCATAGATCAAGTTTTCAAGAAGGTAGCCAAGCAAGATTAGAAATTGAAATCTCTTTCCCAAGTTAGATAAGTTTAAGAAGAATTTTGAAAGTTATAAACCAAATTTTAGAAAGAACTAGAAATAAAGGAGTGGAGACTCTAAGAGTCAATTCAAGAACTAAAATGCTAAGTCAATAATGGATCATATAAAATAAAACCTAATAATGGTTTTAAGGGAAACCAATAGTTTGATAGGAAAGGACCACCTGGAGGTTGCTTCATTTATGGATGTGACTGTTATGCTTGAGAGTGTACTTAGGATAAGTTGAAGAACAAGGGTTTTGCTCCTTAGTAGGGTATATTCTAGTAAGAGATTCATGTAACTATTGACAATTGTTAGACTGAGTATTAAGCTTCACCCAAAGAACTATTGGGTATTTTTTTGATCATCTAGTTTCTATTGTGATTGATACAAGAGCTATAAAATGTTTCATTGCTCCTAGAATGCTTAGTAAATTGTCAATAAAATTTGGAGTTATGCCAAATTCATGGTCAATATTAGTATGGGAATGAGTCAAAGGTCTAAGTTTACAAGTGTTTATTAGAAGATGAGATTAGGTTACCTAAATTCATTGTAATAGTGGATCTATATGATACACCATAAGGATCATATGATGTGATCACATGAATCAATTGGCTTGCAAAGCATAAATCTAAGGTTGACTACTATTTGGAGAAAGTTGAGTCAAGATGATTTTGGAAATTTGACACAACTATAGGGTGAGAAAAAGGAGTTGAAGCTCAGGTAGATTTTTGTAATTTAACTTAATAAAACTTAGAGGAAGTAATGCCAAATATTTATCTTTAAGATAAATGAGATGAAGGAATCTAAGGAACTATCCAATGAGGATTATCTTTTTTTAAGGAACTTTCAGGATGCGTTTCCAGAGGAATTACCTAGATTGACACCTAAACATGAGTTTGATTTATCAATTAATATCATACCTAGATCAAAAATATAATCAACGACACCATATAAGATGATAACCACTGAATTGGTTGAGCTAAAATCTCAACTTTAAGATTTGTTGTCAAAAGTGTTGATCTAACCAAGTGTGTCACCATGAGGTGCACCAGTAGTCTTCATCAAGAAGAATGATGGTACTCTTCTCTTGTGTATTGATTATAGGATATTGAAAAAGGTGATGATCAAGAATAGATATCCATTGCCGTATATTGATGATCTTCTTGATTAGATGCAAGGGGCAATAATATTTTCCACACTTTATTTTAAAACATGGTATCATCAACTGAGAACTAGTGATGAGGATATTTTGAAAAGAGCATTGAGAACTTGATATGGGCTCTACGAGTTCACAGTGTTACCTTTTGGGTTGACAAATTCTCCTATAGTATTTATGAATCTCATGAATAGTGTGTTTAAATATTATCTAGATCATTTTATATTGGTATTTTTAGATGACATCCTCATATATTCCAAGGATGAGGAAGAACATATTCAACATCTATAACTAGTTTTTGTAGCATTTGAAAAAGCACATGTTATATGAAAATTTATCCAAGTGTACATTTTTCTAAAAGAAAATGTAGTATTTGGGACATATTATCTCTGTGGATGTATTTTTGTATATCTAGTGAAGATAAGATCCATAATAGAATGGCCAATGCCAAAGAATGTGCATTAGGTAAGGATTTTCATGGGATTAGTAGGCTATAATAGGAAATTCATTCTAAATTTCTTTAAGATAGATAATCTAATTACCTCTATTCAGTAGAAGAATTAGAGTTCTGTCTAGTTAGATAGGTGTGAGATAGCCTTTTATGATTTGAAAAGGAGGCTTACTTCAGCACTAGTGATAAAAAATCCCTTAATTTTAATGGTCAATTCTCAGTGATCATAGATGCATCTAGGGATGGCCTTGGAGGAGTTCTTATGCATGATAATTGAGTTGTAGCTTATGGGTCTAGAAAATTGAATCCCTATGAGGTGAATTATGCCCCTCATGATCTGGAACTTGCTATAATTATGCATGCCTTGCAATGTTAGAGGCATTATTTATTGGGAAAATCTTTGAGCTCAAGACTGATAATTTGGGACTCAAGTACATCTTCACCCAACAAAACCTAAATGCACATTAGAGATGATGGTTAGAATTCTTGTCTAATTATGATTTTGATATTGATTATATCAAAGGCAAGGAAAATATAGTTGCTAATGTTCTAAGCCATAGAAGGTGCATACGTGTCATAACTACTATTAGGAGTAATTTTTGAGATTAGGTAATTAAATTGTCACCAAGAGATGAATTTTATGATGAAGTTAAGGAAACATTGTCTGAGAATGCTTAGAATCGTAGGTATAAAGGATTCAAGATAGAGAGTGATGATATTTTGAGGTACAATGATAAGATACATGTGCCTGATAAAGAGAATTTGAGGAGCACAATGATAAAGGAATTGAATAATGTGCCATATTTAGAACATCCAGGTGTAATCAATCTCATTGTTAAGCTAAGACCACTCTATTTATAAAAAGGAATAAAAAAGATGCAACAAAGTTTGTGTCTCATTATTTGGAATGTCAGCATGTGAAAGATGAACATGTGCATCTGATAAGTTTGTTATATCCATACGATACACTAGAATAAAAGTGGTAGGTGATTAATATAGACTTTTTCCAATGGTTTCCATTATCAAAATATTGACATGATATGGTCTTGGTTATAGTTGACAACCTAACCAAGGTATCCCACTTCATACTAGGTAACTTGATAGATGACACACCTATGCTTGAGAAGAGATTTATGAAAGAATTGTATGGATTGCATGTATTTTAAAAAAAGATCATTTTGGATTGATATCTGAGAATGAATTTTTGATTTTTGTTGACTCTAAATTCAATTTTTGGTACACAGTTAAATTTTAGCACTATTTATCACCCAAAATATGATGTACAGATGAAGAGAGTTAACCAAGTTTTAGATCTTCATATATATTACATGGATGAGTGGGAGGAGTAACTTTTATTGGTTGAATTTTATTACAACAATTCATACCAATCAATGTTGAGATGGTTTCATTTGAGGCATTATACAAGGAAGTCTTTAGACCTGAGATGCTTATGGAAATGAAAGAATAATTCAGGACAATGAGGTAGACGTTGGCTGAGGTCAATTATAGATAAAAAAATTATGTTGATCAAAATATAATAGCAAGGCAATTTTTTATAGGTGATAAATTATTTCTATGGGTTAAGCTTCATAAAAGCTTGATTAAGTTCAGGAAGCCAATGAATTTTTCACGTAGATTAGTGGGACCCTTTGAGGTTTTAGAAATGGTCAATCTTTTAGTGTATATGCTTTCATTGCCACCCAATCTAGTTCTTTTTCATAATGTCTTTCATGTGTCTTATCTTAAAAAGTATGTTGTTAATCCTTCACATGTGTTGGATTAGAATGCTTTGTAGATTATGGATCTTTGGATGGTCACAATAGAACTAATAAGAATAATTGACACTCACAAACTCAGTTTGTGAAATAGAGAAGTGTCATGGTAAAAGGTACAGTGGGATCAATATTCTAAAGATAATGCCATTTGGGAAGACTATGATGAGTTTTATAGGCTATTTTCATATTTGTTTACTTGATTTGTTACTGAATATTATGTTATTTTCTATTGAATAATGTTTTTAAATTCAAAATTTATGTTTGAATAAGTATCATTGGATGATGACCATATTTAGTGGGGATGGGTGTCACATATCAATTTCTCTATAATATTAATAACCTATTGATTTGTGGATTATTGAGGTTATTATTTGATTAATTACTATTTGATTAAGCTATATTTCATATGTTGATTTTGGGAAAATTATATGTTGCTTAATTTACATGATTGATTAGCTATGGGGTTAGCTTTACTTTCATTTTTTGTACTTGATGATCATGTTTATTAGTTTATATAGTAGTATTTTATGTATTTATTTATCTTTTGGGCTAACTACCTTCATTGTTGTGAGGTGGATGTAGGACAAATCCATCCCTTAGAAAGTGATAGAGGGAGGGCATCATCGAAGAGGGTGGTGTAGATGGAGGTGTTGGGGGATGAAAAAGAGAAAAATTGGAAACCCACACACACACCATAATAAGTTAACATGATTTATGTACATTAATTGAGTTAGATAGCTATAATATGTCTTAATTTATGATATATATGTCTGCTATGATCTTGTTTACTATTTGTTGATCATGTTGATTTAGATATATTATGGCACTAATTTGTTTGTGCTTATGCATTAATGATATTCATTGTTATTGCTTTAATGAATGAGTAAGTTTGTACATGTTTTGATGTGACTTTCTGCTATCTTGATTATAACTAAGTGTTTTATAAATAGTGTTTTGTTTTAGATTCATTGTTATAGTAATAAACATATTCTATTACTTAGTTTTATTAATTTGTAAAGTGATTATTAATGCTTATTAGGTTACCATTATTGTTTATAATAATTGAATAAATCTATATTAATTCATTAATAAACTATAGTTCTTTGTTAACATTAACAAATGACATTAGTGTTTCAATTTATTTCTTTCATTTCTTAGTTTTGAAAGTAGATTAAAAAAATTGAATATTAAGGTGTGTAGATGAATACCTAGTATAATGCACACATTTATCCAGATACATGTGGCAACTCCTTTTTGGCTAGGGAGGATAACTTATAAATCACAAGAAAACTAGAAGAGGATTTTTTAGATGGTGGGTTGAGTGGATTGCATAGCATATGCTAGATCCAAGAAGCACAAGGCTTTCTAGGAGGTTGACATTCCACTTTTAAGACAATTAAGTCAAAAATGATATAATAAATATAATTACATTCAAATGATAAGAAAATAAATATGCAAGAAAATAAATAATGTACCTATTTGATAGAAGATATGGCATGATTGGTTAATAACATGCACAAGTGTACCAAGGTTAGGTTCAAAGCGTCTAGGTAGGGTCTGCAAATAGGTCAAGAATAGAAATATGGGTTTGATTGTGTGAAATGTGGAAAAAATAACAATCTATTATTTTTTTTGATAGTAACCATCAGCAATTAGGTGTCACCAATGATGGTTGGGTCTGATCGATGATGATCAGGTAACCAATGATAGTTAGGGTAACCGGTGACGGTTCTTGCAATTGGTGATGGTTACATATGAAAGTTTGTAAAAATTAAGATGGAAATAAAGATGAAATATTTGATGGGAAATAGTTATAATATGGATAGTTGGGGTGAGGGGTGGTGTGCAGGTGAGCAGAACAAGGTAGGAAAACTTGATAATGAAAGAAAAAACTAAAAACAAAAGAGTGTACCTGTATGATGCTAAATGAATGATAGTTGAAAAATTGAAGAAAGTTGGGTGGCATAATAGTACTTAAATCAAAGGTCACATGATAGAGTTTTGGGATTTCAAATACATGCATAAGGAAAATAAGAGAGCTTGGATGCAAATTTTGGATCCTCATCTCTTCCAAGAGCCTTGCATTTATAACACAAAACTTCTAAGTAAGGAGAGAGAGAGAGTTATTAAGTTGGGTTAGGATAAATATGAAATTTTAGGGGAAGGAAAGCTATGAGTTATGCATGGGAAAGTTTATATTTTTCCCTTAAAAACTCACCCACAGTTGGATGTGCTTTTAGTTTTACAAGAGTGGGGACCTAACCATCGACGGTTAAGTGTAACCGTCGATGGTTAGTCAACTATCAATGGTCGACCCCTACATGTAAAAGGGTTAAAATTGGTCAAAGGATGTTTTAAAAGGTAGCTAGGTTTTTAATGGTGTCTAAGGGTGAGTTAACTAGGTAAATAGTTAACTAAGGGTTGAGAATAGGTCTAACATGATGTGACATCAAAAACTGGTCAAGGGGATGTTTTTGAGTGTCATTTTACCCCTTTTTGATGTGAAAATTTAGGTCAATAAGATGTAGAACAAAAATAGAGTGTTGATGGCCAGGGTTCCATTGTCCTAAGTATGAGAGGAGGATATTCCCCCTCAAACTAGGAGTTGATGAGGTAGAACTAAAATTGGGTCATGGTTTGACAAGTGGTAAAATAAGGGTTATGAGTTGGGTATATGCATATGAGATTAAAATATGTACACAAGGTGTGAATTAATGCAATATTATAATTATTTTAAAGACAAAAGGTACCAATATTGGTAATAATAAGTTTAAGTTTTAGGAGAAGTGACAAGGTAACTAGTCCCTAATGTTAGTCATAGTGGATTGGGTCACGTATATCAAAGATCATAGGAAAGGTTAGTGTTTTATTAGGTATCCAAGGTAGGAAGTGCTCCCAAGGAAAACACAAATGATTGGGTCACACACAAGGTGGTGCATAGTGCAAAAGTTTAACATGGAAAAAATTGATCAAGGTGGTCATGAGGACCAAATCAAGGTCATTGCAATAGTGTATGAAAAGGTCAGGTCAAAAAAGGTGCTAACATTAAGGTGAACATGGGAAAATGGGTGGGTTGGTTGGGTAGGGGGTGGCCAAGATATCTTTGATGCACTAGGCAAGAGGACACTAGCTACATAGTCCCATAGACAAGTGATCCAATATGGAGTTCAAGCCTAATGTAATTCTTAGTTATGGGGGAGAAGGTCACTCTTGAAGAGGCAAGAAAGGGGTTGCCCTAATTGTATGTAGAGGAAGGTGCAGGTTAGATGAAGTGAAGGAGAGGAAAAAGGTTGAGGGAAGTAAAATCCTAACCATCGATGATTAAGGATTTTGGTTGATGAAATGAATGATTTTTTGGCTTTGATTGAGATCAATGGGATGGCTTCCACTCATTTGGAAAAATATTCTATGGCAGTGATGATATATTGATGTCACTATGAGGAATGTGGATTGATTTCTTTAATAAGATCAAGACCCTATTATGAAAAGGGCCAATAGTTATTTGACACCTACAAACTATGAGGAGGTGCATGATGAAGGTTAGCATGTTGTTGACATTTAATGCATTTCTTGACATACTCACAATAATCTTGAT
Organism: Torreya grandis; assembly: GCA_037957365.1. Classification (NCBI taxonomy): domain Eukaryota; kingdom Viridiplantae; phylum Streptophyta; class Pinopsida; order Cupressales; family Taxaceae; genus Torreya; species Torreya grandis. Next base: position 1,109,707 of record JARHVA010001455.1, read on the forward strand.
TAAGCATGGGCCAGTAGGAGCCTAGATGAAGAATAAGTTTGTCAACGGCCAGACCATTGAAGTGTCCTCCAAATATTCCATCATGGGCTTCTTTAATAGCATAATAATCCTCATGGATATAAAGGTAATGAAGGAGGAGACCATAAAAGCCTCATTTGTAAAGAATGCCCCCTAGTATGACATAGTGAGAGGTACCTTAAATGAAATCTCTACAAGCATTTCTTGAAATATTATAAGGGAGGACATTGACATTAATGTAGTTAAAGATTTGATCATACCAAATGTCTGTAGGTGATCTTTCTATTTGATAAATGGTAGGAAGATTAGATTTGAGGTAAGATGGCATGATGAAGTGGTGGATGATGAAAAATAGTTTAGAATCAGTAGGTTGAGATGGAATTTAGGACACAAGGGAAGCCATTGTGTTTAGAAATTTATTAGTAAAATGAGGGACCGATTGGATGATGCTAAAAGTATATTGACAAGCTATTTATACTTTATAAGGATATCATTTTTTCATTGATAGGCTACTATGGCTTGGTTGATAATGAGTTGAGAGTCTCCAAAGATGCTAATTATTTTGATTCCCAGAGCTAGAGTGGTTTGGAGACTGATGACCAAGGCTTCATATTTGTTTATATTATTTGTGCATTCAAAATTGAGTTTGAAAAAAAGGGAAAGAGGTTCCCTGTTAAGGGGAATGATGATTATGCTATCACCCCCACCATTTTGACATTTAGAGACATCAAAATACATAGTCATTTGATAGGTGGGTTCTTCTAAAGAAAGAGTATCTATAGACTCATCTGGAAAGGTAAGAGGGGGAGTTTGATTATTAGGAAGAGGAGCTTCAGCTAGTTGGTCAACAATGACCTATCCTTTAATGGGCCTTTGTAGAAGAAACTCAAGATCAAACTCAGCTAAAAGTATGAGCCACTTAGCCATACATTGGTTATGATATGGCTTAGAGTGTATATAATTGAGGGGGTCAATATTAATAATGACATAATTTTCATGGTTGAGAAGGTAGTGATGTAGTTTAGAGGTAATGAAAACTAAGGCAAGGCAAAGTTTTTCAAGTTGTGTATATTGGGTTTCATAGTCAATGAGGGTGTGGATGATGTAATAAATGGCTTGATCCATATTTTGCTCATCACGATGAACAAGCATGGCCCCCAATGAATGATTAGTGGTGGATATGTATAAATAAAAGGGTTGATCATCTTTTGAGGGAATAAGGACTGGTAGAGAGAGAAGATACTCCTTGATTGCATCAAAGGCTTATTAACATTATTTGGTCCATTTAAAAGAGGTATCTTTCTTAAGTAGGTGGTGAAAAGGTTGAAAATGATTGGATAACTGAGAGATAAAGCAGTGGATTGACTAAAGTTTACCTTGCAGGCTATGAAGTTGTCTTAGGTTAGTAGGGGAAGGCATTTCCAAAATGGCTCAGACTTTTATGAGGTCTATTTCTATTCCATAAAGGGAAAAAATAAAGCCCAAAAGTTTTCCTGATAAGACCCCAAAGATGCATTTCTTTGGGTTAAGGATAACATGATAATGGGTAAGTCTTTCAAATATGATAGTGAGAATAACAAGGTGATCTTGATGGTGCTTGGATTTACCAAGCAGATCATCAACATAGTCCTCAGCTATTTTATGAATGAGGTCATGAAAGATATAGGTCATGAACCATTGATAGGTTGCCCCTACATTCTTTAGGCTAAAAGTCATGACATGATAGTAGAAAGTTTCCCATGAGGTGTTGAAGGATGTCTTATGTTGATCTTGAGGGGTGATCAAGATTTGGTGTTATCCTAAAAAACCATCCATAAGGGATAACATTTCATGGCCAGCAGTAAGATCAATAAGTTGGTCTATGTTAGGTAGGGGAAAGTCATCTTTGGGGCATGCAAGGTTAAGGTCATGAAAATCCACACAAAGGTAGAGTCCCCTAGTAGGTTTGGTAATAGGAACAATATTGGAGACCCATTATGGGTAGTCAATGGGCTGAATGAAGTTGACAGATAAAAGGTGTTAAAGTTCTTCTTTGATGAGAAGAGCTATGCAAGGGTGCATACGATGAAGCTTTTGTTGAAATGGCTTAACTTTAGGATGGGTTATGATGTTATGAAAAGTGATAGAAGGGTTAATGCTAGGTATATCTTGATAAGACCAAGAAAATGCTATGCTATGGTCATAGAGAAAATAATGATAGTCTCATTGTTCCTTAAGGGTTAAGGATTGGCCAATATTGATGATATGAGGGTCCTCCTAAGTTCCCAAATTGACATTTGTGGTTGATTTATTTAGAATTATTTGGTTTTTAGGAGGGAGGGCCTTTTGAAGAGAATAATTCCCCACACCTAGGTAGGTAAGAATAGAATTATCATCTTGATGTTGGATGGTATTAATGGTGGGTGAGTCATGTGTAATCATTTTAGGGTGGATGAGAGGAATGGTTTTGGTTTGGCCTTCCCTTAAATAAGTGAGGGGACCCAAACTAACGGTGTTGATATAAAAAAATTTAGGTGGGATGATGTCGATGTCTTCAAATTGGAAAGATGGGGTTGGTGAGGGTAGAGGTTCTTCAAGTTGGAAAAGTGGGGTTGGTGAGGGTAGAGGTTCTTCAAATTGGAAAAGTGCAGTTGGTAAGGGTAGAGGTTCTTAAAATTGGAAAAGTGGGGTTGGTGAGGGTAAAGATTATTCAAATTAGAAAAGTGGGGTTGGTGAAGGTAGAGGTTCGTTAGTAGTAGTGAGAATTAGTTTTGGTGATGTGGGCTCTTCTGGGGAAATCTACCCTAGGCCAAATAACTCATGAGGTTTTTGAGTTTTGATGATGAGAAACTTGTGACGTCTTTTTTCATAGAGGCTGAAACTAAACCCCTTCCAAGCACACTGATGAAGGTACATTTGGGCAAAGGTTAGGTTGCTAAGATAAGAAAAGTTGGAAGTGAATGATCATATGTGTGACACGGTGGTGGGATCAATGACCAATTTATTAAGTCCCTCATAGACAAAATATGTTATATTATTGGGAAAGCCAAAGGGGATTAGGGTAATGATATTGAGATCCTAAGATGGATCATTTTAGAGATTCTCAAATTTATGCAGAGAAGGGAAAACATCCAAAGCCAAAAGTTGATATTCCCCCAACTCGAGACACTAAAATGTGGATTACAAGGCGTGTTCAACTAGGATTTGAGATGAAGGGATGGTTGAACTAGTAAATACTTCATCATTATTAAAGATATAAGTTTTGGTGGGTTGGGTTGATGTAGTGGTTTGGCTAGAGGTTGATTGTGAAGAGGGTGAAGGTGGAATGAGAACGTCATTGGGCTGATATGTCATATTACAAGAAGCAAAGGGACTCAAATCAACTTTGATTATAATGAATTGTCCCTCATGTTTTAATTTGACACAGTGGTGAAGGGTATAAGGGATGCAACCCATAACATGGATCTAAGGGTGACTGAGTAACAAATTATATGAAACTCACCCTCTATAACATAAAATAGTTTAAGAATAGTTTGAGGCCCTAAACAGATGTGGAGATTAACTATTCCCACAGTGGTAGCCAATGTATCATTGAATGATTAGAGAACTAACAAGATTTATAACATGATGTTTTTAGGTATTTGAAGTTGATCATAGGAATGGGAGGAAATGATATTGATACTCGCTCCCCCATCAATCATGAGTTGTTTAACCCATGTCTGATTGATGGATGTTGTGATGAAAAGAGGGGGATTAGGTCTTCATTATGATATGGTAGAATTTTTGATTCTTGAAATGTGACCATGTCATCATGTTGGATGGATCCAAGCAAAGATGCAAGAGGTTAGGGATCATCTAGTTGAACCTTGATAGAATGTAGTGTTTTGATTAAAGCTTGATAGTGTTGGGGTGAGGTGCTAATTAAGTCATAAAAAATCATTTGATTGGTGTTTGGTAAAGTTGTTTTAACACTAAGCATTGGATGAATGGAGATACATTAGAAGGAGAAGGAGCTCCTAAAATGGAGACTTTTGGCTTGGATGGTTGTGAGGGTGAAGGTGAAGGTGTAGTCATTTGGGTTTGGTTGGTTAGTTTAGGATTTGAAGGGTAGGACCATGGAATAGTTGCCTTGGCCTTGCCTTTTTCATTTTTATAGGTGGCTTTACCCTTATCCTTTTGTTGGGCTTGAGGCTGAGTCACCATATGAATGGTATAGATAAGGGGACCCATTTCTTGCTTTGGTTCCTCTACTTCACTCCTTAGTGGGAGTAGAAGAGTAGATTATTAGTAGGTAGATTGGATAGGTGGTAAAAGAGGGAAGGGGATTAAATAAGTTTCATCCAATAGATCATCTTCCTCCAAAAGGCCATGAACAATTAATTGGAGAGCTTTATAGTTATCTATATCATGTTTATGGGTCTTATGATAAAGACAAATCAGATTGTCATTGAACCAAGTTGGCTTTTGGTAAGTGGGGTCAAAAGGTTTTATTGGTGGTAAGATAATGGTATAAGCTTGAAACAATCTTTGTAAAATGGTTGTATAAGATTTAGATAAAGATCTTGGAGGTGGTGGAGTTTGGACTTTGGGTGTAAGGATCCTATGGGGTAAGGATTTCTTGATAGGAGGTGTGGTTGGTGAAGTGAGTTTGGTTGGTGGTTTAGAAAGAATTGGCTTAGTTACAATTGGTTTAGAGATTGGAGGTCTAGATGATGAGGGTTTGATAGATGAGAAAGTGGATGGAGAAAGGTTGGTAGGGAATGATGATGAATTGGAGGATTGGGTTTTTATAGGTGGAGAAAGGGGAGATGGTTTCTTGGAGGAAGAGTAGGTAATGGGAATGGTGGAAGGATGTGGTCCCAAAATAGAGGGTAAAAGTGAAGGAGTTGGTATGGTCCTTCCTTGAGGTTGTAGTCTAGGCAATCCTTCCTTCTTAATGGACTAAATTGGATTTGGCTTTGGTTGGGTTGATGTGGTTAAGTCCAATTGCAAAGGAGGGCGAGCAGGATTAGGAATGAGAAGGAACCCTATGTTTTTGATTGGCTTGATAAGAGATGCATAGGGTGACTTGAAAACTTTAGGTGAGAGTAGTTTAGATGATTCATTTGTAACTTTAGGAGGGGTAGTTGGTGGAGTTATAACAACAAGCTTGAGAGTAGACTCAAGTGAAGTGGAAGGTTCAATTTTATTTTGATATGGGTGTCCAAGCTAATGCCAAAAACTGGCTCTATCAAAATTAGGTTGGGAAGTGAATTCCAAACTTTGAACTAGTCGGGAAAAGGGTTTATAAATGGGAATTATTTCTAATTATTAGTTTCAAAGTGCAAGCCCTTTGGGGAAAAAGGAGTGGTTTTAGAGTTGCTATTTTTAGTGAAAGGTTTGAAAGATGATGATTGGATATATGAGGATATTGGCTCACCATAAATAGTTTCTAAGGGATGTATAGATGGTTATGAAATAAGAGAGGTAGGGGTAGTGGTTTCAAGTGGAAGAGCTGGTATAGCTCCTTACTTAGTTTAGTTATCAAAAGAAGTAGGTGGTTTTTCTACTTAGATTAGAGGTGTGGATGAAATGGTCAATGTAATGGTTATCTCCTTGGGTATTTCTACCATATGAGGGGTAGATGGAATAGTGGTTTCATCTACGAAAGAAGAAGGGGTAGTTAATTCCTCCATTGAGTTTTTTGAAGGAATGGATGGTGGGTTAGTTTCCTTTATTTGGGTGATAAAGGTGAAGACTTCTTCAATAGTGGGCACATTATTGATGATATTAATTACATGTGCCTCATGTGAATTAGGAGATTTAGGTTGGCTTTCATGATGTTGGGTTGAAGGTGAATGATTTGGAAAAGGTTTTCAAAAAATGTTAAGAGATTGATTGGAAGGAGTGTTTGGGTTATCAAACACAAGCTCCACTCTATCAATTAGGTCTTGGACAATACTTTTAAAGGTATTTCATCTATCAGTATCATGTCCATTGATCCGATGATAATAAAAATGATCATTTATGTTGTACCACCCAGTAAGGGGATGAAAAATATTGAATTATTGAGGGGGCTTGATGGGTGGAAGTTGGATTAGATTGAATTTAAGGAGTTTATCCAAAATTGATGCATAAGATTCCATAATCAAGGTAAATGGTTTTGAAGGAGACCAGTTTTGGGTATGGTTTTGGTGATTAGAAGAATCATTGATTTAAGGTGTCTGGTTGATGGTTTGAGGTAGTGGGATTTTGAGAACAATTGAGTTTGCTAATGCTTTTGCTTTAGAATTGGTTGGGTTCATGGTATTGGTAGAGGATGATTTAATGGATTTGAAACTAGAATTTTTATTCTAAAGCTTCAACTTCTCCTCATCAATAACATGATTTTATAATTTACGTGCCATGGTGAATGCTTCGTCAAAGGTCCTAAAGGTTTGGATTTGGAGAGTTTGAGTAATGTCTTTAGCACACCCCTGAGAGAAGATTTTGTTAAATTTAGGTTAGGGTAATGGGAAGGTGAGTTTATTAATGAGGACCCTCCATCTAACAATGAAATCAACAATGGATTCATCTTCAAATTATTTGAAGGAGTATAGGTCGATAATGGAAACCTTTTTATATATGTTTATAGAAAGTTCTCCAATAAGGTTTGTGCCAATTAAGAGAAAGAAAAGATATAATGAGTAGGAAGGGTACTATACCAATCAAGGGAAGTCTCGAATAATGACATGGGAAAGGTTTGGAAGAGGAGGGCATCATCATAAGTGATCAAGTAGAAAGCATGGTGGAACACTCTTAGGTGCTACTGAGGATCCTCCTTACCTTGGAATTTAGAAAATTTGGGAAATTCCCATTGAGAAGGGTAAGAATGAATGGGCACAAAGGGGTAGATAGGCTCATTACAAATTTGGTCATAAGACAAAATATTGGTTAAGGTAGAGATGGATGACTCCAAACTAGTCATTTTGTCTATTAGCATTTTGATTAGATCGGGCTAAGGTTGAGAAGCTATATAATTGAGAGGCACATTCTATTGAGGTTGGATTATGGCTATGTATGAATAGGTGATAGATGGTGTTGAAGAAGCCACATATTGATAGGTGGTGGCAAGGGGATGAGATGGTGCCACATAAGAACTAATTGGTATAAAAGGTTGGGTAGAGGGTGGTATGTAACCTTGTGGGTTAGGGACATATTGGTAAGTTGTCATAGGCACTTATTGAGAAAAGGATGTGGTTGGTATGGTTGAGGTAGGAGGAAGTTGGGAAGGTTGAGGTTGGGTAGTTACCTTAGTGATGAGTGGGGGAAGGTTTTGAGGTATGGAGAGCACTAGGTTTTAAAATGGAACTATGGCCAAGGGATTAGTTTCAATTGAAGGGAAGATAAAAGTTGAAGTGGAAGATAATGCCATGATAGATGGGGCATAGGTAACTAATGGCAAGGTTGAACCCACATGGGGTGTGAAAGGAGGTGCTTGGTTGGGAGGTGGAAGGTTGGTTTGAGTTTAGATGGATGGGGTGTATGAAGAGGCTTTAGTTAATGGTTGGGTTGAAGTGGTACCCACCATAAGGTGGGATGAAATGCTAAGAGAAGGATCAAATGAAGAAACCAAAGCAGGGGGGTACGATGAGGCAAGGTATTGAGGTAATGTTGTAAAGCAACTAGATTATTATTAAGAAAGGTAGTAAAGTCTAGATATCCTTCAGATATGATTGGGATTATAGAAGGAGAAGGTGGTGGAAGATAATGGTGAAGTAAAGCATGAGGAGATTTGTCAACATCTAAGGTATAATCCATGGATGAAGAAGAAGGCGGTAGTTGGTTGTTTTGATTTCTCACTTATTGTCTAATTAAAACCATATGAGAAAATAGAGAATGTTATTGTGACTCTCACACCTTAAATAGAGAGCAAACCCAAAATAATTTCAAATCAATCAATACATACACTAAGAAATGCATTTTAACCTTAGGATAACTTTTAAATCACTTTTTGCTTATGCCTTAAAGAGTGTGATAAGGGAGGTTGGACTATAAAATGGGTACTAAAGAGGAAGTCTATGGATGGTTTTAGGTTGTTTAGGCACTCAAAAGGAAGATCTATGTTGAACTTTAGTATGTGGCTTAGTGTTGGGGCCTACCCCCTCACTTCATGATCTTACAGTGATAAGGGTATCGGGTCATTAGCCAAGATATATTGAGTCTATAGTTTATACTCAACCAAAGAGCTGAGTTGGTTCTCCTCTTGGTGGTGAAATCCAAGTGAGATAGTCTGGAGGGGGTAAGGTTGCTATCAGGTGATGCAATCCCAATCGGTCCTTGTCTCAAGTATTATTTTGATGTGTAAATTATTTTATGGTTTGGTTTTGTGTGTGATAACAAGTGTGAATACTATGATAAGATTGCTTTGCCTCTTAAGTTACTAGATGAACTAAAATCAACAAGAAATCAATGAATGTAAATGGTTAATTTCTAAGCCCCAAAAGAAATGATTTCATTTGATGAGAAAATAATTAGGGAAGAAAGGGAATTGGATCCCATCAAGCGTGCTAAAATGTTTCAATTTATTTCTTTCATTTCTTAGTTTTGAAAGTAGATAAAAGAAAGTGAATATTAAGGTGTGTAGATGAATACTTGGTATAATGTTCATGTTGATCTAGATGAATGTGGAAAATCATTTTTGGCTAGGGAGGATAACCTAAAAATCATAAGAAAACTAGAAGAGGATTTGTTAAATGGTGGGTTGAGTGGATTGCCTAGTGTATACTAGATCCACGAAGCACAAGGATTTCTAGGAGGCTATCAATCCACTTTTAAGATAATTAAGTTGAAAATGATATAATAAATATACTTACATTCAAATGATAAGAAAGTAAATATGTAAGAAAATAAATAATGTACATGTTTGATAGAAGATATGGCATGGTGGGTCAATACCAAGCACAAGTGTACCAAGGTTAGGTTCAAAGGGTCTGGGTAGGGTTTACAGATAGGATAGGAATTGAAACAAGGGTTTGATTGGGTAAAAGGGGGAAAAAATAACAATCTATTATTTTTTTGATAGTAATCATCAGTGGTTGGGTGTGACTGGTCATAGTTAGGTCTGACTGGTGAAGGTCAGGTAATTAATGATGGTTGGGGTAACTAGTGATAGTTATTGCAACCGATGATGATTTCTTGTGGAAGTTTGTAAAAATTAAGATGGAATTGAAGATGAAATAGCTAATGGGAAAGAGTTAGAATATAGATAGTTGGGGTGAGGGTGGTGTGCAGGTGACTAGAATAAGGTAGGAAAATCTGATAATGAAAGAAAACACTAAAAATAAAAAGAGGGTACTTGTATGATGCCAAGTGAATGAAAGTTGAAAATCAAAAGAAAGTTGGGTGACATAACAATACTTAAACCTTCAAAGGTCATGCAGATAGAGTTTTAGGATGCTAAGTACCTGCACAAAGAAAATAAGAGAGCCTGGATGTAAATTTTGGATCCTCATCTCTTCTAAGAGCCTTGCATTTATAACACAAAATTGCTAAGGAGACAAAGAATTGTTAAGTTGGGTTAGGATAAATATGCCATTTCGAGGGAAGAAAAGCTATGAGGTGTACATGGGAAAGTTTCTATTTTTCCCTTGCAAGCTCACTCATAGCTGGATGTGCTTTTAGTTTTGTAGGAGTGGGGAGCTAACTGTCGACAATTAAGGGTAACCATCAACAGTTGAACCCTATGTGTAAAAGGGTTAAAATGGGTCAAAGGAGGGGAAGTTTTAAAAGGTAGCTAGGTGTGTAAAAGTGTATAAGGGTGAGTTAACTAGGTAAATAGTTAACTAAGGGTTGAGAATAGGTCCTAGGTGATGTGACATCAAAAATTGGTCGAGGGGACATTTTTGAGTGTTTACAATTAGTTTGACATGGTATAATGAAATTAATGTTATTGACTAAAGACTGTTATAAAGCTTTAGTGCTTAGGCAATTTTTATAATCTTGTGAAGTCTGTGTATATTGTTTCATTATTAAATAATTATGTGAGACATCATTATGTTTGATGAATCTTTGCTAAAGTCAATAATTATTTTGTTAACCTAAGAAGCTAACCTCTAGTTAAAAGGTCGAATGCATTGGTAATGGTTATTATGTTTAGTGAAATTTTTGTTTAGTCGACATAACATGGAAATTATAATGTTGAAAGACTTTTATAAAGTTGATGCATGATTTTAATCTAAGTTAACAAACATGCATAATGCAAAGGGACATTATAATTATTATTTAATTCTTAATTGATAAGGTTTGATATGATTAGGGTTTCTTACTGGTATTTAAATTGAGTAAACAAGTAATTAACAAAACCATTGTTTGGTTTTGAAGTCTATGCATGAGAAAATGGTGGTAAATTATTTGTTTTTTTTAGTTATTCTTGACATGCATAAATTTAGTCATTACTCTACTAAGGAATCAGGAGAAATCGATGTGGAAAGAAAGGGCATGGAATAGAATAAAAGAAGGAAGGGAGAGGCCTGTGAGGGGATGACATATGATAACATATTAGGTAGAAGTGAAAGAAAGGATTTGGATCTAAGAAGAGAAAAACAATTTGATTCCTTGGCATATAAACCTCTCTTTCAGGTTGGTGATGTATTTAAAACTCAAGTTTGATAGTTGGATGAATTATGGTAATAAATTCAAGGGTTAGATAGTTTTAGTTAAAATGAAGTAGTAAAAAGTTGGCTGAATGTAGGGCCCTATGGATGGCTCGGCCATCCATAAAACCCTATATACAACTCAAAAAAACCCTCAGTGGAGAGGCTAGAGATGTATGCTTTTTTCCATGTTTTTCAAATTACTTTGGAAACTCTATGATTATGCTTGTTTCAAATTTGTAAATCTTATGAAAATTTTTGTAGGGTATAACTATTTCATTAAATTAAATACTATTACCTTAACTCAGTAGAGTCTTGGACTTAGTATTTCATGTCAAACTAATTTGAATAATTTTGACTTTAAAACATATGCATAAATTAGGAACCCATATAGGGTATGAGGGAAAATTTGGGGGTTTCAACCCAGACTTAGTAATATAGTTTGAAGCCCTTCTTTTTCAATAATTGGCAATGAATTTTTATGTATTTATTTTGGATTTCAATTATACAAACTTGGGTAGGGATTTGACTGTGTGTATAAGTCATTTGGAGAATAAAATGAAATTTGGTTTATTTTATTTCTGCATATATATAGGGGTATGCATTAACATCCTACAAGACTTTAGTGATTTGGGATATATATAAATACCAATGTATATATATATATATATATATATGTATGTATGTATGTATGTATGATAAATAGATTTAAGATGATTATGGTGTTTGGTATGAGGTCTTGAGTTTATGTAGAAGATAGTTCTATTGTATACAAATTTTATATCTATATCCTCTGTGTATATAAGTATTAAACCAGTCGACTAAGTTGAACATATGGCTGAGTATGATATTTATACTTAAGAGGCAAATATTTGTATTTGGTTATGTATTCAAATTTAATTTATTTTTCAATAATTGGCAATGGATTTTTATGTATTTATTTTGGATTTCAATTATACAAACTTGGGCAGGGATTTGACTGTGTGTATAAGTCATTTGGAAAATAAAATGAAATTTGGTTTATTTTATTTATGCATATATATAGGGGTATGCATTAACACCCTACAAGGCTTCAGTGATTTGGGATATATATACATACCAATGTATATATATATATATATATATATATATATATATATATATATATATATAGGGGTATGCATTAACACCCTACAAGACTTTAGTGATCTAGGGTATATATACATACCAATGTGTATATATATATAGATATATATAATATAATATAATATAATATATATATATATATATATATATATATATGTATGGTAAATAGATTTAAGATGATTATGGTGTTTGGTATGAGGTCTTGAATTTATGTAGAAGATAGTTCTATTGTATACAAATTTTATATCTATATCCTCTGTGTATATAAGTATTAAACCAGTTGACTAAGTTGAACATTTGGCTGAGTATGATATTTATACTTAAGAGGCAAATATTTGTATTTGGTTATGTATTCAAATTTAATATATATTAGTTTCTCATAAGCCCTAGCCAGAATGGTAGACTTAGCATACATCAATACATACATACATACATATATATATATATATATATATATATATATATAATAATGATATATAAATAAAATCTATAATCAATTCGAAGAGAACTGTGTAAAACGGAGGTCTGAGTTTAAATAGTTGACTAGGTAATCTTGTTTTGTCAATATCATGAGATTTTTATATCTTATCATGAATAAACTCAGATTAGTTTGTGAATGTGAGTTTAAGGGATTCAAATAGATTTATATATTGATTTATGTATGTCTTACAAAATAATAGAATTGGAATAACACTATTGGTTGAGTCGAATTGATGACCGTATATACTTTGTTATACAAATCTTTAGTTTTGTGCATATTTAGTCTAAATCTAAATTGGGAATTATTTGGTATTATGAAGATTTGTGATGAAACATTATAGTTTGAATGTATACTTTTAATATATGTGATACTCTAATATCATATATGGTTAAAATCTACTTAGAGTATACCATATACATTTTTAGATTTTTGATTGAATAGGTTATTATTTATAAAACTGTGTATTCTAAAAATATGCATAAATACATGGTATAAACCATATGTTTTATCAATAGTATATATATATATATATATATATATATATATATATATATATATATATATATATATATATATATCCTATTCAATACCATGAGCATTATTTGCATTGCAATGATATATGGGTGCTTTATTATGTGTTTGATGTTTAGCTGATGTATTAAATATAAGGTATTTAAAATGTTAAATATAGATCATTTGAAGTTGTTAAATGACTATCTTTGTGTTATATTTGTGAAATATGGACAAAGATATAAGTTGTGAGCAATGTTATGTGGATAAAATTATGTTTTGAGTTACATATTGATATTTAATAACTTGTAGTCTATATATGACTCTTACCTTGATGGTATACTTATATTGAGGACTGTTTATGGATCTATTTATTATCAATAATAAATTAGATGATTTTAGATTCATTACATTACATTTGATGGATTAAATGTATGTATTTAATATTTCCATACTCAACATATTTTATATTTGTTAATAGGGAATATTTTGATTGAATCTATTGCTTTTTATATTATTATATAATTAACCAAATCTCATATTTATGACACTAAATAAGTAGTGTGATGGATTCCACTATCTTAATTAGCATCATCAATGTAAGATGAGGGTAACCTAATTGATGGTGTGTATGAAATAGACTGATCTTAGAGATCATTAACTATTTAACAACTTTGGCCAAAGTAATGTTTATAGTTAAACATTGTCATTTCATGTTTTTTATATATTTTACATGTTTGTATGATATTATGTTAGAATAAATTTCTTTATGGTATACATCATGTATTAGTTATCTTACAACACACGGGTTCTAGTTTGTCACTTTAGATTCCCGCACCATCAATATCTACCCATTTATGAAGGGAGGACCATTCATTTGTTAAGAGATAGTACAAGGGATTGATGGTCTGTGGTTGGTGTAAAAAATCATTCAGATGATTCTCTCCCTTCCTATAATAGTACTACACTAGAGACTACATTTGAGATTCCAGATGGATACTTGAGTTTGTTGAGACTCATGCTCTATGGAGCTTTATATCATTGTATTACTATTATTTTTGAGACATAATTATTTGTGAAACTACAATATAAATTCACTTGTACACATACAATAGTGGTTGTAATGTAACAACCCTACTAGGTTTTATCAGAATATAGACTTTTTTTATAAAATTAATTACACATTCATATTTCAAATTTCACCACAAGAAATTTAATCAGTGATCTTTAACTATCTGTATTCATTTAGTTAACCATAATGTTTATATCTAATCCACTTAGCTAAGGATCACCATGTACATATATAACAATCATGAACAATGCTAAAAAATTAATAAATACTACATTTAAATGATTAATAAAATAGTATAATTTTGGCCATGGATAATACACTATTACAACCACTACTATAAAAGTATAATAAATAAATATTACAATTTTTAACAATAAATAATATCTCAAATAATAAAACATGATACAAATTTCCATGAAGCATGAGTCTCCGTGACTCAAGCATTAATTTGTAATCTCAAGTACAGTCTATAGTGTAATACTCCAGTTAAGAGGGATAATATCATCTGAGCACTTTTCCACACCAACCATGGACCGTGGATCTCCCACACTATCCCCCAAAAAGAGGATGGACCTCCCTTTATGAATGGATAGATAATGATGGTGCAGGAATCCAAAATGACAAACCAGAACTTGCGTTGTAGATATCTAATACATAATTTGTACCATAAATAAATCTATTTTAATATGATATCGCATAAATATGAAAAGTATATCAACATATGAAATGATAATGTTTAATTAAAACATTACTTTGGCCAAAAAATTTACATAATTAATGGTATCTAAGATCAGTCAATTTCATACACACCATTTAATCGGATTACACCTCATCTTGCATTGATGGTGCTAAGTAAGCTAGTGGAATCCATCCAATGCTTATTTAGTGTCATGAATACGAGATTTGATTAAAATATAATAATATAAAAAATAATAGATTCATTCCAAATATTTCCTTTTAGTTGATAATTATATGTTAAGTAAAAAAATATTAAATACACACATTTAATTCATCCAATGTAATGTATTGAATCCAATATCAAGTAGATTATTATAAAATAATAAAAAGAATAAAAAAATAGTCATAAATATAACATACCTTCTAGGTATGATCATATCAAAAATGCTAGTTACTTTAATCACAAACAACTTATAATGTTATTTCATTGCCAAAACAAACATTATAACATAGGCTTATTTAGTTATTCATATTCCACATATATATAACAAAAGCCAATCTAAAACATCTTAATATGCTCAATATTTAAAACTCATAAATACCTTAATTTATTGTTTTTATACAAATATTAAAATATATACAAGCATCCATATTCAAACGTTTATGATTATAATGTTTTCAAACATAACATCGCTATGAACTTACATACATACATACATTCATACAAATGGTATAATCATAATCAAATTTATAACATAGTCAACAACCATGTATTTTATACCATGTATATGTATATTTTTATAACTCATGTATAATTCTAATACCATACAAATACTTTATTGTATATAATATAATCTAAGAAGACATCCATTGTATAATGACTTAGAGTATTCTATATATGTAATGTATACATCCAGTTAATAAAATAGCCCCATAGCCCCTTTTATAAACTAGATAAATCCTAATATATTTGTATAACTAAAAAATACACATAATTTCATGTGATTCACAGTGATACACAACCAACCATTTATACCAAATATATTTAATCAAATTACTCAAATCAATCAATTCAAATTAACATTTACATTAAATACATATGATCAAATACATACACTCAGTCGACTATGCCTAGCTTGGGATTTATGATATAACAGATCTAATTTGACTCCATAAACTTCCTCTTGTATATATATATATATAACCGCATACACAGTCTTTTTATCAACTATGAAAAACTCCTATTCAATACATAGACTGAACTGAATATGTAATAATACACAGTCATAGTTAAACATATGCATAGTTCATATATAATGAATTCAAATAAAATATTAACTCTACCATATCAACATTAATCTCTTCATGTATATATCAATGCATTTACCAAGTTCACAAATAATAGTTCATTCATTCACCTTCCTGTACCTAGGTTTATCTATTATGGATTTAATTAGTTTGTTTACAAACCCTTATATGAATAGGTATGCCTGTTACATGATTCTATAATAGAGTCAAATATGAAAACTATGGTCTTGACTTAAAAATTACAATTTTTTTTGAAAATTGAAGCAATAAAATTACATTTAAAATCAAAACCTCTAGTTCATCTATACATGTATTCTACATTTGATTATATTTAACATATATAGTTTCTTTTTTAAATCCCCAAATTTTCATGATACATGTGTGTGTGTGTGTGTGTATATATATATATATATGTCATTAATTTAAACCAAGTACATACTTATACATATATCTCTCTATATATTCCATTATCAATTTTGTATAATGAACCCATTCATCTATACCCAACATCTAATTAGGTTTACACATTTGAGCCCTCATACAACCCAAATTCCAATCTAGTTTATTTAATACCTTAATGAATATATATCATAACTGGTTTAACTACAAATCTATTTCAATCCAAATCAAATATGCCCATCAAGAGCTATTCATTTCATGATTTGAACAAAGATTTGAAATTGAAAGAGGAATTTAAAACATAGATTAATTATGACGTAAAAACCATGATAATTTCTACAGCTCTACCTACCTCCCTTAGGTTACCTTGGGTTGGATATAGGGTTTTATAGATGCCCAACCTTCCACGAGGCCATATATACAATAGTTTTAAAAATTTCCATAACATTTAAAATAAATGAAAACACAATGACCATTTCAATTCAAAATCCATCAAACATTACACATAGGAATTTTAAGTAGAAAACCAACCTATGATTTTAATTATGCTAAGGAAGCTGTATATAATCTTCTTCCTTAACTCAAATTCTCCTTCTTCTCTTTATGTTTGCTACTCCTTGTATGTGTGTGCCATGTATCATAACCTTCTTATCCTTTCTTTTATTCTTCTTCATCACCTTAATCTCCTCCATTCATGACAAACCAAATTGATTGGAAATTATGCATGAAAAAATGGCTCAATAGAACCCCCACTAAGTTACAGTCCACTACCATTCTCATGTAGTCCATAATCTAACTCCCATCATGATTTTTACAAGAATGATGGCTAAACTAAATTCAACAAGTGATTAGAAACCCTAATCATCTCAAAATTTCCAATGATTCCATAAAATAATTATTATATATATTTTATAAAATATGTATGACTTTTGAATTAAGCATCGACCTTACTTAGTCTATCCAAACCAAATAAATGACAAGTCATAATCCCCAATTTTATTTCATGCAATGCCAACCATTAACTAGTTGACTAATCACTATCTTTCCATGCAAAGTTGATTATCGACTAATTAACATAATGACTATATAGTATGGTTAGAACATATATGTATTAAAAATACTATTGTTTATAATTACCATGTCATCCAACTTAAACACTTTGCATTCAACTTTAAACTATTAGCCAACCCTCTAGGTTTAAATAATAATCCATAGGCTTTAACAATAATTTAAAAACACAATGATGTTTATACTTCCATAATGATAATATTCTATAACACCTTGAATTATGTTAATAGTAAACAACGATGTTATAATTCATTAAGTCATTTACAAGTTTATATTACTATTAAAATTGATAATAATAATCTTTTAAACATAAATAGTCACTAACAAGCTGACTCAATTGAGTCAAAACATACATCTATTATTTCTAACAAGGAATCTACATAAGCATTGATAAACGAATATTTAACTATGTAAAATACTGCAACAATTCAAGTTAAACTAGTTAGGTACATATTTATCAAATCAACTAACTAATAAAATCAATTTCAACTAGATTAATAAAATCATATAAAATGATTTAAGAAAACAAAAGATCATAATAAAAATTCAAATAGAAAATAAAACATATTACAACTATCTACTCAAATAATTAATCACAAACATAATATATTATGTGGTGTGTGCATGGGTTTTTGGTTTTGTTCTCTATCATCCCTCAACGTCTTCATCTAAATAACACTCTCCGATGATGCTCTCCCTTTGTCATACTCTAAGGGATGGGTCTATCCTACATTTACCTCACAAAAATGAAGGTAGTTATCCCAAAACATAATTATATCCATAAAATAATTTTTTATAATTAACAAACATGATCATAATGTCTAGAATAAAAAGTACAACCATCTCTTAGCAAACCAATCATGTGAATTAAACAACATATAACTATTACATAATTAACATATGATATAAAGTTTAATCAAACATTAGTTAATCAACTAACAACCATGTTTCAACTCAAAGAGAAATTAGGATGTGACATCCTTCCTCCTAAAAGATGGTCAGTATCCTAATGACAATAGTTCAAACACAAGTTTTGAATTTAAAACATTTTTTAGCAAAAAATCATATAATATGCAGCAACATGTCAAGCAAAAAAATGTGGAAATAGCATGTAAAACTCATCATAATCTTTCCAAGTGGTACTATCTTCAAAATATTGGTCCCACTAGACCTTGCTCTATGATACTTCTCTATTACACAAATTGAGTTTATGAGTGTCAATTATCATGATTGGTTCTACCATGACCACTCTGGGGTCTAGGACCTGCAAAGCATTCTAATCCAACACATGTGAAAGCTTAACATTATACTTTTTAAGATAAGACACATGGAAGACATTATGTAAAAGAGCTAGAGATGGTGGCAATGCAAGCTTATATGCTATAGGATTGGCCATTTCCAAAATCTCGAAGGGTCCCACATGTCTCAATGAAATTTTCTTAGACTTTCCAAATTTAATCAAGCTTTTCTAAGGATTAACTTGTATAAACACTTTATCACCTACAAAAAACTACCTAGTTACTTTCTTCAGATCAATATAACTCTTCTATCTATCATTGGCCTCGACCAGCCTATGACTTATTGTACTAACTTGATATTCTATTTCTAAAATCATCTCAAGTCTAAAGACTACCCTATCTTCTAACCTATCCTAACTGATTGGTGTTTTAGACCTTTCATAAAATACCTCAAATGGAGCCATCTTCAATGTTGATTTAATGAGTTTTTGTAAGCAAACTCAACCAATGAAAATTACTCCTCCCACTTGTATTGTTGATATATGTAATACATACAAAGGAGATATTCTAAAACTTGGATAACTCACTCTATCTATCCATCATGAAGTAGGTTTTAAGTAGTTTTGCAATTCAACTATGTACCCAGAGCTAAATTCAAAGTCAACCAAAATCTAGAAGACATCCTTAGATCTTTATCTAAAATGATCTTCTCTATAAATCGATGTAACTGATACACTTCTTTCATGAATCTCTTCATTAGCATAGGTGCATTATCTATAAAGTTATCTAGTATGAAGTGGGCTACCTTGGTTAATTTATCAACTACAACCAAGATCATGCCATTTTAGTTCCACGATAACAAAAAACCTTGGATGAAGTCCTTGCTAATCACTTGTCACTTCCATTCTAGTATATCATGTGGATATAACAATCTAGTCAAATGGACATTTTTAGCTTTCACATGTTGACATTCCAAACAACAAGACATAAAATCTTCTACAACTGTCTTGATTCCTTTCGCAAAATACAGTGGTTTAAGCTCAACCATGAGCTTTATTACTCCTATATGTCCTGGGTATGGGTCATTATGTAGTTATTTTATCACTATGTTTATCATATTCTCTTTATTAGCCACACACATCTTACTGTCATATTGTAAAAAACCATCACTCTCTATTTTGAATCCCTTATACCTAGGATTCTAAGAATTCTTAGATAATGATTTCCTAAGGAATCTCTAAACACATTATTTATAAGATTCATAAATGCTATTGGATCATTTATCAATCCAAATGGTAACACTATGAACTTGTAATGCCCATATCAAATTTTGAATGCATTTTTTAGAATATCCTCTTCTTGGATTCTCAACTGATGATACCCTACTCTAAGATCAATCTTAGAAAAGACTGTTTACCTTCACATTTGATCAAAAAGATCATCAATGCATGAAAACATATATATATATATATATATATATTCTTGATCATTGTTTTATTCAACATATTGTAATCTATACATAGCTGAAGAGTGCCATCCTTCTTCTAGAAGAAGATAACTGGTGCACCCTATCATGACACACTTGGTCAAATCAACCCTTTCAAAAAAAACTATTAAATTTTCCCCTTTAATTCAACTATTTCAATGGTTTTCATTCTATATGACACCTTAGACTGTAGTTCTGATCTAGGTATGATATCAATTGAGAAATTAAACTCATGCTTGGGTGGAAATCTTGGCAATTATTATAGAAACACATCATGAAAGTTTCTCAAAAAAAGATAATCTTTGATAGATGGTTCATTATATTCTTCCATATCTTTTATCTTAATGATAAATTCATGGTATCCCTTCCTTTGAGCTTTCTTGATTTGAATTGGAGATATATGCCTTAGCTTCAGCTCCTTTTTCTCACCCTAAAGTTGTGTCTGATTTTTGAAATCATATTGACACTCAACCTTGTATAGATAAAATTTAACCTTGGATTTATGATTCTCAATCCAATTAACTACTAGGATCACATAATATGACCCCAATATTGTTGTAAAAATATCCACTACTATAATGAATTAAGGCAACTTAATCTTCACTTCGATTAGACACTTGCCAACTTTTATCTTAAACTCATTCTCATACTGTACCAACCACGTATTTATCATAACTCCAACTTTTATAGAATATTTAACAACCATTTTAAGTGTAATGAAACATTCTATAGATCCTAAATCAATCAAAATAGAAACTATATTATCTAATAAAATACTTGACAATTCTATGGTTGAAGCTTGATACTTGGCCTGATGATTGTCAATAGCTATTGGAACATACCTTGTTGAGAAGTAGAACCCTTGTTATTAATATTATCTTTAGGACATTCTTGAGCATAATGATCACCTCCACATATGAAGTAACCTCCAATTGGTCCTTTCTTATCAAATTATTGGTTTCTCTTGAAGCCATTACCAGGTTTCCTATTCCCTGAGCCATTGTTAAACTTGGTGTTTTGATTCTTAAACTAACTCTTGGAATATCCACTCCTATGATTCTAATTCTTCTTATTAAAATTTGGTTTAGAACTTACAAACTTATTTTTGAACTTATCTATTACTTGGGCAATAGATTTTAGTTTTTGTTCCTACTTGACTACTTTCTCAAACACTTGATCCATGCACATCTACTTCACATCCAATTTGGGATTTTAATCCCATAATAAATTTCTTGATTCTAAGCCTCTCATCTACTTGATACAAAGGTACATACTTAAGAAGCTTGGTCAATTTCTCCCAGTATTCATTCAACAATAAATCCCCTTTCTTAAGATTCTAAAAATATATAATATTTTTATTATAGTACAACTATGGAAGCCATCATGACCTAAAAAATGTCACAAACTATTCCTAAGTGGTGGTGGTTGAGTTGAGGTTCATTTTGAGCTTCTTATTTTCCAACCAAGTTACTACTTCACCAACAAACTAATAATATCCCCTTACTAATTTTGTGACTTTAGAATAATTTTGAATCTCAAAATATTTCTCCATTTCTATCAACCATGCTTCATATCCATCTCCTAATACTGTTCCATCAAACTTGGGTGGAACCTTTTTTTCATGTTATGTATCAACTTTATAGCTACTTGAGCTCTCACATCCTATGGCACTTTGTCATGGCTTTGCTCTTGAACATGTTCCTAATCATTAAGATGATCTTCAAGTTCCTCCTAAGCATTCTCCTCTTCATGGCTATGCACTTTCTATTATAGGGTCACGATTTAGTCCCTAGTCTCTTGCATAGTCATGAGGATTTGGTCCAACTTTACAGCTTTCTCAATGGTAAACTAATTTAGATCAAAAGGAGGTTTGGTATTCAAAGTACCCTCACCTCATATTATAGCACACACCATTATTATTCCTACTTATTAGGAGAATACGTTTGCATTAGTGAACATATTGAGTCTTAGATTCTAAACTTTAGCTCTGATACCATAATATAATAACCCCATTGATTTTTTCTAGAATATAATATTTTTTTAAAAATTAATTACACATATCCATCTTTCATATTTCACCACGACGAATCTAATTAGTGATATTTAACTAACTACATTCATTTAGTTAACAATGAGGTTTATAGCTAATTCACTTAGCTAAGGATCACCATGAACATATATAATAATCATGAACAATACTAAGAAATCAATAAATACTACATCTAAATCATTAATGAAATAGTATAATTTCAACCATGATTGATACAATATTACAACCACTACTATAAAAGTATAATAAATAAATATTATAGTTTGCATCAATCAATAATAACTCAAATAATAAAACATGATACAAAGCTCCATAGAGCATGAGTCTCCATGACTCAAATATCAATTTGTAATATCAAGTGTAGTCTCTAGTGTAGTACTCTATTTGGGAGGGATAGCATCATCCGAGTGATTTTTCACTCCAACCACATAACATAGATCTTACACACTATCTCCCAATAAGAGGATGAACCTCTCTTCATGGATAAGTAGATAATGATGGTTCATGAATCTAGAGTGATAAACTAGAACCCATGTGTTGTAAATACTAATACATAATGTGTACAATAAAGAAATCCATTCTAATATGATATCACACAAATATGAAAACTATGTCAACATATAAAATGACAATGTTTAATTAAAACATTATTTTGGCCAAATTTTTTAAATAATTAATGATATCTAGGATTAGTCAATTTCATACACACCACTCAATCAAATTACATCTCATCTTGCATTGATGACACTAATTAAATCAGTAGAATCTATCCACTACTTATTTAGTGTCATGAATGTGAGATTCAATAAAAATATAATAATATAAAAACCAATAGATTCATTCAAAATATTTTCCTTTAGCTGATAAAATTATGCTAATTATAGAAATATTAAATACACACACTTAGTATGTCAAATGTAATGTATTGAATCCAATATCATCTAGTTTATTACAAAATAATAAAGAGAATAAAAAAATAGCCATAAATATAACATACCATCTCGGTATGATCATATCAAAACTTCCAATTACTTTAATCAGAAGTAACTTATAATGTTTTTTCATCCCCAAAATAAACATTATAACACAAGCTTATTTAGCTATTCATATTCCACATATATATAACAAAATCTAGTCTAAAACATTTTAATATGCTTTATCTTTAAAACTCATAAATAACTTAATTTAATGCTTTTATATAAATGTTAAAATATATACAAGCACCCATATTCACACATTTATGATTATAATGTTTTCAAAAATAACACAGCTGTGAATTTACACACACACACAAATGGTATAATCATAATCAGATTTATAACACGGTCAACAACCATGTATTTTATACCATGTATATGTCTATATATTTTATCCCCTTTTATACACTAGATAAATCCTAATATATCTATATAACTAAAAAATACATCAAATTTCATGTGATTCAGAGTGATATGCAACCAACCATTTATACCAAATCTGCTTAGTCAAATTATTCAAATCAATCAATTCAAATTAGCATTTAAACTAAATGCATATGATCAAACACATACACTCAGTCGACTATGCCTAGCTTGAGATTTATGATATAACAACTCTAATTTGACTCCATAAACTTCCTCTTATAAATATATATAAAACCAAATACCCAATCTTTTTATCAATTGTGCAAAACTCCTACTCAATACATAAACTGAACTGAATATGTAATGATACACAATCATAGCTAAATATATAAATAGTTCATATATAATAAATTCAACTAAAATATTAACTCTACAATATCAAAATTAACATATGGAGAGAGAGCTATATATATATATATATATATATATATATATATATATAGAGAGAGAGAGAGAGAGAGAGAGAGAGCTGAGTTCAAAAACAATAGTTCATTCATTCATATATATATATATATATATATATATATATATATATATATATATATATATATATAGAGAGAGAGAGAGAGAGAGAGAGAGAGAGAGCTGAGTTCACAAACAATAGTTCATTCATTCACCTACTTGTACCTAGGTTTATCTATTATGGATTTAATCAATTTGTTTACAAACCCTTATATGAATAAGTATGTCTATTATGGGATCTATAATATATAGAGTCGAATATGAAAAGTATGGTCTTAACTTAAAATGTACAAATTTGTTTAATATAAATCTAAAGCAACAAAATTACATCCAATTTCAAAATCTCAAGTTCATTTATACAAGTACTCTACATCTGATTATATTTAGCATATACAATTTCTTTCATAAATCCTAAATTTCTAGGATATAAGTATATATATATATGTATGTATGTATATATATGTGTGTGTGTGTATATATATGTATGTAAATATATATATATATATATATCTATATATACATATATATATATATGTATGTATATATATGTATATATATATATGTCATTAGTTCAAATTGAGTATATACTTATACATATATCTATATACATATTCCACAGTTTATTTTATATAAATAACCCATTCATCTATACCTAAAATCTAATTAGGTTTACATAGTTGAGCCCTCATACAACCCAAATTCCAATCTAGTTTATTTAATACCTTAATGAATATATAACATAACTGGTTCAACAACAAATCTAGTTTGATCCAAATCAATCCCTAAATTTCTAAGATATAAGAGTATATATATATATATATTATATATATATGTCATTAGTTCAAACTGAGTATATACTTATACATATATCTATATACATATTCCATAGTATATTTTATATAAATAACCTATTCATCTATACCTAAAATCCAATTAGGTTTACATAGTTGAGCCCTCATATAACCCAAATTCCAATCTAGTTTATTTAATACCTTAATAAATATATAGCATAACTAGTTCAACAATATATATATGTATATATATAGGTTAATTTTGATATTGCAAAGTTAATATTTTAGTTGAATTCATTATATGTGAACTATCTATATATTTAGCTATGATTGTGTATTATTACATATTCAGTTTAGTCTATGTATTGAGTAGGAGTTTTGCATAGTTGATAAAAAAGATTGGGTATTTGGTTTTATATATATTTATAAGAGTAAGTTTATGGAGTCAAATTAGAGTTTTTATATCATAAATCCCAAGCTAGGCATAGTCAACTGAGTGTATGTGTTTGTCTAGAGAGAGAGAGAGAGAGAGAGAGAGAGAGAGAGAGAGAGAGAGAGAGAGAGAGAGAGAGAGAGAGAGAGAGAGAGAGAGAGAGAGAGAGAGAGAGAGAGAGAGAGAGAGAGAGAGAGAGAGAGAGGGGCTGAGTTCACAAACAATAGTTCATTCATTCACCTACATGTACCTAGGTTTATCTATTATGGATTTAATCAATTTATTTACAAACCCTTATATGAATAAGTATGTCTATTATGGGATCTATAATAGATTCAAATATGAAAAGTGTGGTCTTAACTTAAAATGTACAAATTTGTTTGAAATTTGAAGCAACAAAATTACATCCAATCTTTCATTTATACAGGTACTCTACATGTGATTATATTTAACATATACAATTTCTTTCATAAATCCCTAAATTTTTAGGATATAAGTATATAAGTGTATATATATATATGTATATATATATATGTATGCATATACATACATACATACATACATACATACATACACACACACACACATACATACATACATACATACATACATACATATACATACATATATATATATATATGTCATTAGTTCAAATTGAGTATATACTTATACATATATCTATATACATATTCCACAGTCTATTTTATATAAATAACCCATTCATCTATACCTAAAATCCAATTAGGTTTACGTAGTTGAGCCCTCATACAACTCAAATTCCAATCTAGTTTATTTAATACCTTAATGAATATATAGCATAACTGGTTCAACAACAAATCTAGTTTGATCCAAATCAATCCCTAAATTTCTAGGATATAAGTGTATATATATATATATATATATGTATGTATGTATGTATCTATATATATGTCATTAGTTAAAATTGAGTATATACTTATACATATATCTATATACATATTCCACAATCTATTTTATATAAATAACCCATTCATCTATACCTAAAATCCAATTAGGTTAACATAGTTGAGCCCTCATATAACCCAAATTCCAATCTAGTTTATTTAATACCTTAATAAATATATAACATAACTGGTTTAACAATATATATATATATATATATATATATATATATATATATATATATAGGTTAATTTTGATATTTTAGAGTTAATATTTTAGTTGAATTAATTATATATGAACTATCTATATATTTGGCTATGATTGTGTATTATTACATATTCAGTTCGGTCTATGTATTGAGTAGGAGTTTTGCATAGTTGATAAAACGATTGGGTATTTGGTTTTATATATATTTACAAGAGGAAGTTTATGGAGTCAAATTAGAGTTGTTATATCATAAATCCCAAGTTAGGCATAGTCGATTGAGTATATGTGTTTGTAGAGAGAGAGAGAGAGGGCTGAGTTCACAAACAATAGTCCATTCATTCACCTACCTGTACCTAGGTTTATCTATTATGGATTTAATCGATTTGTTTACAAACCCTTATATGAATAAGTATGTCTATTATGGGATCTATAATAGAGTTGAATATGAAAAGTATGGTCTTAACTTAAAATGCACAAATTTGTTTGAAATCTGAAGCAAAAAAATTACATCCAATTTCAAAATCTCAAGTTCATTTATACAGGTACTCTACATGTGATTATATTTAACATATACAATTTCTTTCATAAATCCCTAAATTTCTAGGATATAAGTATATACATATGTATGTATGCATATATACATACATACATACATACATATATATATATATATATGTATGTATGTATGTATGTGTATATATATGCATACATACATACATACATACATACATATATATATATATATATGTCATTAGTTCAAATTGAGTATATACTTATACATATATCTATTTACATATTCCACAGTCTTTTTTATATAAATAACCCATTCATCTATACCTAAAATCCAATTAAGTTTACATAGTTGAGCCCTCATACAACTCAAATTCCAATCTAGTTTATTTAATACCTTAATGAATATATAGCATAATTGGTTCAACAACAAATATAGTTTAATCCAAATCAAATATACCGATTAAAAAATAATCATTCCATGATTTGGACAAATATTTTTGAATTGAAAGAAGAGTTTAAGACAGAGCTTAATTATAGTCTAAAAACCATGGAAATTCCTATAGCTCTACCCAATTCCCTTAGGTTACCCTAGGTTGGATGTAGGGTTCTATGGAGGTTGAACCTTCCACAGGGACCTATATACAACCCTTTTAAAATTTTCCATAACTTTTCAAATAAATGAAAACCCACTAACCATTTTAATTCAAAATCCATCAAACATTACACACACAATAATTTTAAGTACAAAACTTGTGATTTTAATTATGCTAAAGAAGCCGTATATACTCTTCTTCCTTAACTCAAATTCTCCTTCTTCTCTTTCTATCAACTAATCCCTCTATGCATGTGTTTTGCCTCATGACCTTCTTCTCCTTCATTTTATTCTTTTCCTTCACCTTAATCTCCTCCATTCATGACATACCAAAGTGACAAGAAATTATTCATGCAAAAATAGCTCAATAAAACCCCCACTAATCTATAGTACACCATCATTCTCATGTAATCCATAACCAAACTCCCATCATGATTTTTTCAAGAATGATAGTTAACCTAGAGTCAACGAGTGATTAGAAACCTTAATCATATCTAAACTTCTAATGATTTCATAAAATAGTCATTATAGATCTTATATAAAATATGCTTGAATTTTGACTTAAGCATCGACCTTACTTAGTCTATCTAAACCAAATAAACAACAATTCATAATCCCCAATGTTATTTCATGCAATGTCAACCATCGACTAGTTGACTAATCACTATCTTTTCGTGCAAAATTGATTATCGAACTATTAACATAATGACAATATAGCATAGTTAAAACATATATGTATTAAAAAACTAGTGTTTATTATTACCAAGTCATCCAACTCAAACACTTTGCATTTGAATTTAAACTATTAGCTAACCCTCTAAGTTTAAATAATAATCCATAGGCTTTAGTAATAATTATATAACACAATGATGTTTATAGTTTCACAATGATAATTTTATATAACACCTTGAATTACATTAATAATAAATAAAGAGATTATAATTCACTAAGTCATTTACATGTTAATATTAGCGTTAAAATCAATAATAGTAATCTTTTAAATGTAAATAGTCACTAACAAGCTGACTCAATTAAGTAACTAACAAGCTGACTCAATTAAATAACAACATACATCTGTTGTTTGTAATAAGGAATTCAAAAAATTATTGATAAATAAATATTTACCTATGTATAATACCATGGTAATTAAATTTAAAATAGTTAAGTACAAATTTATCAAATCAACTAAATAATAACATCAACTGCAACTAGATTAGTGAAATCATGTAATAAAATAAAATGAGTTGAATACACAAAATATCAAAAAAAATATTAAAACAAAAAACAAAGCATATTAAAACTATCTACTCAAATAATTAATCACAAACATGATGCACTATGTGGTGTGTGCATGGAATTCTTGTTTCATTCTCTGTCATCTCCCAACATCTTCATCTAAATCACCCTCTCCAATGATGCTCTCCCTTTGTCACACTCTGAGGGATGGGTCTGTCTTGCATCCACCTCATAACAATAAAGGTAGTTCATCTGAACATAATTATATCTATAAAATAATGCTGTATAATTAACAATCATGATCATAATATACAAAATAAAAAGTACAACTATCTCTTAGCAAACCAATCATGTAAATTAAGTAACATATAACTATCTCATAATCAATACATGATATAAAGATTAATCAAATATTAATTAATCAACTAAAAACCATGATAATATATGGATCAAACATGTTTTTTAGCTTAGAGAAAAATCAGGATGTGACATGTAATGTTGTATCAACCATGACTAAAATTATATAATTACTTTAGTGAAATAAATGTAGTCTTTATTATTTATTCAACATTATTCATGTTTCATTATATCATTATCATGGTGATAATTAGCTAAATAAATTAACTATAGACATTATGGAGTTCACTAAAAACAATACATTTAGTTAAATATCACTTAGATTTTTTGTGATGAAATATATTAGATGAATATGTGTAATTAAATTAAAAAAATTATTCTATTCTAGTAAAACTCATTGGGGTTGTTACATTGTGGTATAAGATCTGAGGCTCAAACTCTAAGACTTAATGTGTCCACTAATTCACATTTATTCTCTTGTTAAGTAGGTATAATAATGGTGTGTGCTAGACTAGAAGGTGAGGGTAATTTGAATACCAATCTTCTTATTGATAAAATTAGTTTACCTCCAAACAAGCTATAAAGTTGGATAAAATCCTTGCAACCATACAAGAGACTAGGGACTAAATCATGGATCTAGAACATAAAGTGCATGGGATGTAGAGGAGAATGCTTAGGAGGAACCTAAAGATCATCTTGCTAAGCAAGAACATCCTCAATAGTAAAGGCATAAGGATGTGCCACAAGATGCAAGAGTTCGAGTAGCTGTAGAGTTGGCATGTGACATAAAAAAGGTAAATCCACCCAAGTTTGATGGAACCATATTAGGAGATCAAGCTAAAGCATGGTTGACAAATATAGAAAAATATTTCAAGATTTTAAATTACTCTAAAGTCACCAAAGTAGTCTGGGGAACATATCAACTTGTTGATGAATTAATAACTTGGTGGGTAAATAAGAAGCTTGAGATGAACCTCAACTCTACCACCACTTGGGAATAATTTTTGACACTGTGTAGGCCATGATGTCTTCCATAGTTGTAATTTGATCAAAAGCTTACATATTTTTAGAATATTAAGCAAAGAAACATTTTAGTGAATGAATACTCAGAGAAATTCACCAAGCTCTTGACGTATGTACCTTAGTATCATGAAGATGATAATTTTAAGATCAAGAAGTTTATCATGGGATTAAAACCCCAAATTGGTTGTGAAGTAGATGTGCATGGGCCATCTACTATGGATCAAGGTTTCAAGAAGGTAGTCAAGTAAGAACATAAACTAAAATATTTTGCCCAAGTTAGAGATAAGTTTAAGAAGAGGTTTGAAATTTTTAAACCAAATTTCAAAAATAAAAAATAGAAATAGAGGAGTGGAGACTCCAAGAGTTAGTTCTAGAACTAGAATTCTAATAGAATAGGAAACTTGGTAATGGTTTCAAGGGAGGTTTCAAGGGAAACCAAAATTTTGACAAGAAAATATCACCTAGAGGTTGATTAATTTATGTAGGTGACCATTATTCTCAAGAGTGTACTCAGGACAAGTTGAAGAACAATCGTTATGCTCCTTAGTAGGGTATATTTTAACATTGAAGTCATGCAGCTATTGACAATCGTCAGGCTAAGTATCAAGCTTCACCCATAAAACTATTAAGTATTTTTTTTGATCATCCAATTTCTATTTTAATTCACATGAGAGATACATAATAGTTCATTTCTCCTATAATTCTTAGTAAATTGTCTATAAAATTTAGAGTTATGGAAAATACATGGTCAGTACAGTATGGGAATAAGTCTAAGGTCAAAGTTGACAAGCGTTTAGTAAAAGTTGAGATTAGGTTGTCTAAGTTCACTATAGTAGTGGATCTATATTCTATACCATTAGGGTCAGATGATGTGATCATAAGAGTTATTTAGGTTTCAAAGCATAATGCTAAGGTTGATTTTTATCTGAAGAAATTTGAGTGCCAAGATGATTTTGGAAATTAGACACAACTGTAGGGTGAGAAAAGGGAGTTGAAGCTAAGGTAAATTTTTGAAATTAAACTCAAGAAAACTTATAGGAAGGGATCATAGGCATTTATAGTTAAGATAAATAAGATGGAGGAATTTAAGGAACCATCCATTGAGGATTATCCATTTCTAAGGAACTTTCATGATGTGTTTTTAGAGGAATTACCTAGATTGCTGCCCAAATGTGAGTTTTATTTCTCAATTGATATTACACCTGGATCAAAACTAAAATTTAAGGTACCATATAGGATGAAAAACATTAAATTTGTTGAGTTAAAATTTAAAATTCAAGATTTATTATTGAAAGGGGTGATTCAACCAAGTGGTTCCCATAGGGTACACTAGTAATATTTGTTAAGAAAAAGGATGATACTCTTTGCCTATGTGTTGATTATAGATGTTAAATAAGGTGATGATCAATAAAAAATATCCATTTCCATGCATTGATGATATATTTGATCAGATATGAGGGACAATATTCTTTTTGAAGATTGATCTTAGAGCAAGGTATCATCAAATGAGAATCTATGATGAGGATATTCTGAAAATAAATTTAGAACTCGATATGGCATTAAGAGTTCATAGTGTTAACTTTTGGATTTAACAAATTCTCTTGAAAAAATTATGAATCTGATGAATAGTATGTTTATATATTATATGGATCATTTTGTATTGGTATTTATAAATGACATCCTCATATATTCCAAGGATAAGGAAGAACATCTTCATCATCTGGAACTTGTTTTGCAGTTTTTGTGAATGCACATATTAGACAACAAGTTATTCAAGTGTGTATTTTTACAAAATAAAGTTTAGTATTAGGGACATATTATCTCCATGGATGGTATTTATATAGATACAATGAAGATAAGATCCATAATGGAATGGCCAGTGCCAAATAATGTGCATGAAGTAAGGAGTTTTATAGGATTAACATGTTATTACAGGAAATTCATTATGAATTTCTCTAAGATAGCTAATCCAATTACCTCTCTTAGATGGAAGAATCAAAGTTTTATTTGGTCAAATAGGTGTGAGATATCCTTTCAAGAGTTGAAAAGGAGGCTTAATTCAACATCAGTGCTAAGAGTTCGTAATCTTAATGGTCAATTCTCAGTGATCAAAGATGCTTCTAGGGATGGAATTGGAGGAGTTATTATGTAGGATGGTTTGGTTACAACTTATGAATCTAGAAAATTAAATCCCTAGGATGTGAATTATGCCCCACATGATCTATAACCTACTACAATTATGCATGCCTTATAATTTTGGAGGCATTATCTATTGGGGAAACCATTTGATCTCAAGATTAATAACTTAGGACTCAAGTACATCTTCACCCAACTGAACCTAAATGCATGTTAGAGATGGTGGTTAGAATTCTTGTCTAATTATAGTTTTTATATTGATTATATCAAAGGCAAGGAGAATAGAGTTTCTAATATATCATAAATGTCAGAGCCTAGGAGATCCTAACCCAATGGGAAGGTGCCACATGGATCACTCTTAGAATGGTTAGTCTCTGAGATCTACCTGAAATGTCATAGTGTAGGAGAACTAACCCAATAGGGAGGTGCCATACCCTAATGTCAAACATGTTAGTCTCTCATATTTGAGATATATATTAGAGCCTAGGAGATATTGAACAAATTAAAAAGCACCATGTGGCCCATTGTCAAGCTTATCATTCTCCCAGACCTGATAGAGATGTCAGAGCTTGAGGGAGTCCAACTTATCACATCATGCCACATGGTATTTCCATAAATATTAGTAAGAAGAGCCCAAAAGAGTCTATTATAGTCTGAAGAAGCTACATTCAGATTCAAAAGGCTAATCAAAGGATGCCATGCATCTTCCAACTTGGATTTTCTTCTCCCATACTTATAAAGATGAAGCACTAGGTCATGCTTAGGTGATAGATGTTGTAACATGAGCCAATTAGAAAGGGACACATGGCACAAAGTAAAAACCACTCGAGAAGCCTTAAAGATGATATGGTTATGTATCTACCACACTCTAAAGCATTAATTAGATGGGAAACTAGGGCCTAATTAGACATTTTAATGCATAACATCATGATCACTAAATCTAATAGGAAACATATGATCATAATCTCTGATTTTAAGTCTAGATTGGGAAATAATTGGAATATTGGGACACCAACTCAAATTTAAATTCACGTCAAGTGAGATTACAAATTCTATGAATGTAGGAGATGTATGAAAACCTGTACAAGTGTCCTAAATATAACTCATTAGACATTATTACTCCAAATTTCCTAAAATCTACTCACTTTTTACTCTTATCATTTCTCTCTATGTTTCCATTTACTTAAGGCTTGATATAGTAGAATTCCATCCCAACTACCATGTCCACCTTTTCCTCTAACTTTAAAATTAATTTAGAGTATAGGGACATAAATTTCATTAATGGATTGACATGTTTCAATCACTACAATGATATATTTAGGGCCACTAATTTGGTGCCCAAATCCTTAGGCAATGATAATGAAAATAAGGCTAACTTTGAAGATGCCCTCAAGGCATATGAAAAGTGCAAACTACATCAAGATATAGGAAATCCTTAGGTCTACCTGTGTGTCAACTTATTCATAAAATTGATACTCATAGCTAAGTGAGAATAAGATTGTGTCCATGACATGGTCTACTCTGTGAATTATCAACATTATATTATGGACACATTCAAAACTTACTATAGCCTCTTAGAATACATAATCACCTATGATTCAAATATGATGACCACATAGACTAGCTCTCACCATATTTATGACATCTTGAAGGATTGGGCATAAAACCCTACTACAAAATGGGTCAATAAGATGGATGTGAATGTGTACACTATCTACACCTTCAAGGAAGGAATCCACACTGGGATGATACCGATTGATCAGTTTTTCAAGGAGAATGATTACCTATACATTAACTTTATATGAATAACTTTAATTCACATAATCCTCTAGGTGAGCAAGTACCCAACCTGGGGAGGGTGATCAATTTTAATATGATCAAGGTAATGGGAGATGCCCAAGGAGGAGGTAAATTATACATGATGATCTACTTGGTAGACATTGTTTGCACAATACTCACATTTAAACCTTCTACCTTTCCATCATGGGTTACCAAAGGTGTTGTGGTCCATGTAGTTTTCTACAAGATATATGGCCACCATTATAAGAATCACATATAAGATATATTTGAGTATTTCTACTCAATAGTCTACATGACCATCAATGAGGCACCCATGCCTTAGTTATCAAAGGATATTAGGGACTCTCTTGCTCCCATTAGAGATTATTGGTACTATAGGGAGGATACAATCATTTAGGTGGCATGTATTCTTAAGGCTCCCCTCCACATACTTTATCATGTCCTAGACTACTTAGCTGAGTAATAAATAACATATTAACTAGTGGATGGCATCTTCAAGCATTGCATCAACCACCAACAAAAGGCTTCCCCACCCCTCCCAATCACTATAAGGTACCACATATATAGAGACTTCACATATCTATAGAAAATGGTGGTAGGAAGAAACTCCTTTACCCTAGCTAGGGTTGATGATTATGATTGGGATTCACATGGCATCATCCAAACTCATATAGAAAAATAATAGGCTAAGCTCAACCTCAATTATGGACACTAGATTGATGTAGAGGATGAGATCTATCTGAACTTGACTGATGATTAGGATGTATTTACCATATTAAAGTGACAAAGAAGAATAAATGAATGTAAGCTAAACCCAAGCCATCTACTCAGGCTAGCCTTGCCTCTTCTACATAAGCTCATCTCAACAAATATATTTAGGAAACTCCTCCCCATAGTTTAATGAGAATTATATGAGGAGTCCTAGTAGTTTTGCCTCCTCAAGCTCCTAATCCTCAACCCTTAGTTATAACTTAACCAAATTTTGTGGTTAAAATAGCTCAACCCTAGGTAATTCAACCTTGGGTGACCTAGCCTCAAGTGGATCCACTCCATATAGATCAACCTCAAGCTACTCAAGCACTCAGGTTTGATATCAATAGTATCTTGAAGACAAGTCCTAGGGAGAAGTAGTAGTCAAAACCTAGGTAGATCCATTTACTTTTTCCATCCACTCTATAATATCCTCTCTCCCCATCTAGATTTTAAATTACCTAGTAGGTTCCTTAGTTAGTCCCTATAGCCTCTATCACCCTTGATCCCTCTTTTTTAATAGATAAAGTCAATCTAGGAAAGAGGCCTTAAAAGAAGTAGAAGGCTATTCATCTTCAACCTTCTGATCAAGTACTAATTACTCCCATTACTCCCCCTGCACCACCTCTTATGGCTCCATGCAGTGTTCTTAGGCCTCCCTTCTCTATCATCCTAGGTGATTAAGGATTTAAATTTAACCATCCAATTTCCTCTTATATGTTGAATGCCTCTCTCCCCAGAGTCATTAGACCATAAGTAAATTTGACCCAAAGTTAATGACAAGCATATATGTTCCCTTGGGCATGCCCAATAGTCTTACCTCCTTTCACCCCTATGCCTCTTCCTCAATTGATCTCCTCTTTCTTCCCTCCCACTTCATCCATTCCCCCTTCACCTCAACCTCCACATATCATGACCATATCTATCACCCCCTAACACCTTCCTTCACCATGGGAATATCTATGATGTCATAAGCACCTGAGATGACTCTACAAGGTGACCTCAATGTATAGTGGGACTTTTATCATACCACAAGAAACATGAAGAGAATCCTCCATTAAAAGTTCATCTAGGAGGGGAAACTAGTGGTTTTGGAAACTTAACAATTCCTCTTCTCCCTCACCAAGGTGAGGGCATCCATAAGATAAGATAAAGTGGTTGAGGACCTAGTCTATGTGCTCTGATCCACACAAGATATGCCCAAGAAGCTAATATAGGACATGTAGGAGCAATTCAGAATTTCGGAAGTATAAGTAAATATATCCTTCCCTACTATGTTGATTAGAAAATTTAAGGATGCCCTCCAAAAATTTTTCTCAGCTCTAGGAGAGGTAGTTAAGACTTTGGTAGATTATAAGGTGCATCTTCAGTTGATCGAGATTTATTTAGAAAGGATTTCTCTAGTGGAGAGAAAGTGTAGGAAGATGGAGGTGATATTAAATAAAGCATGTTCTTAAAATTAATGAACATTCATATTTCACACCTAAGCCTCTACTAGATGTATACCAAGAGCATGAGGGATACTATTGAAGAATGGTTGAACATAACATAGATGGTAGTGGAGCCCCTATAATAAGGCAAGAAGAAGATATTGGCCTAATTCAAATAAGTCAACATCACTATGTTATTATGATCAAATGGAACTCTATTATATATGAATGAGTTCATAGTTCATTTGGGTTACTTAGAATACATCATGAGAAAGAAAGTGGCAAGGGCCAACAAGGTCACAACCTAGGCAATGCTCAAACTCTCTACCTAATCCATTATGAGCATAATCAAATTTCAAAGGTTAAGGTGTCTATTTGGGACCCACTTCAAGTTTATAATATACTAATGGCCAAATTAGAGGTGATATTTTGGGATCCTCTAATGAATTTAGCCAAGTTAGTTTGGGAGTTTGACTTAGTAGTAACTATGTTAGCTATCAGGGAGGTAACATCCAAATAATTGGAAGGTGGTTCACCCATATCTCTTCCATGTATCAGTTAGGTGGGCCCTTATATATCTTGTAGAGGAAGTGGGGTATTTTTTTTTGAAATAATATTTTAATAAAATTTGGGAAGCCATCATGGCCCAGGATCGGAATCTCATGCTACTTAGAGATGAGCCCCATCCTTATCTATAAATTATAAATTGTATCTTATTGTAGAATGTTGATAATTTTGGTTCCAAAACATTATCAAAATTAAGTCAATATTTCACCTAATTTTAATTTATAATTTGGACTATGGATTTCTACCATGGTGGGCACTCTTTGTAAAGGAACTCCTTTTTTATGAATACAATTCTCTATTTTCTGCTAAACTAGTTATTTTGTTTACTAGTGTGTCATTCAATTCCAAGTTGAATGAATGTTAATGTTAAAGAGTTGAAAAAGTGTTTTGTTATAAAATGAACATTATGGCAATAATTTATTCTATTATTCTAACTCATTCATGAATTCTTCTCATTTTGTTTTGCAACTTTACCAATTTATGTATCTATTTATAAGTTATGCTTGAAAGACCTATCTATTATTTATTATGGCCTCTTTAACTGTTGATATCTAGTGGGGTTTATAAATTAAGCATCTATTTATACTTATTTAGAATTTTTACCCTATGTAAAAATGGGTTAGAACCTTTGGTGAAATTTAGAACACATTGGTTTAACTATGATAGAGCACTTAGTCAATTTCTTTAAGCATTAACACCTTTTAGGCCTGAAAACACTCTTTTCGACCCTATGTTTCCCTCCTTTTACATTTATTTTAATACCCAAACATTTCACCTAATTTATAAATCTATATAATGTTCAAAAAATGTAAAATAGAAGTTTCTTGAACTAATAGCTAAACTAGAGTGTAATTGCACACATCTTAAATCTTCGATGGTAACAATCACTGCTCTTTGAGTACAAAATGTTAAACTACTCAGTCCTTGGACTGAACTAGAATCAATCCTAAAATTAATGAGGGGATATTTTATCCCATGCATTGTCTCTCAATTTTCTCTTCAGATCACTCAATCTCATGTGTGCCTTCAGGGGCATAAAGGATTTTGGGGTTGACTCAACTGGCACTAGGAGGGGCAATCTATTTTTTTAAATTCACTTGATATATTATTGGGTTTATACTAGTTATGCTTGTTAGTGGTGGTGTTATAATTTTTGTTTATTTGATAAATCACCCTAGAGCGTACTACACCTATCACTTGCATTAGTTCCCATTATGATAGACTAGTTATTTTACCTTGCTATTTCATAGGAGGTCCAAACTTATAGATCTAGACCCAAACTAGTAGTCAATTCAACTAGCTCACCTTCTCAATCTTACCCAAACAAGCCATGTATAATGGATTTGAAAGTAATATGGTTAGCCCAGTCAGATATCAACATTCCTAGATTTTTCCATGACTTACCTAGGAACCCAAAAATATACCTTCCTTACTTCACTCTTGATGTAGGATGAATGGTTAAAGGGCATGTCACCTAGTACAAAACTACCCTAAGACTTCTCAATGTGGAACATAAAGATGTGGTGTATAGGTTTTTCCCCTTCACTTTGATGGACTCAGCCTAGGACTAGTTCTTTAACCTCCCTAAAAACTCAATCATAAGCTAAAACCAATTTAGTAGTGCCTTCTTGGCCCAATTTGGGCAAGTTATTGACCCTAACATCCTCTACTAGTAATTCAATTACATTAAATTAGATCCCAAAGAGCCCATCATAAATTTCAATGCTAGGTACCAAAAAAAGTATAACCAAGTTACTATGATTTACCAACCTAACACCCAACTAGCTCTAGAGATGCATAAATACACCTTAAACCCCTGAACATCCATGTTATTAAGATGAGACCCCCAAATAGTCTACTTATCTTTGGCTTATGTTGAATCCATAAACGTCAATAAGTAATTAAACCTTTAGGGTAAAATGATTGCTCCTATCCCTAATATTTTATCGTATATGCTCACATTGAACTTGTTGCCCAATTCAAACCAAAATATTCTAATGTTTCAATTGTTACCCATAACAAAACAAATCCCCCTAAGTCATGCCACACCAAACCAACACCTAGTTTTTATTTACCCAGTATACCATGAAATGGATCCTTATTTGTAATACCAAGTGACATTGGTAACAACTAATAACACCCAAACTATACCTCAAGAATGTACTAAAAATGAGTTGGATGCCATCCAATGAATGGTCCAAAAGCTAAGTAATGACTTCCTCGATCTACAAAGGCAAATGGGAAGCTCAAATGCTAAAAGTTAAAATAATAAATGCACCTACCAAAGACAAAATATAAAATATAGTCATCCTTAAAATCAACCAGAGCCCTTCCCTAATAGGTTACCTAAAGTTAACATCTATGAAATAACACTACCTAATTGGGGTCTAGTGCACAAAAAGGATACACATGAGGAGCTTGAATATATAGAGTTTTGGAGTGCCTTTAATATCTTTCAGAGATAAATGGAGGAGTATGAGCTAGTTTTAAATCACCTTAAACCATCAAACTTGGGTAGACCCCCTAACACAATCATGGTGCTAGAAACTATGGATTTTCCTAGCCAAGAAGAAAATAACCCAAATGAGAGTAAAATAAGGTTCATGCATTCCAATAGTTCCAAAGGAGCAAATATGCCCTAAGGAAATGAAAATTAAAAAATCCCCTTACTACTTCAACTCCCCTAAATAATGATGCAACCCCACCTAATCATAGTTTTATGAATGACCCTCCACCTCTTAAAAATCATGAAATAAAAGCCCCTGTAAAAACTCCACCGATATAAAACAAGGTAGGCTATAACATAGTAGAAGACATGAATAAGATTAAGACAAATGAAAATCTTCATAAACTTGTTCAGATCATTGAGCAATGTGGCCTTATATTGAAATCCCTAACTAAAAAGCCAACACAACCCAACCAAACAAAGTAGAAGATATCCCAAACCAATGTACTAATCCATAAGAATAATAATGATCCCTGCTTCCTCTTGAATATCAATTTATTTGGAAATAACCTACATAATTACTTAGTATACTCAAAAACCTCAACAAACATAATGCCAACATACATTTATGAGAAGTTAGGGTTATTTCCTATCAAGTTAGATAAGGTGGTGGTTCAACTAAATAAGTCAGAGGTCAAAGTAGTGGGCGAGCTTATGAATGTCCACATGCAACTAGAATTCAATCTTAGGATTCAATAGTTCATAGGTATCTAGATAGTAGAGATTCCAAAAGCCTATAATATGATCCTTAGTAGAGACTAGTCTAAAACTTTAAATGCGTACATGGATACTGACTTATCTCATCTGTGGTTACCTTGGAAAGGTGTAGCCAATCAAATAATAGTGGATACGGAACACCACATAAAGCATATGATAATTGAATACACCTTTATCAATGAGAACGTGAACATGTATGCAATCATAATTGCATGATGTACATGAATTAATATTGAATCAGATAATATAGATCACACCTACACTTTCAATTGGGTATACACTTGTTAAGCAGGAGCATGACAAATATGGGGATCTACTAGACTTGATTAAGGTATCACTTGTATCAATGATCATAACATATCATGCTAGGAAGGGTTCTAAAGCCTACATTCTAACACAATTGCACAATAACCCTAAAAGTGTCCTATGATTTGGTATTTCACTTATGCTAACAAACAAGAAAGTAAACTATTATAATAACAAAAAAAGCAAACTTATCTAGTACGCACCAAAGATTATGACACAAAGTGGGGGTTAGAAAAAAATAAATAAATAATGACTAAACTAAACATGCATAGGAGACATATACTCATGTCAATGTATATGAAATCCTAATACATGGAAGAGACAAATACATACTACATTATCTATCTACTCTTACAAAAGAGAAATAAAGTTAGGAATACTTACCTTTGAAGATGAACCTATCGAGCCTCAATCTCTCCCTTGGCCAAGGTGCTTTGCAAGAGATTGTTGAGGTTTGTAAGGATAACCAAGATAAATCAGCCCTAGGCTACACAACCTACTTAAGCATCTAAAATAATTCTCCATAAGGCAAGATCAAAGCTCCAAATAAAGTATTAAACCCTAAATATTTATTCCTCAAGTAGAATGGTCAATAAATAGATGTTCATTTGCACTTTTTCACTTAATTATTTACTCTCTTTTGAAATGGTGGTAAATGACCTTATATATATAGTAGTATCTTACCTAAAAACATTCAAACATGTCAATTATACTAGGTCAACTAGGTTGACTTAGCATGTTTTTAGGCTAATGCCCAAAGTCTATGCTAGGTTGGATAGAATGCTAACAAACCAAAAGAGCTAAAGTGTCCCCAAAACACACTAGGTCGACCAGGTCGACCTAGTTTGTTGAACAGGTCAAAAGGGTAACAAGGCAAAAAATGAAGGAATAAAGAATGGATAGGAAAGAGAGAAATAAGCTTAAGGTTCAAGGTTTTAGGAGATAAGTGTATAGATGGTAAGTGGCAAAAAGAATAAAAATCTTTCAAAGCATCGATGGTCTACCCACCCCTTTCTTAGTGCACCCCTTAAGGCATGAAATCATAGAGATTGAGACTTGATAGGTTCTTGCAAGATACAAAGTGTCAGTAATCAATAATTTTTTAAAAATATTGTGTATACATATTCCCTAGTTGAAGCTCATCATGTGTCATGTAAGTGTAACATGGGACAGTGCTTCAAAATAGAACATGATAACACACATTGCTAATGCTAAGTATGGTGAAGTAAGCATAAAATAAGATAAATGAAAGGAAAAAATTGAAAAACACATACCTTTAACTTACCTTAATGTTTTAGATAAAGAAGAATATTACAAGAAAGTGAAGGCATTCAATGTAAAGCACCCTAGGTGAACCTATATAAGTTAGTGCAAAAAATAGCCAAAAATCATTTTTTTGGATTATAGGCATATATTAGTAGAAAATAATCTCTACATCACCACGAATCCAATGGATTTTATGGTTTATAAAATGGATGAATAGAAACAAAGATAAGAGGCAAAACAAGGAATCTGCCTAAAAATAAATGAAAGATTTGAATTTTGAAAAAGTGGTTTTTAAATAGGAAAAAAAGAAGTCATTTTGAATTATGAAAAAGAGAAAAGAGATATTTGAGACCAAACCAAGCTAGGATGGCAAAGGAATGACATGCTAGATGAGTAGGACACCCAGAGGTAGCAACAAGTGTACTACATGTATGTAACTATGGATCTCAAACCAGTTTTTGAAATTTGTATTGAATTAAGTAAATTTTTGATAAAATTTGATTTTAATAATTTATATATGTCAAAAATGAGCAAAATTTAGATTCTAAGGGTAGTAAATAGGAAGATGGGAAATGGGTTTAAAGGAAATAGGGAGAAAACAAGAAAAATACACATTTTAAGCAAAATATACTAGTTCAACACATAAAATGTACGAGGTCGACCAGGTTGACCTATTAGGTTAAATCAAGGTAAAAGACCCATATAGTCAACCTAGTAGGTATAGGTTGACCTAGTGTAATTTGTAAGCTAAGACCTAGTGGAAAAATGTTGAGTTGGTTCATAAGGGCCAAAATGGAAACTTAACACCAGGGAGAAGAAAATAAGAGGGTTGACTTGGAATTTGAAGTCAACTATGACAAAAATAAGGAAATTTTGGTCAAAATAGGTTGATTAAGGAACCAAAATAAACATGAAAAAGCATGTCAAAAGCTGAAAGAGGGCTAGATGGCCTGAAATGACCAAATAAGGACAAGAGGGACTAAAATAGGATAAAATGGATAAAAATGAATAAATTATGCTTGTTTTTGATTAAAAATAGAATTTATAAAGAATGCATTATGATTATACATGACATGGAAGAACTAATACATCATTTATTATTTCTTGATTGTAGATATGGATATATTTCTAAAGGTTGTTAGACATGTCTTAGTTGCTAGATTTGTTAGATAGGTTGATAGATAGATACAGAGCTAGACTAGTAGCCATGGGTCTAAGAGGTATATCGAATATGTGTAGGATCCCCCTTATCACTAAACTATTAGTCATGTTCCTAGGATGCTGGGAATGATTGACTAACACCTTCAAATGGGAGGTAGATGGAGATGTGATAAAGGTGGATATCACACTAAAGGATGTCCATGCCATCTTTGAACCACCCATAGTAGGAGTACTAATGACTGTAGGGATACCAAATAACATATAAGAGAGGAGAGCCTTAGACATATGGGCTATAGGCTCAAAGATGATATTATTGGGGTGGAGAGTGAGTATGGATGATGTGTATATATCATAGATTTTATATCTCTGAAAGGTAGTGATGGGCCTTGTGACATAATGAGTACTCTATCATAAGTCAGATGGTAAGGTACCACTATATGTGGTAGCCTTAAGCAAGATGATGCTAGAGGAGGGAATATTACATGATTTAGGCTCTATCATCTAGGTCCAGCTTGTTCATGATCTATTCAAGATGTGATTTAGAGGACATAATACCATGGGATTGATCAAACTATTGACAACATAGATATATGAGAGATTTCCTATGTATTAATAGAATAGGGTTCCCCATGTGATTTATGATAGGTTACCTCAGGTGAGGAGATGGAGGGAGGACTAGGTAGCATGAGCTATGCCTTACATGTCACACTATAGATAGTAAGATACACTGACATAATATGGTACCCATAT
Organism: Torreya grandis; assembly: GCA_037957365.1. Classification (NCBI taxonomy): domain Eukaryota; kingdom Viridiplantae; phylum Streptophyta; class Pinopsida; order Cupressales; family Taxaceae; genus Torreya; species Torreya grandis. The sequence continues at coordinate 1,153,059 of JARHVA010001455.1, forward strand.
GAGTAGCTAGTGACTACCTAAGAGATTTGGCACACAATTAGACTAGTTTTAGAGAGGAGAGAGGTGATAGGACATTATATATGGTGGAGAGAGCCACATATTATAGCACAAGTGCAAGGGAAAATGGGTATGCCTCATCTAATGACACCAATACTCATGCCCAAGTAGTGGACCTATCATTTGAGAGAGCCATGAGGGAAGAGGGGACTCAAACCAATAATATTGAGACCAACATTGAGGCCACATTGGGAGCGATCATGGACTAGTCAAGCATGATGAGGGGTAGAGCAGGAAGAGGTGGAGGTGGAGGTAGAGATACTAAATGTAGCACCACTATATGCATAGAGAGATGAGCTACAACCATTGAGGACATGGTATCCATTGAAGTGGGAGGAGAGAGTGGAGACCATCATCATCCTTGGCAAGTCAATAGAAGATCTAGAGGAGAGACAGATGATAGAAAGACTACTCAAGCATAAGTTGAGATGGATGTAAGCCATGATAGTCAGGTTCAAGCTAAAGAGAAAACCTATAGAGGAGGTACTAGGAGGCCACATAGATGGGGAGACTATGTTAGATGGTCATGCAGATGGAAAGACTATAGGAATAGAGACATAACTAGGTAAGAAAAATATGATTGATTTATTGCTTAAGTTTGGAAATAGATAGATAGATATTATGAGATATGATAGTGATCTAACATCCATCTAGTGTGATTTTGAAAGCATACTTGAGGATTAAGAGGAGAGATGAAGGTCCCTAGTGAGGGGAGTACTCCATGACATCCTAGATGAGACTTTATAACCATATAACCCGATGAAACTATAGGATCTAAGTGTACCATCTACCCTAACTCAAGTGAGCTAGTTTAAACTAGCGAGAGAGGTTATGAGGTAGATATAAATGTAGAGAGAGGGTAAAAATACTAATAGAGATGGGTGTAGGGGAGAGGCAGGCCTGATAGTCCCTACTTGATGAGAGAGCTACACATCTATACATAGTGACACATATGATGTATGCATATATAGTGATGTATACCTAGCTGATGTACACACATGTAGTGACCTAGATTGAGTTAGTATAGGCATAAGTGCAAATAGCTCATCAATAGGGATAGGTAGAGGGACTGAGATCTCTAACTATCTCATTATAGTGTGCCATTTGGAGGAGTTGTATTGAGGCATTAGTAGGTAGTGTGGCTAGGACATGAGATAGATAGGATTGAGCTGAGCCTTAGAACTAGAGCATTGTATATGATTATATATATTGTATCAAACTCTTGAGATATATATGTGATATATCATTTTGGATTATTGGTGTTAGTTGTCTATGCTATCTTTATGATAATTGTGTTTATGGATGCTTTGGATGTATTTATTTCTAACACATGTATTAATCTTTGTTGTATATGCTATAGGAAATATATGTGACGTGGTTTCTTTTATAGTATTATGAAAAACACATGCATAGCTAAAAATAAACAAGTAAAAATACTTGGAAAAATATAATCAATCAAAAATGCACTACACACTAATTCAAGCTGGGAAATGTGTAATAACATGAAAAATGACTAAGTATAAAGAACCAAGAAATAGAAAATAAGATGGTAAAAAGGGCATTTGTTTTTAGACCAAAGTGAAATATTTTTTCACCAAATTAAAACAAGTAAAATCATACTAAATATAATGTTGGGAAGTATGATAGATAATGTAATAAAATGGAAGGTATGTAAAAGGGCATAAATGGTAATAAAAGCAAATCAAAATTAAGTCAATCAATTATACTATTTCATGATGGGAAGTATAAAATTAAAAAAAAATTTGAAAAAACTTGGTCTTAAATTTATCATACTAATTCAAGCTAGGAAGTATGATGATTTCAAGAAATGGTTGTAATCTTACATGCACTCAAAAAATAAGAAAAAAAATAAAAGGTGAAAGAAAAATGAGGTAAGAATAAAACATACTAAATATCAATATGGGAAGTATGTCAATGATGTGTAACCTCATAATAAACTAAATATTATCTCTTATTTGACACATGTAATTTTTATGGTGACTTGATTATTGGAAAATTTTGTGAGGAGGGCCAAGTCTTATCCATGGTCTTACACTGCAACTCACAAAATAAAAACCTAAGGGGTACGAAATCAAGATTGGTAAGTAAAAGGAAAAGGAATGGTAAATCAAGGATGTGGGTAATATGATGGAAAAGGTGGTAATTTATGAGGGATTCCAAGTCCTATCCATGGTCTTACAAATCAACTCATAAATAAAACCCCATGGGGAGTGATAAAAAAGCAAAACAATATCTCTCAAGAGGAAATATGAGGAAAGGGAATGGAAAAGGGAGTGTAAAAATCAAAGACTTAAGCATCTTATGAGAAGACCTTATGAGGCAAGAGGCATACTAAGGACATGATAAGACACTAAGTGACTAGTCGTCATCTATGTACAAAGGAAACCTATTCCCTATATACATAAAGCTTTGTAGGCAGATAAGTGTGCTACTAAGATCAACTAATGAAGGTAGATTGGTATAAGGAAAAGTAAAATGGACCTACCTCCCCATGATGCATTCCCCACTCCTCTAGACCCTTTACAGAGTCATTGATCTACTATGAAGATCAGGTACTTGCATGAAAAAGTAGGTAACACTAATTTTTTTATTTTATTCTCCTCTTCTAATCTACTGGCCTATCACACCCCAAAGGACCTCGAATCTATCATGAGGCCAACTATGGAGTTTGAGCTTAGAATATTAGAAAGAGATGTTATTTGAATCATGTTTTTTATTGTTATTTGACTTTTAATAATATTTTTGCCTTTTGATATCATTGTCTTTTGTTAAAATGATTTGGATGTTAACTTTCTTTTGAAGGCTTTTTTAAAGATTCCTCCTCCATATAGATTTGGAATGACCAATCATGAGAGAGATAGTGATACACATAAATTAGGTATAGGCTAAGTCTAAAAGAAGCTAAATAACCCAAGATAAAATACTAAATAGGACACTTAGGCTTGACAAGGAACAAGTATGTGATCTCAAGTCTCAATCATGTATATGCTTAGTTTGCAAAAAAAGGAAGAAGGAAAAAACAGATCCAAAAGTGGACCAGAAAAAGGAAATAATAATGAGAAATAATATTTGCTAACTAATCACATGGTAAAAGGTGATAATAACCAAATGGAAGAGGGTAGATATAACCAAGTCACCATGACAACTATCTGTGAAAAATAAAGATAATAAAGCAGACAATCATGAAGATACAAGGGAAGAGTTTTAAGAAAAAATCTAAAGGAAAAGAAGCAATGATAAGTGAAAAATAGAAATTATAAAGAAAAGATAGGTATATGTAAAATGTAAAACAAAAACGTAAGCTAACTACAGTACAATAAGAAGGAGAAACATGATATAAGATAGGAAATAATTTGACACAATGTCAAATGCTATAATAAAAAATAGAAATAAGATTAGAGCACATGTATAATCCAAATGGAAAATGAGGAAGCACCATGCATGTGCTCATAATTAATGTTAAATATATCCACACACATTATCTAAGACATTAGATAAATCTTTATGAAGCTAAATATGAACTACTGCTAATGTCTCATCAATCTTTACTGAATACTAGGCAAATACTTCTTTTCTAATCTACTCAAATGAAAATTAGGAATACTCATTAGATCATGATGAGGAGGGAAATTGGGAAAATAATGGTTAGGAGAATATGTGGGAATGAGATCTATGAGAGATGCAAGAATCATCGATGGAGAAGGATCTATGGGTGGAGGGTCCATGGGTGGAGAATAAACCACAGGTGGAGGTATAAAATGTGGTGAAGGGACCACAAGAGGTGTAGCTATGGGAGAAGAAGGGTGAGCCTTATTTTAAGAATTAACTATGGTAAGAATGGTAAAAGGTATAATAATATCTATAAGATGGTCCTTAAGATGCTGTTGAAGGATACGACAATGATCATTGTGATGTGTGCCACATTGGTACCATAGACAATAAATCTCACCATACTTAGGTATATATTCAAGAAGTATTTTTGGAAGAGGTAAGGTAGTGTCTATTGATGGGTAAAAATGATATGAGGTATCAATATATTATCACAACTTATGATAATGGGTAGAAGAGTGATTATCTATCCCATAGAAGCAACATATATACTTGTGAGTATTTTTAGGAGAAACACTCATAGGAGAAGGTGTAAAAGGCATGTAAGAAGAAATAGATGAATGATCATCCTATTTGGTGAGTAGAGGATCCATCTAAGGTAAAGGAATAAAACCATCACCAAGAGAAGGTGGTGATTAAAAAGGAATGAAACTAGGCATAATAGAAGGAATACTAGTGGAAGAAGCAAGAGTAGGCTCAACAATAATGAAAATAACAATAATAACTAATTTTGACACAGGTTCCATTGTGGGAGGGGTGAGATCAATACAAGGTCTAAGGAGGGTTTCACTAACCTTAGGGGTGAACTAATGATGAGATTCAGGGAACCTCAAAAAATGGTAAGGTTTGATCATAGCACAATCCATGACATAGTCCTATGGGGATCTTCAAAAATTGGAAGTGTCGAAACCATCTCTACTCTACAATAAAGAGGAAAAATGAAAAAATCAAGAACTATAAATTTTGGAACATGAAAATATGCATGAAAAGACTAAAGTAAACAAGAATGATAATGTATAATCTTGACATTATAGGCTTAGACACGATTTCCTAATAAAGGATCATCTAAAGAATAACCATCATCATAATCCAGTGTATGAAGATCAAGGACACAAGTTGGAATAAATTTTTCATCAGATGAATCATGGTGAATAGAATACTGAGTCTTAGATAAGACTATGAGAATGTCATCACAAGGAAGTTTTCAAGAACAAGGTTGCAAGGAAGCAGGAAGCTATGAGATGAGATGAGGTGCAAGATTAGAAGTTTTGATCTTTAAGTTAATCTCATTGGGATCATCATCATCAGAGTCTAAAAGGGTTGGATGAAAGTTACCAATGAGCTCAAGATGCCCATTATAACCTATGGTTGAGTTGATAGGAAAATTTAAACATTGTGACTCATGGAATGGAATGTTAGGAAAAGGCTCAAGAGTAGGAATCTTGAAAACACCACAATCTTGGAATTGTTCAAAATTCCAAGGGTTAGTATCTCCTTGAATCTTATAAATGGATCCATTATGAGGGAATTTAACTCATTGGTAGGTGGAAGAAGTGATAGCTCAAATACAATGAGTCCATCGTTTACCAAGAAAGATTTTATAAGAAAAGGAAAAGTTAAAGATCATCACCTTTACATAAATGGTGAAAAGTGGGATAGTAATGGGAAGCCACACACACCTAAGAGAAGACATTTTCCTTATATCATATCCTTGGTAGGTGCTTAGGTGTAAACTTAATATTGCATTTTGAATATCCAAAGGTCTTAATGAAATCTTAGAAACTCAACATAAGTGCCAAAACCCTCATTAATCAATGCTCATTTAACTTGGATATTTCCTAGTTGGATGATAATAAATAAGGGATGATCATCTGCATGAAGAAAAGTCTCATCAAGAATCATGGATGTGATGGGAAATGTCAAAGATAGAGAAATGTTGATAGTTTCATCAACATTGATGGACATCTCTTCACATTATTGCAATATACTATCCTCTAAACTAGATAAGGCTACCTCCCATCTTACTTAGGGAGGACGAGGGACATTCATATCAAACAATAGTTGCATAAGATGGTTTAAATGATGGGGAGAGGTCCTCATAAGTTTAATAAATGGAATTTGAGATGGGAGATTAGTGAGCTCTGTAATGGGATCCCACTCATCATAACCCATGAGAAGATTATTAGATATAGGTGCATAATGATTATGGTCTTTAGAAGGAGGAGTTGAAGAGCATTGAAATTTGTGTTGATAAGAATGAGAAGTTTTAGAAGGCTGTAAATAATTTGGTGATGAAGAAGTAATTGGTTTAGATTGATCTTGAAGTTTTGAAGAAGTGTTAATAAAGGTTTATTATCATTGGAAGATCGATTATCATTGGTATTATAAGATGATGAAGAATGGTAGAAATAGAATGGGATGTGTTATCCAAGGGAGAATCATAAGCTAAACTATCATCAATGGTTATAAGTTCTTCTTGCCCCAATTAATTTAAATGAGTTGGAGAAGAATTTTAGATAACACAGTTTGTATTGGAAGGAGGAGGGGTTTAGATAGGTTGAGAATCGATGAAATCCACCACCCTTCACATATTAGTCATGCTAACCACATTTTCTTCAGAAGTTGGTTCAGCAAGACTTTTTACATTATTGGTAGAAGGGGTGGGCTTATCTTGGTTTTCTTGAATAGGTTGATGATTAGGTAAAGTATTCTTATAGATAGCTTAATGATCATTTGCTTGATTCAAGGCTTGAGTTTTATCATGAGTTTTTTAGTCCCTTAGATCATTTTCATAATATTGTTAATGATTACGAATGATAAAATCATGATCAAAATTAGGTCTCATGAGAGTGACCCCAACTAGCATGAAACCAAATTTTTTTATAGGATCATACCAAGTTTTCATAGGATGATTAGGGTCAATTTATCGAGGAAGAGGCCTAGGTAGATGTTTAAGCAATTCAACTCAAGAAAGAGGTTTATGAACATTAATGTTATTTGGTGAAGACAAATAAGGATTAGTATATTATTGAGAAGGAGGAACTAGTTCCAAAGAAGGGGTAGGAATGATAGTTTAAATATTATGAATGGTATCATATGAATCAGTAACACCATCATTGGTAATATTGTGGGTTTTATTTTTAAGTAAAAGATGAGGGATCATGGAAGGTTGGGGTGGATCAAATTGATGCATACATAAATCTTGTCATTTAGCTTAGTCAATGGCCTCCTCTCAGGTATGTGGAGAGAGAGTGTGGACTCAGTATTGTAATTTAGGATAAAGAGCACTTGTAAAGAGATGAAAGAGATTATCATCAACCATGTTATGTTCACACTTTTTTGATAAAGTCTTCCATCATTTAACAAAGGCTTGGGTAGTTTCATTTTCATTTTATTTATAATTGATGAAATGGGCCAAAGTATTTTTAGGAAGATCACTAATTTAGAATTATTGTACTAAAGCATTTACTAAGTCCTTCAAACTAGTGATAAAGTGTGTTCTAAGTTGATTATACCAATCCAAGGCATCACACATGAGGGTTTTGGCTAAGAGTTTGGTAGTGGAAAATGTATTTAATTTGACCTAATACTTATAGAGATTTCTAAATGTCTTAAGATGAAGGGTAGGATTAGTTGATCTATTGTAAGAAATTGTAGGTGTTATACCTCCAATGTAAATGTTAGCTATTAGAGTAGAGAGGTTAATTTTGTAAATACTTGATGACTTTGCTGACTAATGAAGGTTAAGGAATGAGATTTCCTTGAGAATATTGAAGAGGGGGAGGAGGAACACTTTGGTTATGTGTGCCCCAAATCATTGGTTGAGGATTGGATTGAAGATTAAGAAGGTGGTTCTACATTCTCATCATTTGATTCATATTTTGAGTTTGGAATGTGTTCATTTGATTGAGTGTTTTCAATAATAGTTGATGAGTTTGATTATTGTTATTATAAGAAGTAGTATTGGTGTTTTTTTGGTATTAGTGGCTTGGGTACCACTATTAATGTTGATATGGGATTGAGAAGAGCTATGAAAATTTGAGGCACTAGTGGAAATTTTTTCTTGTGAAGTAAAAGATGGACTAGTAAATGGTTGAGAGGAAGAAGAACTAGAAGCATGAGTGCCTTGGGTAGTAAACAATGAACTAGTGGATGGATTAAGGATAGTGGATCTTATGAAAGGCCCACTAGATGTAGAACCAACCATGTTAGTTGAGTTACTAGGCATGGAGGTAGAATAAGTTAAGGAAGAAGATGTCATGGCATAAGGAGTCAAGATTGAAGGAAGAGATTGAGAAGTAAAGAAATTGGTACCCATAAATCTATTTGAGAAAGTGGGAGTATGAGAATGAGGTTCTTTAACTTGATGGCTAATCATAAGGTTATAGATGGTGGAAAGGTCCTTCCCTCTATGCTGAGGGAATTCTATGATAAAGAAAAGCATTTCAGGAGTATACTTTAGCTCAAGCTAATCATCTAAGAGAAGAGGAGGGTTTTTTTGTAAAGAGGTATGAGGAGGGGTCCCATAGTTCATCGTACATGTTGTAATATGAACATTACTAGCATTCTCAAAAGGAACCCAACTTTGTCTATGGGAGACCCTATTAAGATTGGTAACTTCCATCATATCTATTGACTTAACTTCAGTGTTATCACCATATAAATATCCCATGATGAAAGGAGAAGAATCAAGATGAGAAATAAAAGAATAAGAAAGTGATTGAAATAGAACTAGGTCAACTTGGTCAACCTAGTGCAAAAATAAGGACTATGAAGCTATACAAGGTCCACAAGATCAACCCAATATAGAGAATAGAGACTAAAAAAAGGGGGAAATACTATAAATAGTGTTAGGTCAATTGGGTCAACCTAGTGTAGTGTACAAGGGCCAAAAAAGATGTTAGGTTTACAAGTTCAACCTAGTGCAGTGAATAAGAAGTAAAATAAAGTGTTGATAATAAGTTTGTGAAATGAAACAAGATAGTTTGAAGTTGATCTAAGAAAGTAAATAATTAAAGTAAATAGAGAGTCAATTGAATTGATGTTGGCCAATCTAATTGATGCACACAAAAGAAAAAACCTTGTACCAATGTTGGCTAATGTAAGTTCTTGCACACACAATTGAGCAAAGAGCAAGCAGACAACTTAGAAAGTAAAGCTAGCTAACTAGTCAAGCTAGAATGTTAATTAGATTATTAATAATAATTTTAAATGATAGGGATTTGGATATAAGAAAGTACTAGATAACAATCTATGGATGGTTTTAGGTGAGTTTAGGATGGAAGGGATTGTAGTGATAATGATATAGGCTTGGTATTGGGGCCTACCCTCTCACTTCACACACCACAACGATAAGGGTGTTAGGTGATTAGAAAGAATATTCCCTTAGCCATGATTTATACTTGACCATAACATCAAGTTAGCTTACCCCTTGGTGATGAAATCCAAATATGTTAGCCTGGGTAGTCAAATGTTAAAATGCTTGTTGATGTTATGTGATTTGGTTGTGTGTGCATAAAATAGAAATAGTGAAACTAAGTAGTTAATAAAAAATCTCCTAATTAGAATATGTGAACTATTCTAATCATGCAAACAATTAAAATAAAATATGTGATTAACATACAAGGTGAATCCAAATTTGAAACAAGGTATAGTGAAAACACTATATGCACAACATATAGAATTGGGTCAATAGGGTTGAGCTAGTACTAGTAAAGATAGGGTCTAGAAGACCTACCAGGTCGACCAAGTTGACCTAATTGTTTTAGAAAACACACAAAACATAGAACTAGGTTGATCAAGTCAAACTAGTTGGCTGTGTAGGGGTAGTTTTGAAGACTACCAACTTGAAAGGAAAGTACAAAATAGAAAGAGATAGAGAATAAAAGACTAACCTTGATGATTAAAATATGGAAATGAAGGAGACTATTGATCAATAACCTTGGAAAAAATTGATCTAATCTACAAAACTAGATCAAGCTATACAAGAACCTACTGCAAAGCTAAAAAAGTGTACTAGGTCGACTTGGTTGACCTAGTAAACTGAATTGGGTATTTGATAATCTAGGGATCTATATTAGGTCAAGCTAATTGATCAGACTATATAGGAACCTACTAAAAAGTGGCTAAAAATATGCTAGGTCAACTAGGTTGACTTAGTAAGATGAACTAGAAGTCTAAAAAGTGCTAAAAACTTGTATTGGGTCAAGCTGATCGATCTAATTACCTACTCTTACACATAGAGAAAAGTAACTGGGTCAATATAATGAAACTAGTATGTCAAAATATATGATATAAATGATGAAAAAATGGAATGAAAATAAGTGAAATAAATCTTTCAAGGGTTAGTTTCACGTCAGGTTCACTAGAATGCAAATGAAGGTGAAGCCAAAGTGAAAGCAAATACTAAATAAGAAAGGAAACAAAAATGAAAATGTGAAGATAATCCAACCAGTGGTGGGATAAGATTCACGTCAGATTCACTAGAATGTAACGAAGGTGTAGCCAAAGTGAAAGCAAATACTAAATAAGAAAGGAAACAAAAATGGAAATGTGAAGACAATCCAACCAATGGTGGGTTAAGATTGATCTTGGGTTCACTAGAATATATGTAATCAAAATTGCATGATGTACATGAATTAATCCTAGATAGGATAAGATAGAGCACACTTACACTTCTGATTGGGTATACACTTGTTAAGCGGGAGCATGACCAATATGGGGATCTACTAGACCTGATTAGGGGATCACATGTATCACTTGTCACAACATATCATGCTACAAAGGGTTCTAAAGTCTACAGTCTAACACAATCACACAATAACCCTAAAAGAGTCCTATGATTTGATATTTCACTTATGCAAACAAACAAGAAAGTAAACTATTCTAATAACATGAAAAATAAACTAATCTAGTGTGCATCAAAGCTTGTGGCACAAAGTTGGGGTTAGAAATAAAAAAATAAATAATGACTAAACTAAACATGCATAGGAGACAAATGCTCACATCAATTTATATGAAATCCTAATACATAGAAGAGAAGAATACATAATGCATTATCTATCTACTCTTATAAAGGAGAAATAAAGTTAGGAATAATTACCTTTGAAGATGAACCTATTGAGCCTCAATCTCTCCCTTGGCCAAGGTGATTCACAAGGGATTGTTGTGGTTTGTAAGGATAACCAAGATAAATCAGCTCTAGACTACACAACCTACCTAAGTAGCCAAAAGACTTCTACACAAGACAAGATCAAAGCTCCAAAGAAAGTATCAAACCCTAAAGCTTTATTCCTAAAGTATAATGGTCAATAAGTAGATATTCATTCATAATGACCTTATATATATAGTAGTATCTTACCTAAAAACTTTTGGACATGTCAGCTATACTAGGTCGATCAGGTTAACCTAGCACATTTTTAGGCTAATGCCTAAAGTCTATGCTAGGTTGGCCAGAATTATAACAAACCAAAAGAGATAAAGGGTCCCCAAAACAAACTAGGTCGACCAGGTTGACCTAGTTTGTTGAACAGGTCAAAAGGGTAATAAGGAAAGAAATAAAGAAATAAAGCATGGTAGTGACTGGAATAGATAGGAAAGAGAGAAATAAGCTTAAGGTTCATAGTTTTAGGAGATAAGTGTGTAGATGGTAAGTGTAAAAAGGAACAAAAATCTTATAAAGCACCGATGGTCTGCCCACCCCTTTCTCGATGCACCCCTAAGGCATGTACTCAAAGAGATTGAGACTCGACAAGTTCTTGGAAGATATAAAAGTGTTAGTAATCATTAAAAGTTTGAAAATATTGTGTATACAAAAATTAGTGTCCTCAAATATAGGTATTTATACATTGAACACAAAACCTACCAAATAAAAATCTTATAATGAACTAAAATTTCTAGGCTTATAATCCCTATATGTAAATGGGTCATATTCCAAAAAGGTAGTGGAGTAGGTGTTCTATTGATATAATCCCAAGTAAAAAGACACTTAACTTCATATATATTGAAATTCCCTTGTACAAATAATCTGATAGAGTATGAAGCCTTAATCCTTTGGTTCTAGTTTGCATTAAAGCATAAGGTAAAGGGACTGAGAGTATTCAATGATTATAAGCTAGTGTTTAACTAGGTTAAATGTAAATTTTAGTGAAAATTATCATATATCAAAAGGTATAAACATAGGTCTTGGGTTTTGATTAATATGTTTAGTGCATTCAATGCCATCCCTATCCCTAAGGATGTAAACTAGGTTGTTAATATGTTAGCATCCTTAGTCACAAACTTAACTCCCCTGGATGACACCAAGATGTAGGGGTTTTATGTGTAACTAGTCCCTCATCCATCCATCCCAGATACTATGAAAAATTTTCAATTCTTTGAGGATGATCAATAGATTATCAAATATCTTAACAATGTTGGGATATTTAAAGCCTGAGTAATTAACAAAGTATGCAAAGATAACCCTAGAACCAAACTTGATAAGGTAAGGATACTTAAAATTCATGGGAATCAAATCCAAAAGGTATGATTACCTTATAAAGAGTGTTTGAAACCTTAGGCCCCACACACTAAACAAAGAAACCCTAAGTTTAGAACCAAAAATGTTGAATCACTAACCTCAGCTCTGTGGAAAAATCCTAAACTATTAATGTTGGTCCTAACTAGACAAACCTTAAACTTAAGCAAATACAAAAATTAATACTAAGATATAAGTGTGAGATCGTTTGGGCCTATGGACACCTCAAAGTCTTTGACCTAAAATTAATTACTCACACCATCATGTAAACCAAAAAAAAACATTTAGGCAGAGATAAAGACTAGTGAACCTAATCATGGAACCATTAATACACAAATAAGTTCATAATTTACTCTCTATGAGGATAATAATCCTGATTCACCACTCTACGTGGGTAGTCAACCTAGTTCCCATATAAAATAAGAACATATAAATTCATTTGTGTGTAGGCTTTTGAAACCTGAACTAATATTCAGACAAATATAACTATCCATTAACTTCCCTCAATGAAGTGATCCAAATGGTGAGTTAATACCATATGATGTATTTATTGGATGGATTCTCAGGATATAACCAAATCTTGGTCAATCTAGAAGATTGAGTCAAAACCATATTCACCACCAAATAGGGTACATTCACTTAAAAATGAATGCCATTTGGGATGATCAATGCTGGAGCAACATTTCAGAGGGAAATGGATTTTGGTTTTGAAGGTTTAATTATCTATGCATAATAATTTATATAGATGAATTGACTATGTTTTCAAAATATAGATTAGATAACATACGTCACTTACATAAGGTATTCAAATGGTACAGGAGGTATGGTATCTCTTTAAACCTAAATAAGAGCATGTTTAGTGTCACCAAAGGTAAGCAAGCTCCTCAATCATATTATCATGAAGGAAGGTATTTGATTGATCTAGAATTAGCTGATGTGATTTCTAAGTTACACACTGTAGACACCTAATTCTGGCCACAACTAGATTTTGACTAGATTTTAGATTGATTTCTACTAAATATTACAAATTAAGCCTAGGAATCACTAAACATTCCAATTTTATTTTCACACCATTAATTAGTGATTAGAATCATGTTGAGTCATACTTGTTTGGGGTATTATACCCTACATAATAATAACCTCTCATGAATTCATCCTCAGTCACCTTGCGACCTAACAACTGGTAGTCTGCCCTATGGACCCATCAAGTGGGGTACTTGAATAATTCTTAAAAGAGATAAAATCTTAATAAAAATGAATCAACTATTCAAACATAATTAAATGCTTGGTTAAATAATCCATTTTCAATTAATGAATATAAAAAAATAGAAATTCAAAAATTTAAAATATCAGGCTTCTTCATCATTACTTTTATGAGTTATAAAGTATTCACAAAATATCTAACAAATATATATTTTATAAGTCATGCCTATTAAAAGAAAATCATAATTTCATGTACTCTCCTTAACTCAACTGGAGTTAACTTTAACTCACCTAGGATTAGTTTGAACTCATTCCATGTTTAAATCCTAACCTAACTCAACTTGGGTGACAGTTAACTTAGGAGGCTATAAATATAAGGCCTCACCCATTGATGTTTAAGCTATTTTGGTGTAAATTTATTACACTAAAATATATGCAAAATATTTCTTAGTGTGATGTTATTATGCCAAAATACCTCCAAAAATTTTCATAGTAGTGTTACCATGCCAATTTCATAAGCCAATCCAAGCTAAGCCAACTAACATTACCAAGGTGCAAAGGAGAAGTGGAGCAATAGAGCTTAATTAACAAATATTTTTTGAGCACATACTCAAGTAAGCCAACTCAACAAACAATTTTGGATCTACAAAGAAGGTAAAGGATGATTTCTTTTATTTTTTAGTTGTGTTTTCATTGTATGCTTATTACCTATGCTCTCCCTAGTATCTAGGCTAGAGGTGTTAGTGTTTAGTGTGTTATTTTATTGGATTTTATTGAATAACACTATACTAATCTCCCCTATATGGATTCCTTGTTCATATTATGGCATTCTTAATGGGACATGAATCCCACAAAGTTCTTCCCATATATTTTCAAGACCTCTTTCTAACATTTTTCATGTCAAAATCTTAATTTGCTAGACAAGAAAGTGAAAAGTTAAAGTTTATAGACATTACATAGGAAGTTGCACTTTTGCTCTATGTAGTTGCATTTTTACTCTATGTAGTCACATTTTTGCACTATGGAATAACAATATTACACTTGCATTTTTTCACTTGGTAGTTTCAATTTTATCTTTAAATCTATGATATTACTTTAACAATTGCATTATTGCCTTTATAGTTGTAGTTGTGTCCTAAAATATATGATATTATTTTAATAGTTGTGGTATTGCCTTAATAATCATGGTTTTAAACCTTCAAAATCTATGAATTGACCTGTAATCAATGATTTTTCACTGTAAAGTCATGGTTTCACACTACCACTTTGGTTTACAAGAAGTTGTAGTTTTGTACTAACTAGTTGTAATTTTGTAGGAAACTTGTAGTACTGATCTATGTATCTTTGATATTACACTATGTGAAAAGAATAAAAAACTCGAGAGCTAAATTACAAAAGTTATTTTCTCACTTGCTTTTATATTCTAAGCACAAGGACCCCCTAACACTTTTTGTAGGACCCAAAGACCAAGGAAATCTATTTTTGACACTCTAAGATTAAAATTCACATTTACATTTGGTGTTTAAAACTCATATAATTAACTTATTTTCATTATTAAAAGTTCTCAAACAATTCCAAGGGGATTAAATTCATATCATATTTCACTTGGTGCTCTAAAAATGAACTCACACTCTAATTAAGTTCACATAATATCTTTTATTTTTTTGATTGTTGTTGTTTGTTTGTTTTGCAAGTCAAGTGTAACGTGTATGCTCTCCCCCATCCCCTTTAGGGAGCTTGGGTGATAAAAAATGCTTCACTTATTTCCTTTATCACTTTGTCTAAAACATGGAAGGAAAGTAACTAAGGCACTCCCCAAAATTCAAGTGATTTGGGTGATCCCAAAATGACCCTAAAGTCCTCCCATAATTTTTATTTTGTGCATCTCGGCTTGTAGGCAGGAGTTCATAACCTCCCCATGAGTTCTCTAGGGAAGCATTG
This sequence comes from Torreya grandis, assembly GCA_037957365.1. NCBI lineage: Eukaryota > Viridiplantae > Streptophyta > Pinopsida > Cupressales > Taxaceae > Torreya > Torreya grandis. The sequence goes on from JARHVA010001455.1 coordinate 1,168,405, forward strand.
ACCCCATAATTCATTTCCTAGCATCACTTCAACCCCACTCCATGATAGGGGTATATAAATTGAGGTCAACTTACTAAGATGATTGTTTGAGTGGTTAAACAAGATCCTTTAGTAAGAGACTACCTCAAATCGTAGGTTTAACTCAAACATCACACTACACTGAGCAATTAATATATGTAGTGGTTGTGAAAAGGATAAGACCTTTTCACAATAAACTAATTAATGCATATCCAAATGATGTGTTATGACCTAGTGTTAACCACACATATGGGACCATTTAAAATGTATGAAAATTGATAGTTTTTAGACAACCCCACTTTCCATGGATATACTGTCAATGCAGGGTGAGTATCCCAAAGTTTCATGTCATCCTTCAAACTCTTGAGAGAAGAGGGGGCCTAAGAACTCTACTTTTCATGCAAATTTAAATTTTGTATTAAAACATGATTTACTCTCAAGAGAAAGTATATAGATAGAATTTGACAGTATGAAGCCAAATTATCAATTTCTAGGATTAAGATGATACACTTAGGTGTTTTTATTATTTTCCTTTTTACTTGCATTATATTGAGTCAAAACAATTTGTTTATTTAAACCACATTCAAAATGAGTCATGTTTTCACATCACTCCTTTATTTGAATAGGTTTTATGTTGTCTATTTGATGCCACACTTTGCCTTAATCATTTGTCAAACTTTTGTGTGTGTGTGTGTGTGTGTGTGTGTGTGTGTGTGTGTGTGTGTGTGTGTGTATGTGTCACTTATTTTAATGGGGTGTCATTACACTACATATTTTATTGCAAGTCTTGAGCCTTAGAGTGTTTGAAAAAAACCATTTTTAATACCTTTATAGAAATATAAATTTATTACATTGCTCACATTATTTTAAACACTTTTTTCCTTGTGTTGAATCAATTTCAAAACATGTATGCCTTTTGGGTCTATGCCTAGTATCATTATACCATCCATCTTGGTCTAGTTTGTTGTCCATTTAAAGTCAAGTCCTTAAAACCAAGTTTGAAATTGGTCTTTTTAAATTAAAATTCAAACATTGATTAGTTTATGCCTATGCCTCACATAATTTTAGCTTTGATATTTACCTCACACTTTTGGATTGTGTAACTTGGACTCATTCCTTGCTTGATTTAATGCCTTTTGTGCCTATATTTGAGAAGTGGTCTATCTTCCATGTTCTTAAAGTCCAAGGTATTTTATAAATGATAAAGAATGTGTTTGGATCTAAATGCCTAGTTTAATTTTAAGTGTTTAAAATTTGTTAGATTGATTATCTTACCTTTTAGATTGTGTTGTTTCAAGTCTAGCTTTTGTGTCATGTTTCCAAAAGACCTAGCACTTTGTCATTTTCCTTTTTAGACCTAGTTGTTTTGATTCTAGATTTTGTGTCATGTTTTCAAAAGACCTAGTAATTCCCTTTTATTTTAAACCTAATGTTATGCCAAGTCTAGCTTTTGTGTTGTGTTTCCAAAATACCTAGCATTTTACCTCTTTGTTTTAGACCTAATTATTTTGAGACTAGCTTTATGCCTTGTTCCCAAAGACCTAGTAATCTTGATAAAGACTAGGAGCAAATCATGTAATATCTTGCTAATGTACTATCTATTATGGAACAAGTTCAACAAAAATAGCATTATGTCACTATGCCATTGACATATGATCCTTATTTTTTTGATTTTCACTTGATTGAATATAAACATGAGGTTTTATTCAGAGCCACAGAGGTAGGGACAAATTTTCCAACAAACATCCCCCATAAAAACTTATGTAGTCTAGTTTGAGTGGATCTAAACATGCCTTATACCCAAACCATTGAACAAGCCTCGACTAGATATCCTCAAGCACTCATGTCAATGTCATATCAAGACCCAAATATGCTTGTGAAAGGAAAGGGACTCATATAAGACCACTTTATACAAATGCAACAAGAATATCAAACCTATTTGAATCTAGCACACAATTTTAGTGCCATGGCCATGTCAAATGCTCCTTTCATAGAGCTAGCTCCTAGCTCCTTCAATAGGAGTGATAATTGAGTTGACAGGTCAAGATAATTTGGGTATAGACCTATTTACTCAAATCACTTTAGTTTGTGATATGTAAAATGACCCATATATTAAATATATGACTATGGATTCTATGTTGAACAATGTGGCAAACATAGTGGATAACACACAAGTGTTTTCTAGTCCAAGCTAAAGTGTTTTAATTACACCAAAAAATAGTTTAAAATAAGTGCCTTTAGCTAAAACCATAAGTGGTTCACAAAATCAGAGGTAAGGAACTCCTACATCCCAACCAAAACAAGTTACTTCCAATCCTCATCTAGTTGCTTCATCAAGCACATAAGCACATGGATTAAGTAATCAAGCACTAGCTAGTGCTTTGCCTTAACAACAAGTGATGAATGCTAACCCACCTCAATAGGTGGTGACTAACATTCCAAAACAATAGGCACAATTTAATCTACCAACATAATAGATCACTATGCCACTTCAACAGGGGAATCACATGTTCTACCTTAATGAGTAGTGATAAACTAACCTCTATAGTTGTAGATCAATATACCTTTATATTCATGAATGTTGTCTAATCAATAATGTGTTCCTATTGGTTAAGGATAAATTCCAAACATCCAACAAGCATCTAGTTCATAAAGGTGTTTCATAAAAATGAGATGCTAACATCTAGTAAGTACCCATCAGGTAGTAATTTCATTTTACTCAACACGTGTCATAAATCCAAAGATAAGGCTTTGGTCCACAATAAGTTCCAATTATTTAGCCAAGTTTGACTAGTTGACAGAAAATCCCTACTCAACTTTGGTAGGCACATTATTTTACCCAAAACCATATCTTTCCATCATATCTCCAATTACCTCAAAACCAATGCTATATACCAAATCTGAACTAGAATATAACCCAACAATGTGTGTAATTTAAAAAATCACATCCCAATCTATGGATTCATGTTCTTGGTGGGTTCACCCATTAAACCAACATTCTAAAATAAACCATACCTCTATTATACCCTAGTCAAGGTAATCCACCTTTGACCATCCATCCACCACCTCAGCGAAATCTACCATCCAATTTCTTGGCCCAAAAACTGTAATATATGAAGAATGCAATTGCTACCATTCAATCAAGAAAGTAGACCAAGAAATTAAAGTTAGATGACATGTGTTCACACCCATTCAATGTGGAGTATATCTAGATACCATTTACTCTAGGTTATGAACCATCAAAATTTGATAAATACAAGGGTAAAGGAGACCCTAAAACACAATTTAATAGAGTTCTTTATCCTTTGCCAGCTAGTGGATTATAGTGACATTTACCTACTCCTTTTATTTCTTTGAAGTCTAGAAGGGTAGACTTTTGAGTGGTTCCTCAAATTTCCAAGGAAATATGTATCTAATTTTGATGATCTCTCAAATAAATTTGTGTAGCATTTCTCCTATAATCTCAAACATGATATTTCATTAGTAAATTTGACTCAGGCCAAGTAGAAAGCTAGTGAGAGATTTATAAGTTATCTATAGAGACAAAGAGTTCCTTATAGTCACTTCACCTATAGCTTACCAGATAAATAATTGGATACTGTGTTTACTAAAAAATTGCACAATGATATATTTTATCATTAGGAGCTTAAATCTGTGCAAACCTTCAAAGAGATCATCGACAAAGGTTTACAAATTAAAAAATACCTTATTAATAAAGGGATTAAAAAGTTAACCTAATCAAACCAAAACCAAGGGGTGGCCCCAAGTCAGAACCCTAACCAAGTCCAAACATAAACATCTGCACTAGCCCAGGCCAATAACTATGAGAAATCCAATAAATATAAACATAATAAGAATGCTATTAGAAATGGATAAACTGAGTCACACCATGTCCAAATGGTGTAGACACCATCTTCTCAACCTTCACTATAAATGTATCTTACTCCTCATCGGTAACCTATTTAGTAAGCACAACCTTCGTAGCAACCTAGACCAACTCCACAAATGTAACAACCACCACCTTTACAAACCCCTCCTCCAAGAATAACACCCACTCTTTGAGTCTCCAGTCATCTTAATTGATCTTGATTAGTTGACAAATTTTTAAATACTATCATGAGGGTATTTTTTATCTATATTGGTATAGAGAGCATGAGTTATATGAATACCATTGTGTTCATAGACATATTATATGTCATTGTGTGCAGTTGAAACACCTCATAAAAATATGCTAGAAAATGGGGAGATTACATTGGATAATAGAGCATCTACATGTAATTAGAATATGGGTATCTACCAAAACCATATTCTATAACATAACAATGATAATCAACAACATAAAAAATAAAGACCATAATAATAACAACAACAACCGTATCAATAACCATGATGACAATGATAACAAAATCCAAAACAACAACAATGTCAACTAAATGGGAAGAACTAAGGCCAAAAACCAATAAACTTACTAGACATTTACAACAAATTTAGAGGTCATATTATAGGAGGTCACATTTCAACCATCAACATTAATACTAGACCAAGTGCTAACAGACCATGATCATTGCCAAATAATACCAATCAACCTACTTATTCCAGTAATCCTTCCTTAACCTAGGACCATAACCAAGTGAAAAAATAACTAGGGATTACTATTTTAGGTCATTATACTGATAACTCATCCTTTCTTAGTGACCATAACCAAGTGCACCAATAATATAGACTTATCATATCTAACCCATCTCCATCATCATCATGTTATAACGGCCTTGTATCCAATCTTGATTGTGCAATTATAACTCAGTGGTCTAATATTACCATCCTTAGCCCATAACCTCCACCCAATGAACCAATCCAACCCACTGTATTGGCTAAGAATAATCCATTTACCACTATTAAGGAAAATTCATATGACATTATGGAATAACTTCAAAAGTCACCCATACAATCTACATTATGGATTTTTTGCATATGTATACTATCCATAAGAACATCCTAATAGAACTCCTATGTAAATCCCAAATTCCCAATGACATAACCCCAAACAAATTCAAATATTTTGTTGGACATCTATCCCTAAGCCAACATTTTACCTTCAAATAAAGTGATATGTCATCCCTTGGCCCTATCCATAACAATTCCATGTACATTGAAGTTGTCATAACATGACATAGTGAAATGTGTCCTCATAGACAATGGATCGAGCCTGAATATTATGTCTTTGATCTCATTAAGCATATTATTTATACAATAGCCAATATACAACCAAAAATAATTACTATCAAAGCTTACAATAATGAAGAATGGGAATCACAAGGCACCATAATCTTACCAGTTATCCTTAGGCCCTTAACCCATGATAAAATTTTCCATGTGTTAGACCTAGATTTATCATAAAATTTCCTCTTGTTAGACCTTGGATACATGAAATTTGTGTAATCCCTTCAACATTTCACTAGTGTCTCAAGTTGTCACACTCAGGCAAAGAGGTCACTATCAATGGATATTTGCATCCCTATGAACATTACAAACATTTGGAGGCTGAGTAAAAAAGTTACAACTATAATTTTGGCCTAGATCCAATGCCCAAGAAGGACAAAGACATAGAAATACTTGTCAAATTACTAGAGGCTAATTATATAGACCTTAATAGCTTGACCTCATTTTCACATATTCCTCCTCTTGAAATGTCTAATCATTTTATCATCTAAGACAGTGGCCTAAGAGAGTATTTGACCCATGCCACATTCCATATTTCTAAACTTCCACAAAACCCCAAGTCCTATGGAAGACCTAAAGCTAGGCCACTTTGCATGAAATAATAAAAAAAAGGAAAAAGCAAGATTCATAATCTAGCACATATTATTTTCACACCAGTCATTGGCCAAGAAGTAGACCCACTTGCTAATGATGAATCCTAGTTGTACAATGACAAATTGGTTGATTTCTAAAAAAGTGATAAATATCCCATCCCTAAAAGGATCATGGAGAACCAAGCCTATGAAATTGGAGGCTTAGGGTAAAATTAGAAGGCTACTCTTGAGTTAATTTCTATGATTAAGTATAAAGGAACTTATGGTCTTAGATTTAAATTGCCTAGGGTTGACCCCATGTATCTTATTCATGTTCCAACTCCAATATATAGTGATAATGATGCTAGTAGCAAAGTAGATTCTAATCATAGAATTTATGAAGACCTTGCTAATACCAACTTATTTGACTCATATAATATTTGTTCCCTTATCCCAGTAATTTGATTTAACCTACTTTCTCTTTATCACCCTTAACTTATATCCTAGGACCAACAAGAATCCATAATGATTGTAGATGTGTTTGATAATGATGAGGCCTTTTGCAATTTTCTAGGCCTAAGAGATAATGTTTCATTGGGAGGCCACAAAAAAGTGTTTTCTATCAAATTAGATCCTATAGCCTATTTTGGAGAGTGAGTGAACACCTTTAGCCAAAAATAAAAGAATAAAACATTTAGGTCCTTGTAGACACTGGAAATCTACACACTAGGATTTTGAATGTCAAAATAACCCCTTAGACCACCTTAGGACCCCCTTGGGACCTTTTAACCCTTCGAACCTTGATGGAGCTAACACATTGTCAAATTGGCTCAACTGGCTAAAACTAGTCTTTTAGCCCTTTTTACCCTTTGGCACTCGACTATCGATGGTCAGGGTGTACCTCCTCAATAGCTACCATGAAAGTCACCCACCTTGGTTTTTTAAAAATAGCTCATCTAATTATAGTTGTGAGTCATTTCATGGACAAGTTAAATTTGGAAGGCCCAGTTCATGTGCTATTGCAATTCTCTTGCCTTGCCTATAAGAGAGAGGAGTAAAGAGGTGAAATCTATTTGCAATTATGATCAAGAGCTTGTGCATATAGGAGTTTCTTTCTTGTAGGTCAATTGATATTAACAACCCAACAATCTAGAAATCATATCAAAGAGCCAATTTGCTGCCATCTCTCCACTAAGCTCTTAAGCACCGTTACTCTATAAAAATTGAGCTAGATTCCACCAACTAGTCAACTGCCTCAGCCATCCATCCAATCAACTTTTATTCTTCCTTATTTATAGGTCATCCTCCCAAGCCAAAGAGGAGATCTTCACAATCTTTTGATTCAATGTGTGTACTATCAATCAAGTTTTTTAACCATAACCATACTTAGTTTCTTCTTTCCTCTTTTCCAATAATAAACAAGAAATTCATTAAAACATTTTGGCACACTTGATGGGACCCTTGTTTTTTACTTGGGTTCTTGTTTGTTTGCATTCTCTCTCTATTCTATGCTCATTAATGAAATCAAAAATTTATTTTAGGCTTAAAACTAAGTGCATACATTGATTGCTTGAAAGTTTAGTTCACATAGCTTAACTTAAAAGGCAAAGTAATCTATCGTAGATTCACTCTTTATTGCACACACATAAACCAAACCACTTTCATAAATTAAACATCATGCAAACTTGAGACAAGGCCTAACTAGGATTTCATCACCTAGGGGTAACCTTACCCTTTCTCAGTGATCCTACTTGGAGGTCATTACTAAGGGGAGGACTAACTCAGCGCTCTCATTGAGTATAAACTCTAGATATCAATATATATTTACTAAGTACCCAACACCCTTATCACTATAGTATGTGAAGTAAGGGGGTAGGCTCCAATACCAAGCCACATGTTGATTCCAAAATAGATTCTTTTTTAGTGCCTAAACACAACCTAAAACCAACCTTAGACTTCCTTTTTAGTACCCGATCTACAAACCAATCTCACTCACACATTTTCTTAAGGCATAAGACAAAAGCTAGATTAATTAAAACTCTAGGGTTTAACACATATTTTAGAGTGTGATTTGATTTATTTGATCTTTTATTATCTTCTCTTTGTTTTAGTAATGAAACTATTTGTGATTTTTATCTCCCTTATCTCATATGGTTCTCACTCACCAAAAACAAAGATACCTTACGGAGCAAAACCCATCAACAAGACAACCTACCTCTTTTACCTCTTCATCCATAGACTATGTTCCAAACCAACAAAATCTCCTCACCCCTTAGGAATCTTACCTTCCCTTGAGAGGTTCTTCAAGGAGATGAAAATTTTGTCATTTTCCTAGATAACAATCCCATGGCCTTATAATGTTACCTAACAACCACATCTTACCATATCCTGGCTTCAGCTCCATCTATAGATCCACCTTATGGCATGCTTCTCCATATCATGGTGGGTACCTCTATTTCCATGGTTACCACCCAACCATTAAGTACCCAAGCTTCCTCATCAACCAAGAAACCCTTTGAAGCTACCATAGAGAAACAACCAACTTAAAATACCACTACCCTTATACCTTATAATTCTAACAACCACTCTTCCACTATAAGAGTGCTACATATAGTCTACTAGCCTTCTTTTAGCTACCTTCAACCCATCAACCACCATTTTACTTCAAAGCCTTGTAGTGTCCATACCCTCTACCTTGCCACTGATTAGCACAAAGGTCACCACCCTTCCATCGATCAACAACCCAACTATTGCTCCTATCCAAAAATCACCCCTTGGACTAACCTCTGGCTACATCCCTAATCCATAAGGGTATGCACCCACTACCCAAACACCTACATCTGCCTACCCTTATGTATTCTCCACTCAACCATTAACATCTACTTATCCATACGTGGTAGCCTTCTAACCTTCTACCCACTATAAACATGTCTCCCAACCACCATAACAATATGCATCTTATAACCTTCAGGGTGTACAATCCCAAGTGGACCTAATAAAGATGCTTATGGATAATATGACCAACTTAGTTTCATCCATTTCAAGTGCTCACAATATCTTGTCATATGAACAAATCTATAATGAGCCCATCTATCCATCCATACATATCAATCCATATCATCCCCAATGGGACTTCCCAAGTTCTCTAAGTTTCAAAGTAAGGAAGATCTCCAACAACACCTTAGGGAATTTAGGCATGCTTGTTATCTAATTACCTATGATGATACCCTTCTTCTCCACACCTTCCCTATGCCTATAGCTGACCTAACCTTAGATTGGTATAGTGCCTTAACCAAGCATTCCATCTTCTCCTTCATCTAACTAGCTCAAACCTTCTTAGACCATTTTTCAATCAATATATTCAAGAAAGTGTCTATCATTGACCTCTATTCTATTTGAAAGTTTGAGGATGAATCTATCACATTTTTTTTGGCTCATTGGAGGAGCTTGATTAACCAACTTTCCTTTTCCTTACCTCAACATGAACTCATATATCTCTTTGATCAGGCATGTACCAAGCATATTTCCTCTACACTATGTGTCCAAAGATTCTAAACCTTTGATGAAGATTTTACCATGGAAAATAAGTTAGAGAACTGAGCCATTGATGAAGGAAAGGTAAAGCTCAAAAATAAGAATTCAACCTATAAAACTAATGAGACTTCTTCCTCCAAGTCAAGAAACTAGTCCAATACCAACACGAAAAGCAAGGGAATTGTAAACATAGTTATATTTAAAGACACTCCTCCACATTCCATCAACCAATCTAATTCCTCTAGTTCCTCAAAGAAAAACTTGAGGAACCAAACCTATAACAACCAAAAGTAATTCACTCCACTCAGAGAATCCTATGATTCCATCTTGGATAATTTATTGAAGTCCAACATCATCCGAATCCCTCTTATCAAACCAACCTATTAATGACTCTTCTCATTCTGTATATAGTTGGTACAATGAGAATGATTTATGTGCCTTCCACCATGTGACAGGGCATGATGCTAGTAGGTGCAACACCTTCAAGAATATTGTCCAATCCCTCATTGACAAGGGGGAGCTCACATTGGATAACCCCAATGCACCACCAAACCAAGAACTTGATATATTTAGGCAACCTTTTCCAAACCATGCTCCCACCAAAAATGAGAGCAACATAGTTGAATACTCTCATGATGCCCACACTATTAACATGGACCTTGATGTCGTCATTTCTGAACCACTTAGTAACCAATCTTCTAAATCTCCACCATATTTTGAGATATTGGACTCACCTCCCATTTATTAGGACACCAAAACCAAGGAAGTACCATCCTATCTCCCTCCACTTATTAAGGTAGTTGAGCCACCATCTACCCTTTTAGCTGATATACTTGAATAACCAACCATTTCCACCTCACCTTTAATTTTAGCTATTAAGAAAACCACTCACCCTTCAAAGATAATTATCAAAGAGGAAAGACCCATGTCTACTCCTCTCACAAAGTATCCATCTATATTAATCTCACATCCTTTGATTGAGGAAGAGGATGAGGCTACCATCCTTCTGTCTCCACCTAGGGGGTTATCTTTTAGATCCACCATTCAGGAACTCAAACCAACATATAAAACCTTCTCTAGGATAGTATATAAATTAGAATTTATCTTTGATCTTGACATGGATTGAGCCACCTTATATAATTAATTAGGCCTCCCTTATATTACCCAACTAGAACTTCTAACCCTTTCTCAATCATACCAACCTGCCACTTCTATTGACCAACCTCTTACCATATCTACCCAAAAAACCAAACCCTCTAACCAACCAACTAAAACCTCCACAAAATTAACCAAGACTCAACCACTTAAGCCAACTAAGACCCAAGTAGCCAATCCCTCTCCTATCGTACCAATTAGATTTACCAAGAACCTTGGTATCCTCTCTACACTGATCCTTAGTCACCCATTTGTGAAAGTGGATCTAACCCCCTCAAGCCCACCAACCAAATGTCAGACCAAAGCAACCAAAGAGGTAAAGTCACATAAAGGATAGAAGGCCCAAACTTTTCCTTCCTCAAATTTTCCCTCCATTTTGTGGCTTCATCCCTCTACCTTGAACAAGAATCTAAGTTACCTCTACCAAAACCTCACCACCTCTTTTGGTGACACTTTCATAATTGCTCTCTGACACACCTATTTTTACTACACTGATAATACCTAAGATACATACCTTGTGATATTAAAATTATATCTCATCAACCTCCTTGCCTAAACTAAGGCCATCAATCAAGCATACCAACCTACCCAAAACACCTACCACCAAACCTATCTTCAAACAACCTTTTACCTCAACTGTCAAAGAAAATACCACTACACCTTTACCACCTTAGTTGAATCATATTCAACCATTCTCCATAGGTTACTACAAACCTTTTGTTTATCCCTAACACCCATTAGGCCCTTTGACCCTCTAGCTTTAAATCCTACCTAGTATAATGACCACCACATGTGCTCTTACCATAAGACACCTAGCCATGATATAAAGAACTGTAAAGCTTTCCAAACCATTATCTACTAGCTTTATGATGAGGATGATCTATTGATAGACTAACCTCCTATGGAACCCATACCAATCCAATCATCAACCATACCTACCCAACACTTACCTACTCCTTGACTCTCATCTAAGAATGAAGATGAGTCTGACTAGTCTATTACCTCAACCTCTCCTTCCATCCATACTATCAATTTAGTCACTAGATCACAATAGAAGGATATAGGGAAACCTAAGGTATCCATCCATTAGACACATCCATCTTCAAAATCCTAATCAACTTACACCCAACCATCTCCATCTTTGACCAAACACAAGGTGTCTATATTAGGTGCCTCCCAATCTAACCCCACAAAATCCATCAATAAAGTTATCCTCAAACAACTTCAGTAGACCCCAATGAAGATGAGCTTGTATGAGTTGATCTTTACCTCTCCCCATCACTACCAAACATTAATAGAGGCTTTGCAATCCATTGAGGTCCAACCTAAGGACCCCCAACCTCTATCCACCTTTATCAGTGCCCTTCAGGTTTTCAACCTTATTACCTTCAAGGATTCAAAAATACATTCCATCCATCCTATGGACCTATATCTTCCTCTCTTTATCACTACCTACATCAACCAAACCTACATCAAATGGGTCATGATTTATGGGGGAGCTAACATTAAAATCATCTCCTCTCATACCTACAACCAACTTAACTTACTCGACAATGTCATATTTGAATCTTCAACCATCTTTCACTCATTCAATAATACTATGGCCACTACCTTGAGAACTATCATCCTCCATATTGATGTAAGAACTCACACATTCCATAAACTTTTCTATGTTGTAGAAGGTGAATTCCAATACAATGTCTTATTGGGATGACTTTGGATTTGCTTCATGGGTTGTGTTCCCTCTACCCTCCACCATTGCATTAAGTTCAAGCATGAAGGCCAAGTCATCACCATCTAGGCTAACCCAAGTCCTTTCTCAACATGCAACATGACTTATTTCCATAATGATGTCATCATACCCCCATCTAACACACCCTCAATAGCTAAAACCCAACCTTTAACCATTGAAGCAGATATCATACCTCCTTCCATCAATAAGGCATCAACTAGTTCCTCTATACCTTCACACCAAATCCCTACCATAGACCCTTTGGAATCAACATTCCATCACCTTTCACTAGGAGAATATTGCCTTTTAGAACTTGATGCTTTCTTTTCTCCTCATGAGTATGGGCAATGCACCAACCAACCAAGATATGACCCTAATGGAAAAATTATCATTTCCTTTAAACCTCCTCACCATCAGACTCATTTTTTTTATTGGGGACTTGACAAATCCCTTAATGCTTCTACCACTTCTCTTCCACCTTAACCATTCACTATTAATTTCTCTTATCTAGATAAACCAAACTTCACCAAGACATACATTCATTAGTGTGCTTAAAAAGGCTTTGGTCTTGGGTGATTTGAGCATGGCCCACATGAATTGATCACCATTGAAACTAGGAATCCACACAAGAAGCATGGCCTTGGTTTCATCCTACTTGATAAAAATCAACCCAAACCACCTACCACCACCATCACTGAGGAAGACACCCCTTCCTCACCAACCTCTCCCCTGCATGTGTATGAGGATGATGACATCATCCCACCTAAATTTTTTCCATCAACATGATCATATTAGGACCCTTGACTTATTATAATGAAAGGGAAATCATAACCATCCCTTTGATCCATCCTAAAATGATAGGAGAAGATTTTCCTATCATTAACACTGTCCAACATCAGGATGATGATTCTATCTTCACCTACCTTGATACCTTAGATTCCTCAATCCATAAATCCATTCCTCCTAAGGTCTTGACCATATTGAATGAATCTACCATGGATATCAACTTGGGTACTCTGGATAACCCCCACATTATCAAACTTGGCCAATCACTAAATACTGAGGAACTTTGAGACTTCCCCTCTTTCCTCTAAGACTACAACACACCCTTTGCTTGGTCCTATAATGATATGCCTAGAATTGACCCTACCATTACTACCCATAACATAGTCTCTCACCATGACACCAAGCTTGTCAAGAAAAAGCTCTAATGCATGCATCCTCACATAGCCCTTCTCATCAAGGAAGAGGTTCATCATCTTTTATCTGTCAACTTTGTTCAACCTATTTACTATCCCCAATGGAACTCAAATGTCATACCTGCCACTAACGCCATAGGGGGACTACACATTTGTGTGGACTTTTATGACATTAACCTCACCTACCCTAAGGATGACTTTCTTCTACCCAACATTAACCAACTTATTGATCTTATAGCTAGACATGAGATGTTATCTCTCATAGATGGATTCTTGGGTTACAATTAGATCTTAATTACCCCTAAAGATTATCATAAAACCACCTTTAACACCCCATGGGGGACCTTATACTATAAAGTCATGCCTTTTGGGTTAGATAACACAGGTGCAACCTACCAACATGCTATAACTTATATCTTCCATGATCATATCCATAATATTATAGAGGATCATGTGGATTATCTTCTCAAAAATCAAAGCTATGAAAGGATTACTTATCCATCCTCAAAATCATCTTTGAGTGGCTTATCCACTATCATGTACATCTTAACCCCAATAAGCACATTTTTGGGGTCTTGTCAGGAAAGATTCTTGGTTTCATTATCTCCTTTTAAGGAATTGAAGTCTATCCCACCAAAATCAAAGCAATCCTAGCCATGATTCCTCCAACCAACCTCAAGCAACTTTTTATCCTACAAGAAAAGCTTCGGTCCATTCATCATTTGATTTTCCATCTTTCGAATTAGTGCTAAGCTTTCCACCACATTATAAAGAAGGATGTCTCTTTCAAGTGAAACAATGATTATCAAAAGGCCTTTGATATACTAAAAAATTACCTTTTGTCACCACCTGTCCTTACCCCTGCTAAGGATAATCAACCTTTTTACCTTTATATCTCTACCACTAACCCTAGGGACAATGCTAGCTCACTGCAATAAACAACATAGAGTATAAGTCATATATTACATTATCCACACACTTGTAGAGTATGATAATTAGTACACCCATATTAAAAAACTTTGCTAGGCTTTAGTCTTAGTGGCCACCAATCTTCTCCACTACCTTCTTAACCATAAAACCTCTGTCATAACCAACATCAACCCTCTCAAGTACCTACATTCCAAGCCATATTAAAACTAGTATATGGCCAAGTGGCTCATGATTTTAGTAGAGTTTGATCTTGAGTTCCTCCAATATAAGTCAATTAAGGGGAAAGTCATTACTGACCAATTGGTTGAGGCACCTTTAAAGAATAACCAACCCCCTCCATTTGAGTTTCTAGATGAGTTCATCATGATCCTCTCTCAAGTAGATTTTACCCATCAAGTCACCATATTCTTTGACATATCAAAATGTCAACATGGTGGGGGAACTAGTATCATCCTTATCCCTTTTGATGGTTAACCTCTCCCTTTATCCTTTAAGCTTGATTTTTTATGTACTAAAAATATGGTTAAGTATGAAGCCCTAGTGATAGGCCTTCAGACTACTTTAGCTTTGGGATTCAAAATGATCAATATCTTTGGTGACTCCCAACTTATGGTCAATAAAATAAATGGCTCTTTCCAGTGTAAGAATGATGTCTTGTAATAGTACAAGCAACTAGTTGATGAACTCTTAGCATCACTTAAGCACTAACACATCTAATCAACCCCATTATCTACCAACAATTTTACTAACACCATGACTTCTATTGCCTCTCAAATACCATCCACAACCTCAAAATGTAAGATATCTATAATTATCCATAGACTTACCCAACTTTCCTATGTCAAACTAGATTCTCCCAACATTTTCAATGTGGAAGAAACCCAACTTGACCTTTGGTATCAATAAACCTTTAACTACCTTAACCTTGGCATAGTTCCTTTTGACCTCTCTAGGAATAATTAAAGATTATTTATTCAGAGTACCTCATGATATACCATTATGGAATAAATTATTTATAAACATGGCTTTAATGGCTTCCTCTTCTGTTGCCTGCATAGTCATGAAGCCTCTCATGCTATCATGGAAATACATGATGGTATCTATGGGGGTTAGTTTAGTGGCCTCACTATAGCTAAGTGCATCCTCCATCTTGACTATTACTAGCCTACCCTTAACCAAAACCATTGTGATTACATGAAAAAGTGTGTTAAGCATAAAAAACATGCTAATTTACATCATACACCTAGCCATAACCTTCAGGTCTCTATCAATTTCAGGCCCTTTTCACAATGGGGTCTAGACCTCATTGGTGAAATTAATCCCCATTCCTCATAGTGACACCATTATATTATCACAATGATCAAGTTTTTTACCAAGTGGGTAGAGGCTATTCCTCTAGCCTCAACCAAAGTGGAGAAGGTTATCAACTTTATCAACAATCATATAATCTGTGGCTTCGGTGTTCCTCATAAGATTATCATCGATAATGGTAAATCCTTTAAAAATAAGTAAGTCCATGGTTTATGCAATGCATTAAAAATTAATTTAAGTTTTTCCTCACCTTATTTCCCTTAAATTAATGGATAAGTAGAAGCCTTTAACAAAACCCTTAATAACATGCTAACTAAAATGGTTAATGAATTTGGTTAGGATTGGCATTTGCATATCCCCTTCACCTTATGGGAATATCATACTAGCATTAGAACCCATAAAGGTACTACCCCATTTTATTTTATGTTTGGAGTAGAGGCTATCTTTCCTCTAAAAGTCTAAATCCCCTCTCTTTGCATATCTTTGCAAGATCTCATTTTTGAGAGTGATTATCATCAACACCATTTAGCCTAGCTAGAGCTACTCGATGAACATCATCTAATAACCCTCACCCACCTTCATGTCTACTAAGAGCATATCAAATGTGCCTATAATAAATACCTTAAAGTGTAGGAATTCAATATCAAAGACCTTATCCTAAAGTAAAATCAACATTTCACTAATATGGAGAAAAGTAAGAGGGCAAATTTGATTTCAATTAGCTTGGACCTTATTTCATAACCCACAAGTATGATCGAGAGCTTATAAGTTGTCTTCTCTCAAAGGCCACCCAGATCTTGAGCCTATCAATGCTTCGTATCTATGCTCATTCTTTTATTAAGAAGGATTAGGTTCATCTTTTATTTAACTTAAACTCATCCCTTGTTATCTAACCACATTCATCTCCCTATTTTAAGGAAATCGATTAAAAATGAATCATGTGAATATCTATCATATTCATAGCTTAATGTTGAACAATGGGTACCATGAATTTACCCATAGTATGGTTCTCATGGTACTTTCCACCCCTTTTTAAGATGGATCCCCATGATCATTGTCACCTAAGCCTCTTTACATCTAACCAACTTTCTTGTGCCCCTAGTTTTTCCTCCATAAAGGTGAACCACTAAGCCAACCTAAGCACATTTATGTCAAACAAAATCAAATCAATCAAAAGTATACCATCCCAATCATTAGCAATCATGGGTCACTCTTAACATTTATAGACTACTCCTTTGAAGGATAGATATTGAAAATTTATTTAAACTTTTCCAAAATAAGGTCAATTTCTCCCTCAAAGGATAGTTACCAGGATCATCAAATAAAGAATATAAACTTAGACCACTCCTTTAAAGGATGGCTGAGTAAAGTATTTATCTAAAGCATATAAATTTCTTATAAGCTTCCTACATCGATCAACTTCCCATATAAATCAATGAAGCAAAATAACCCTTATCAAAACCAAAATAAAAGCAATCTAATCTTGAAAGCTGCAATCAACCCTCAAATGACATAATAAGGTAGAAGCCACAATCAAATTTCATAAGTAGAATTTCCACATTGATCAGTCTACACTCTAGCTTGGCATAGACTTGTTTATACTGACTCTTTAGACACATATAAAAGAGGAATACTAATCTCACAAGAAGGTTCCATTTTTCACCCATCTCCCCTGTAAGCAAGGGATTTATGATCTTAATTAACATTATGTGGCAAATACACCTTTTAACTAACTAAAAAATAATCATACAAAGCATTTTAAGGGCTTATGTTCATTAAGCCAATCCAACTTTGGTTCTCTTTTAGTCCTTATTAATGAAGAAGCATCATGTTCTCTGCTTACCCTATCATGACTATTTAATATTTTCATTATGGTGTTTGTCTCTTGATTATATTCATTATTCTCCCATCTAGTGTTTTTAATTAAACTACCTCATGTTTTTTATCATAAACATTAACAACAAGCATAACCATAACCATAAACATAACCATAACCATAACCATAACCATACCATTCATGGTAATCACATCTATAAGCATTTAAACAAATCAACCATTTTCCTATCTAAAAATAATGAAATCCATAATACTCATTAAAAATTAGCATGCCATAAGCAATCAAGAAATATAAGCATAAACTAAAACCAGCTCATGCCTAGCTAAGCATATTAGTGTCTACACAACCATAACATAAGCATAATCCATAAGCAATGTAAACATCACATCATAAGCAATAAGCACCAAATGCAAATCATACACCATGAGCATGGGAAATAAATAAAGATCACACACACACACACACACACACACACACACACACACACACACACACACACACACACACACACACACACACGTAGTTCATGAGTCAAATAAACATCATAATGTGTACACATAAATAATACATGTAATAAATGTATATCATTTCTCTATATCATGTACATATCACATCATCAACATGTTGGCTGGTATAAAAAATCAACATGTACATCTATCATGTCATATATCATGCCACTATGACACCACTACCATTGACCCTTCCTACTCCTCTACCTACAATACCATCTAGTGTCAGTCCTCCTAGGATGCCTATATGTACACTTACTATAGAAACCCATTATCCTGTAGTAGCCACAATTGGACCACCTACCAAACTAGCTCTATATTCTCCATATCTCAGCTCCTATGGACACTATACCAACACTATAGCCTCATATTATCTCAACTCCTCAATCATGGCTAAGTACCATGTCATCGAGATCATATTAGGTGGTCCCCCTACTGGTGCTATCATAAATCCTACCCTCTACTTTAGTGTATCTCTTTCTTGAGTCACTAACTTAATGGAGATCCTTGCCTGATCTCTCTCTCCTATCAACATGGCAACCTAACCATATAAAGTGACAATCTAGCCCTAGAATATGGCCACCTATCCCTATAAACCTATAATCTAGGCATGTGTAGCTTTCAGTGCTACCCCTACCTATTTATCTTGACCACCACCCTATACCTATCCTCTAGCAAGATGCACATCCATAACATGTTGACCCCCATCATCCCATCCAAAATTTATCGATACATATTAGGCATGGTACCATCTTACATAGCCATAAAAAAATTAGCATCATCTATCCTTACTCTCATAAATAAATCCTCATGGTCCAAAACTACATCCATTGGTTGTGGCTCAAGTGAAAAAAACTTTGCATCTTTCCTCTTGTATCTAGGGAATGGACTAGGAATCCCCTATATGAGGCCAAACTACCTCTGAACTCAATCAAAGGGGATAAGCTTCATCTCCCCCTCTCTTCACCTATATATCCATCTCTAACTCTGTAAAGATAGATTATGATAACTATAGAGGGACTACCTAGGCCAACCCACATATGGTTTCCAAACCACATCACCTACAACCAAACCCTCCAACACATCTCAAAACTAGTCAATGTCTCTAACACCTCCTCCAACACTTTTCAAAGCATAATCTCCCCTCCATCTCAAGAAACTTACTCTATAATCTACCTATGCATAGCCATCCCATGGCAGCCCCAAAGGTCTCAATACCTAAATATGCTTGTATTCCCAGTAATGGAGCATGAATCCAACACTGATCCCATATCATCTATAATCTTTGAATGCCCAGAGCTCCATATATATATGAACTATTAAGACTGGTGCCCACCCAAACACAATCCTTCTAGTAACATCTCTACCAATACTCCCAATAGTATATAGGGAAAGTGCACACTACTTGAATCTAGTAATGAAAAATAGGACACTACCACCATCATCATCATCATCAACAACCATCTCTCATCTAGATCCCTCTATTATAGTAGCCAATAACCAAAACCTCCTAAATGAAACTTGGCATGAACTTGATCATCACCATACAATAGATCCATCTGCTCATCCCTCTCTTCACTCTCAATATAATAAATAGGATCCCCTTAAATTGATAGTTGTGTAATCGTATGGACATATTCTAAGAGGATGGTAATCTATCCTATCGACAACAAGAAGGTGTTAGTGGTTAGATCCCATCTCTTGATGAGGGCCACTATCATGGAAACTATTGATAATGTCACATGGATCCTAAGCTAGCCTCCTCTATATGTATCCAATAATCACTAGTCATCCTTCCATAGACCTCAGTGAATATCCTCAACACCTGATACCTCATCTAGATCTAGCCTTGTGCTTACAAAAATCAAAGTTAGTACATGCCACCATTTCTCATTTCCAAATCAACCTTATTATCAACCTACACCTACCTCTTTCAACCTATTCCAAACTAACCCACAACCATATATAACATCACCTCTAGAACTTTAAAATAACCTTCACCCATAAATATTCAAATGCCTATTTTAACCTATCATAATAACACCTAACACTTTTCTCCCAAAACATCTATGCTAACTAATAAAGTTTTCAACATCCTACATTGACCTATAACACCATCCCTAAACCATCAATTCAACTTTCAACCCAACACATTATTCTTATTTTAACATCACCTACCTTAAACTTACACACTCTTTTATTTACCCACACCAATTTCAAAACATTTTAAATAATTCATTTATGTCCTTTTAAAATCCTCTCTTAACAATACTCGACTGCCAACAGTTCACCTAAACCATCGATGGTCTAGTCAATCTTTTTTCATCAATGCTCGATCATCGATGGTCATCTTTAGGACCCCTAATCATCGACAGTCAAGAGAGCTCATTTAAAAAAAACTTTTTTAGGTACTTAATCTAAGTGTCCAATGTTGGAGATCACATAATCTCCCCCAAACCAAACTAGAAATTTTAGAGATTACCCCTCTCTAACTAACCATTAGATCACATCCACCTTGACATTGGTCATTTTTGACCCAAACTATTCACATATTTTATGACAACCTTGCTTGTTCTTTTTTACCATACCAACCTTTTTTGCCATGTTGACCATTAGCATTTTCACCACATAGTGCATGACCAGACCATTTGTGATTTTCAAGGGAACATTTCCTACCTCAGATACCTACAAAAACATCAACTCTATCTATAATACTTATAGAATAACTTGATTAGCTATGACCAACATTGTGGACCATTTACCCTATCACTTATACTTCTAGAACTAACCTTATTTTTACCAACATTGGTAACCTTAGTTTGTGTGTGATCTTGACTATCATACTTAGTCGCATTTTGTGTTCATGCTTTGATTTCAAATGCCCACCCCTTTTATGACCACCTAGTAATGCACCATATAATGCTTATCAAACCCACACCTGATTATGTTTTTCCTCATCAACTCCTGATTTGAAGGGGTACACCTCCTCCCATACTTGAGGCAATCAGACACTTGACCAGTAATCAATTTTTGTTTTTTAGCTCATTCATTTTAAGCTATTTAATAAAAAAGGGAAAAATATAGATACTAAAAATATGCACACTATGATTTCAAATGTCAAAATACCCCTTAGATTTCCTTAGGACCCCCTTAGGACCATTTAACCCTTTGACCCTTAATGAAGCTAACCTGTAGTTAGTTTGGCTCAATTAGCTCAACCTAGCCTTTTAGCCCTTTTACCCTTTGCCATTCGACCACCAATGGTCAGGGTGATCATCTATGGTCACCCTAACCATCAATGGTTAGGGTGCACCTCCTCAACAACTAACATATAAGTCACCCACCTTATTTTGCTAAAAATAACCTATCTAATTCTAATTATGAGTCATTACATGGATGAGTTAAATTTTGAAGGTCTAGTTCACATGCTATTGCAACTCTCTTACCTTGCCTATAAGAGAAAGAAGAAAAGAGGTGAAATCTATCTATAATTATGATTAAGAGCTTGTGCATATAGGATTTCCTTTCTTATAGGTCAATAACTATTAACAACCTAAAAATACAATAATCATATTAGAGAGCCAATTTGTTTTCACCTCTCTACCAAGATCTCAAGCACTGTTACTCTGTCACAATTGAGCTAGAGTACACCAATCCATCAACTACCTCAACCATCTACCCAATCAAATTTTTTTCTTCCTTATCTACAGGTCATACTCTTTAAATAAAGAGGAGCTCTTCATAATCTTCTAATTCAATGCACATACTATCAATCAATTTTTTCAACCATATATGTACTTAGTTTTTTCTTTCCTCTTTTCCAATAATAAACAAGAAATTCATTGAAATAGTGTTAAAGTGAAAACCTCTTTCCGGAACTTTTGGACTAGGGTAAAAGTAAAGAGAAAGGCTAGTCTTGTAGTGAAAACCTATTTCAAGCACCACTAGATGGGGGTGTTCACCTTTCCTTAAATAAATCTCAAGAGACCACCAATAATGAACTTGCTTTTGGGTCCAAGTTTAGTTTAGAAGAACAACATGCCTTTGATCAAATTACCTAAGATTTTACTATAGTATTTATTACATGGCCATCATTACCATTATGATATTTAGATTCATCCTATTTGGGAGAGCTTGAAGAACCAATCGAACTAGACGACTTTGTAGTTGCATGCCAATTCACATCTTTGCCAACCATTTTAGAAGATGGCTTGACTCTCTTTGTAAAAGATACTACAAAAGAGTCAACATCAAGAATCTAGATGACCCAATATGGATCAAATTAGGCACATCCCTCACTGAGGAGGAACATGAAGTTTTTATAACCCTTTTGAGAGAATTTATTGACATTTTTGCATGTGCCTATTCAGACATACCTAATTTGGACCCTGCCTTGGTTGTACACCATCTTATTGTGCATAATGATGCCAAACCTGTGATCATAAATTACATAAGATGCATCCTCATATTGTTATAATAGTAAAAAAAGAGTTGGAAAAATCTTAGAAGAGAGGTGCATTTGAATAATTGACTATTAAGAGTGTATCTCAAATGTTATGCCTATTAGTAAGAAGCCTAAAAGAATTAGAATCTACACTAATTTTAGAAACATCAAAAAGTCCTACCCTAAGGATGACTTTCCTATGTTGAATATCGACATGATAGTTGAATCCATAGTGGGGTATAAAAGGCTTTCACTTATGGATGGATTTTTAGGGTATAATCAGATTAGGATCACACTAGAAGACCAACATAGATAATTTCACCACTCCTTAGGGAATGTTTTGTTATTATGTTATGCCATTCAACCTTAAGAATGTTGGGGACACTTACCATTGAGCCATAATCATCATATTTCATGATATGATGTATTATATTATTGAAAACTATGTCAATGACATATTGGGTAAATAAAAAACCCATGTCAATCATCTAGCCATGATAAAAAAAAATCTAAGAGGATTCATGAATACAAGGTCAGACTTAATCATAAGAAGTGTGTCTTTGGTGTCACTTTAAGAAAATTTTTAGGCTTCATTATCTCTCCTTGAGGCATTGAATTTGATCTTAACAAAGTACAAGCCATTACTAAGATGTCACCACCTTCTAATTTGAAGTAGCTCCATAGTTTATAAAGGAAATTTTAGTCTATCAGATCCTTCATTTCGTAGTTGGCTGACAAATGACATCCTTTCACTCACTTACTAAAGAAAGGTATCACATTTTATTGGGATGAAGATTGCCAAAATGCCTTTTAGCACCTAAAGAAACATCTTGCCAATCCACCTATTTTTTTATCACTAATGTAAGGAAAGCCATTTCTACTATACCTATCTACCATAGACAAATCCTAGGGGCACTTGTAGCTCAACATGATGACAATGAGAAATATCATGTCATGTACTATCTAATATTACACTGATTGTGTATGAACACAAATATGCACTAATAGAAAAAGCTTGTTTAGCTATGGTATTTAACCTATAAGCTATGGCATTACATGATTAATAATAACACCATAGGCATTTACAAAGTAGATCAGTTCACGTATATACTATCCAAGATAATTTTATAAGGCTACATGGCTAAATAGATCATGATTCTAAGTAAGTTTGATATCAAGTATGTTAATGAGAAAGATATAAAGGGACACGTAGTTCCAGATCAACTTGTTAAAGCTCTACTTATAGATACTTAACCACTCACTTTTCAATTCCAAAATGAGTACATCATGACCATCATAGAAACATCTCCTGATGAGCAATATTGGAAGCTATATTTTGATGGATCATTTAGATTACATGGATTAGGGGCAGACCTATTATTTATTACACCATATGGGGATATTATCCCTAAATCATTTTATATTAGCTTAATTTATTATAACAACATGGTTGAATATGAAACACTTATTATAGGGATTCATCAAATAGTATAATAGAATATTCAACATCTCACAATTTATGGTGATTCTTAATTAATCATCAATTAGGTTATAGACCACTTTCAAACCAAATATGACAACCTGGTGCCATTCAAGGCCATGGTGGACACTCTCAAACAACATATTGCCAACATATAGTTTTAACACATACCTCAGGCTAATAACATGACAATGGATGCCATGGCCACCATTGGATCTTTAATCTAATGCATAGATAAGGTAAAAGAATATCAATTCCTTGTTAAAAATATTCTAGCACCTACTCATGAACCTTTGACTATTGCAATGATTTGTGATATTATTAGTCCCACATATATTTGGTAATCATACCTATTTAACTACTTCTATGACCATATCATGCCACCAGACCTATCATGCAAATAATAAAAAGCCTTTACATATCAAGCCTCTCGCTATACCTTACTTGGCCCAAAACTTTACCACCATAACTTTGATGAAAATTTTCTTTGTTGTTTAAATTTGATAGAAGTTACATTAGTATTAAGAGAAGTTCATGAAGGTGTATGTGTATACCACACTAGTGGGGATTTCCTATCCAAAAATCTCCTACATATCAGTTATTATTGGCCAACTATGGAAGCAGATGAAACTACTTATGTAAAAAAGTATGATAAATATCAAATGTATGCCAATCTAATTCATGCCCTACATAAAAAACTCAAACCGATGCTTACACCATGGATATTTGCAACATGGGGGCTCAATATCATTGGGAATATTGACCCTACCTCATTTGATGTCCATAAACACATCCTTACCACCATTGAATATTTCATTAAGTGAGTTGAAGCTATGCCCCTCACTTATATGATTGGAAAATAGTTTTCCTAATTCATATTTAACCATCTCATTTGATGTTATGGTATCCCATCTAATATTATATTTGATAATAGAAGATCATTTAAGATCAAAGATGTCAACAATTTTTATTGAGTATAACATCACTCAAAAAAAGTCTATCGCATATTACCCACAAGGTAATGGTTAAGCAGAGGCATCTAATAAAACCATTATCAACATCCTTAAGAAGATTATCAATAATGTTGGCCATGATTAACACTTCCAAATCTTTTGTGTACTCAAGACATATTACACTAGTTATTGTACTCCAATCAGATCCACTCCATATTCCCTATTCTATGGTACTAAGGTCATTTTTACCATCAAGGTTGAGTTACCTTATTTGCGTATCTCATTGAAAGACATCTTGGATGATGAAGATTATAGAGTAGATCACCTATAAGAGCTAGAGTTACTTAATTAAAAATACATGGCAATTGTTAAAAAACTTCAAACATACCAAAATAGACTCTATGGCTAGTATAACCAATGGGTTAAATATAAAGAGTTTGACCTTAGAGATATTGTCCTTAAAGAAAACCAAAAGAACACCATGATCAAGAAGAAGAAGGGAAAGTTAAAACCCAATTGGATAGGCTCATATGTCATTGTTTGTAACTATGGATTTATAGAATATAGGCTCACTAGAACAGATGAAGATGAACTTGATGATCCCATGAACATAATACATCTCAAGTGTTATTTTGTGTAAGGGACCTAAAGTATTATCTATGAAGCATGTTTACATTATATCATATCATCATCTTCTTTGTAACATACTCTATACCATTCTATCATACCTTCAATAAAGACCAAATTTATTTTAAAAATCCCTACCTACCCCTTTTGACCTTGGTTTTGATCCATTGGTTCTTTGGGCACATTCAGTAAGGGGATTCAGACCAATTTTTAGTAGTTGATTTAGTATTTTAGATAGGGGTAGTATCTTAGACTAGTATGATAGGGTAAGTGCACAAATTTGGGGGACAAAAAGTGGCCTACCCATGGACATGATTTTCCTAAAAATTTATAAATATGAACTTATGTAGATAATTTGAGATATCTACATTCCAAATTTGAAGATGGTGTAAGAACATGAAATGTAGTATTTCGAGTCTAATTTCCAAAACACTATTTTAAAAAAAAATGGTTAAGTATAACTAGGTCAAACATCTAAAATTTTAAAAGGAACTTCTATTTTTTTAAGAAAGCTGATTAGATGATGGCTATGTGGCACACCATTTTTTGAGCAGTGTTTAATATTCTTTGAAACCCTTTGGGAAAGTTTAGATAAGATATTCTAGTTTGTGACCTATATATTTTTATATTTTTTCAATGAATACTTCTTTTTATGAATTTTATAGGTAAATAGATCTTGAAAACTGACAAAAAAATAGATAGCCATCCGTGTGATGTGCCTAACTACCTCAAAAAAACTAAAATTAGTTTTTTTAAATGTGTGTATAATTAGGCCTAGTTTGTGACCATATAACTTGTTTTTAACTTGGATCAACAAAATAAAAGTTACATGAACATGTATAGGCATGTATGTTTGTGGCATGTAGTGGCCCAAAAAAGGTATAGTTAAAAATCAACATAGTTTAAAACTTTAAATTAGTACAAAAATTATAAAAATAATATTTTTGGAAAGAGGAGAGTGTGCTCATCATGATGGTATTAAGTTTTTGAATTTTCACATTAAAATTCATAGTGTATTTGGATATCAAAGTTGAATTTTATTATTCTTTATCATAACTCTCAGACTCAGCTATAGATTGACAAGTCCAAGCCTTAGGCTCAAAAATCCAAGCCATTCCTAAGTCAGAAGGCACAATATTTGAATTCAAATTCTAATAGCATGATTGTGTTAATAATGTGATAATAGTATTAATGTGATCACATTATTAACCGCATTAATAATGTGATTATTTTACTTAATAATGCAATCGTATTATATTCATAACACCCAAAAAATCAAATTTGCTCTTTACCTCAAATTTTATATATGACCTTATATGTTATTGAAATCCCTAATAGTGGTGTTATTTCATGTGATAAGGGAAATGTCCCTAACCTTGGATAGTGAATTAAGGTGTCATGGTATCACATTAGACTTCAAAAAATTTATAGGCATTTGAATATGTTGACTTGACCCTTTATAATTACTTGGTTTTAAGGTGTAATTCATTATGCATTTTATGATATAACTTATTTTATCACAAGATGTCATAAAATGAATTTTAAAACCTATGGCCAAAACTTAGTTTTTGGAGTACCAATCTAGTTGTGCATATGAAGTAAATTTGAGCTATTTTGAGCCCCTTCAACCTAATTGCATGGATATAAAATGTGATCAAGGGGTTGATTAGCACCAATTTCATTATTTTTATTGAATCAAAGAAACATAATTTATTTATATGTAATTTTTACATGTATATACTATGGTTTTGAGTTCAATAAACTTGAAGTCATCAGCTAATTAATGCAAATGTTGATTAGTTCAATTATGGAGGTAATTAGGGTCAAAATGAGCCATGTGAATTTATTTTAAATTATATATTCAATGTGATATAATTAAACCTAATTTCATGTCATATATAATTAACCAAAGAGTTTATTCATTTAATCTAGGATGCATTTGAGGCCAATTTCAACCCCTTAAAGAGCAAGATATGATTTGAGGTAAAATTAAAAATTTGATTCTATCATGAATTGATCTAATTAGTCAAATTATGAAATTAGGGGCATGATTTAGGAAAAATTGAGCCCCTAAACCAAATTTGTGGCTGAATAAATTATATAACATGTATGTCTTAACTGACCCTACTTTTATAAAAAATGCAAACATGAAGGTAATTATCACAAATAAGTGAACAAGCAGCTCAAATTTTCTTCAATTTCCTAAATGATTGGACCCTATATATGATATTTTAAACCCTAAACCATGTATATTTTAACTTAAACCCTAAACCCTATATTATTTACCCTAAAACCTAAGCCATAAGCCCTAAACCCCAAATTCTTTAAATTATAGACCTTAAACCAATAAATTTATCCCCAATTAATATCCTTTATATATAGTAAGAATTAGGTTCACATGGATGAACTTGGTAAAAATCGCAACACTCATTACCACAATTGACTTAATTGGCTCAATCTGTGATGATGTGGGGGATAATTGAGCCCAAAATCACATTCTTTACTCATAAATCTAGGTTCAAGGAGTTCATATTTGCCTTAATACCATCATGATTGTATCTTATATACCCTAAAACTGGTACCCTAAGCCCTAATCCCTAAATTTATTAATCCCTAAACTCTAAACCAAAAATATAAACTCTTTAAACCTTAAAACAATCATTTAAACCCAAATTAACATCATTTAGACTAAGAATTTAGTTCACAGGGCTCAGTTTAGCCTAAATCACATGATTGATTACCCCATTTGACTAATTCACTCAATCTTCATGATGACATGAGGTATAATGACAACCCAAAAACACATTCTATATTCACAAATGGGTCCAAGTGGTTCAAATTATCCTTAATTATCTTTATGATTGACCCTATGTACCCTAAACCATATATATTTTAAAACCTAAGCCCTAAAACATAAACCTTAAACACTATACCCTAAATTGTAAACCATAAAATTTCCCTATTTACCAATTGATTTAGTCCTAATTAACATCATTTGTAGTAAGAATTAGGTTCACATGGCATAGTGCAATTAGACATTATATACAAGTCCTTAAACCTAAACCCTATGCCCTAATCCCTAAAACATAAATTGTAATCCCTATGTCTTAATGCCCACTATGTGCCTTATGATATAATTGATTTTATCATGAGATGTTATAAAATGCATTTTTTTAACCTATGGCCAAAATTAGCCTTTGGAATATCAATCTAGCTATGCATCTGAAGTAAATTGGGTCTATTTAGAGCCCCTTCAACCTAATTTCATGACTATAAAATGTGATTTGGGGGTTTATCAACTCAAATATGCCCCAATTAACTTCATGATTATACCTTAATACTGTAAAACCTATACCCCAAGCCATAATCCTTAAAGTTCCTAATACCTAAAATCTAAACCATAAATATAAACTCTTTAAACCTTGAAACAATCATTTTAGCCCAAATTAACATCATTTAAACTAATAATTATCTTTAAAATTGACCTTGTGTACCCTAAACCTAACCCCTAAACCATAAACCCTAAAAACTATACCCTAAATTATAAACCATAAACTTTCCCTATTTACCAATTGATTTAGTCCTAATTAACATCCTTAAACCTAAACCTTGCATGCCTTAATCCCTAATCACTAAAACCTAAAACATAAATTTTAATCTCTAATATCTAATCCCTAAATCATATACACTAATACCTTAATCCCTAATCTATATTAAGTATAACACGATCACATTATTTAATAATGTGATTTCATTATCCTCAATATAGACAAAACTTGATTCTAAATGTCAATGTTAAACCCCAACTGAGTATTAATAATAACATGATCATGTTATTATTAATATACAAAAACCTCACTTCTCAATATATATGTTAAAGTAGAACCTATTATAAATAATAATGTAGTCACATTATGTAATAGCATGATCATGTTATTTAATATTGTGATCGCGTTATGTAATAACATGATCGTATTATTTAATAACATGATCACGTTATATAACATGATAATTTTATTATTATTATTATATAATAATCTCACTTTTCAACATCTATTTTTAATCCAAATCAATAATTTTATCCTCACAAACATTCTCTGCATACTTTTGTAGGACCTATAGTACTTGTGTACTTTTGACCCCACCTTTAAAAAGCTATCAATTATCTTTGATGGGTGACAGATCACATTTGAGGAAGATATTTAAGAAAAAAACACCAGAGGAATTAGAATATTTGAGAGAAGAAAACAAGATATGAATGTAAAATTTTTATGGTAGACAAGGTATAAGCCCTAAGCTTGATAAACCAAATGACATAGATAATGAGCCAATTGATAATAATGAATTAAAAAATGATGAAATTGACCATAATGAATTGAATAATGATGAAACTTACCATAATGAAATGAATAATAATGAAATTGACAATAATGAATTAGATAATGTTGGAAGTTTATATTCAAAGTTCTAAGTTTTTTATTGTGTTGATGATGAGTCTATGTATGATACTTCACCCCACATGAATGAAGAAAATTTGATGGAAATAAATAATGATGAAATTAATCAATAATAAAATTTCATGGAAACATATAATGAATAAATAAACAAAAAATAAAATGTCATCCCACCTCTAAATAATGAAAGTAATAATAATTTTGAAACACCCTCTCAACAAATTCCACCATTAACAATACCTCCAAGAATTGTGCATAGAAAAGGCAAGTACTTAATTAAAGTCGATGAAAATATTTTAGAACCAATGCATAACAAAATGTCTAATCTCCATTCAATAAAATTAGATCAAGAAATTTGGGATATTTTCTTTCATAATTTAGATTATGATAGTCAAAGATGTCAATTATTTGTTTCATTTATAAAATTAATAAAGATGAGACCTATAATGTACACATTAGGACTAGGAACATCTAATATGGATGATGAAAATAATGAAATTACTCAATATCTACATGATGCATATCATATTTTAGGCCCAAAATCATGCACTCAATATTGTAATGTTGCCTGACGTATACTTACAACTTGTGAAATAAGTGATTAAACAAGAAAAAATTGAATGGTTTTAAAAACAAGCTGAACACTTAATATAAATAGAAAAACATTAATGAAAGAAATTTAAAGACATAAAAGACTCAATGAACCTAATACCAATGAAATCTAGGCATTCTATCATAGACTTACATGAAAGTACAAGGCTATAGTCAATACTCTCATAGAGTTACTCAATTTTGGAAAGATAATACAAAAGTTTCACCCAATGCAAGAGATGTAGTGAAAAGAAGAGTTAGTTCTCATAATCATGAACCACATCAGAAAAATTTATTGGATATGACTAAAACATAATTATACTCTAATTTTTTTGAAAAACATCCACAAATTCCTATTTATCAAATATATTTTGAGATGGCTAAACCTTTTTATGTAAAAATAAATCACACACGCACCACTTGTTGTAGGCAACATCTTGAATTTTCGATGCACTATGATTTTTTTGCCATATTCATTGTAATTTGCATACTAAAAACATTTTTTAGGAGTTTAGCATTGAATTTACACTAAAATCATCTATGGAATTTATTCTAACTATCTTTTATAAAAGACCAGATGGACAATTATTTTATAACAAATCACATTTAAATGTAAATTGTAGCATTTGTGGTGGATTGCCAAAATTAAAAAAATGTATCCATGAGGAGATTACAAGTATAATTGGACATGAATTAGTTGGTTTAAGTAAATATAAATCAATGACATATCAATTAAAATATGGCAAAGAATCTAAAACGTGTGAGCTTGTTACAAAAAAAGATACATGCTTCTGAATTTTTGGTTAAATTTAGGGAGAATATTGTTTATGAGTATGTAAGGCATACACACAAGGCTAGATGGTTAGATGGACATTTCAAGGTAAAAATGATACATTCCCACTTGATTTTATTATTTCAATAGTTGAAAATTACACATTAAATTGATGTTAAAAGAAAATATTGTAGAGGTAGTTAATTAGTAAAATGACTTCAAGTAGAGAAGAAGGATTAAGTGAATATAAGGAGGCTTAAGAGCCATTGAGTAACTAATAGTGAAAAATAAAGATATAGTAAATGCAAAGTGATAAAATATATAAAGAGGTTTAATATATAATAAAAATAAGGACAAGAAAAGATTAGAGCTAAGTATTTGGTAGAGGTAAGTGTGTGTTTCCATCCATATCAGGGAAGCTTGTTATAACCTATGCAACAAGATACTTGATAGATAAATTTAACTTAAACTTAAAAGGTAAATATACATATACTAAATATACATAGAGCATAATATTAACTCAAAATTTTACCTCTATATAAGTAAACGGTGTCATCCTAATATAGATAGATGTAGTAGTAAACTGTATCCAAAAATGTAAATAATGGTTGCATCAAATCAAATGCCAAAAATGTTGACTATGATGAGGAAGGAACCATCACCTCCTAAAACATAAAAATGACATATATTATTCAATTTCTATGTAAATTAATTGTTAGATAAATTAAATTTTCAAATATAACTTACATTTAACATGACATTTATATAAAATATACCTACATCTGTGTAGTGATTGATGTATACACACCAAATATGCATGCTAAAAACTCATAACTCATAAGAATATTATCCAAGCCATCTGAACCACCAACACCATCATCATTAAAAGGTCTAGTGTACATAAATCTATAATAACTACAAGGGTGGGGTTGGATATGCACATTAGGTGGTGTATCTCTAGCATCAATATGTGAGAGCCAACTCATATGCTAAATGAGTGTATCGGTGAGAGAACTAAGAGCATGCAGAGTGTCTATCCCCATGACCTAATAAAATATATAAGGGATCTCAGGCTCAAGTGGCTTTTGGATACAAATCCTTACATACTAATTAGATGCATGACATGCACCTGGTCGATCTTGCACAAAGCCTTTCCCTCGACTTTGAAACTCACTATAATAAAAATAGTTTAAAATCTCATTAAGGACAAACTCAAAATAGAGTTTACTCAAAAAATACAATGGGAAATCATGGTTGTTACATAGTGGATAATAAAACACCATCCACCATCAATCCCAAAAATTAGTTGTGATTAAATAATGTTGGCAATGATGAATTAAAACTGTTTAGTAATTATCAAAAATGGTGCATTGGTATCTAGGTCAATGAATAAGGCACAAATGGATACTTTTACTATTTCTTTATTCTTGAACTCAAGTGATGATAATTTGTCAACATAATAATCCCTACAACTATCCTGATATGAATCCCATATACCAATTTGACTCATTATAGAGTCAATTTGACCTAATAATATCTCTAGGGAATTGTATAAATGGGTGAAATGGGTGTTGGTGGAAGTGGGATCCTTAATTTTCCCAATTAAATCTTCAATTTCAATTTTATTTCCCATTATGTTATCAACAAGACTCTCTTGAATGCCTGGGGGATTTTATGGAACTATTTGAGGGTTAGGTGGAGGATTAGGAGGAGGAACAAGAGGGTTTTGTGGAGGATTAGGAGGAGGAATAAGAGGGTTCACTAGAGGGTTAGGTATAATAAGAGGGCTCGTAGGATAGGCTATTTAAAATAAATAAATTACAACTAAAAATTACCAAAATTATTAAAAATTAGGGTTAAATAATGAAAATAACTAAAAACTACTAAAATTTGGCATTAACACGTGTAGATTTTTAGCACTTACCTCTTCTATGAGGTGGAATTATCTATTAGTCGATTCCTAGGTTGAATTATGGTAAGTTTTTATCTCTCTCACCCAAAACATGATCACAAAAGGTGAGGTTAGTAAAAGAAACACGAATGCAAAATGAGGAATTTTGCATTCGGGTTTCAGTTTTTATTTTTTTGGTGACATAGGTAAGGTGATCACATTATTAATGAAATAATGTTATTGAAAACAATAATAACATGATCATGTTATTGTTTAAAATAATGTTATCACACTATTTAATAATGCAAACACATTATTTAATAATGTAATCATGTTATTTAATAACGTGATCACATTATGGCTTGGTAATTACCGAGACATAATATAAATAATGCAACCATGATATTTCATAATGTTATCACATTATTGAAAATGTCCATGGAATTATCCCCTAACTCTATGAACTTACTCTATAGTTGGTTTGGTAATTCCATTCTTCATTGTTGTCACATTCTATTTCATTTTTAGTGTTACTACTTATAACTGCCTTTGGAAAAATTAGTATCATTAGGATATACTATTGTTATCTAATTATAATTTCTTATGGGAAAATTAAGAGCAACATATTTACCATATCTTGCTACATCACACTACCATTCTTATACTATACTATGCCATTTGCCTAAATTTGTGAAATTGTTACTACCTAGTTAGATTCTTCCACTGTAAGGTGGAACTAAAGTGACTTGAAGTACTAATGGGACTATGTAGGCAACACTCAATTCACACTGAGGTCAATTCACTCACCCCTTCACCAAACTCTCATCATTTTATGAGCAACTTAATCCATGCTCTCATCATTTTATGAGTTGGACCATTTAGTATCTCATAATCTTTGATCAAGTTGAGATGCATAGAAAATTTCAAAAATATTTGTAAAAGATCTAATAAATCCTAAAAATATTAAAAATCATGAAAATTGGCTTATAATTTCCATGAGAGATATAAATCCATCACAATTTTTAGGTTGGGTCATCTTCCTTGTTCAGTATATTTCTAGACTACCTTGGTCTTTTTCCTCTCATTTCTGGTAGAACTACATCAACCTAAGGTTTGCATGGACTATGTAGGAAACACCTAGATACATGGAGTATCTCAAGTTAGCTTAGCTACACCTTCCTTTATTTTTCAACTATTTCTTTACCTTAAGTATCATGGGATCCCTAACTATTTCATGAGTAACCACTTGTCATATAGTTTCCTCATCCTTCTTGGACTTAAGCCATACACTCTCACCATTTTGTGAGCTCATATAGTGAGAATTATGTATTCAACTTTGATATACCAATGATCACTTAGATTCATATTACGCTCTCACCATTTTGAAAATATTTTTTTGTTTCAAATACTCTCACCATTTTGAGAGACCATTCCCATATTCCTCTACAACACAATCATGTTTTTTCTTAATCAACATTTTATTCTATCCCATATATTGGGATAACTACATTTGGCTGGAATTTCACATTGGCTCTTGTGTTCATGGAACTATGTAGGAAATGCCCACTTTCCTAGTGAATCTAGACTCATCTCGTCTACCCCTTCTTTTTCTTCTATTCCCCCTATTTTGTCTATTTGTGTTGTGTTATCCTATAGCCTAGGGGAAATGTCTATCATCTTTTTTTTGTCATTACTTACCTCTAGCCTAGGGGCAACCTTGTGCCATTTTTACTGTGTTATTATACCTATGTCATTACTATCTAGCTTATGGGTTACTCTATTGCTAAGAGTAAAACCTCTATTACACATACATGAACAATTTGTCTTCTATTTTCACTCAAATTATGATTAGTCATTGTTTGTATTTGTTTTTATCTTTCTATTTTTTTGTTTGTTTGATTTCATTATTGTGCCTTAACTTAGTATATTTACATTCATTTGGTGATTCCTTGCACATTATACTTAAGTCTATCCATATTCATACCTCAAAATTATCATCATGGTTTTTATCATTGGTGTATTATTTTTGATTATTTATTGGATTGAGTGTCAATCCTTATGCAAATTTAGGCTAAGTTATCATGGTATTTTATATCATGATACATACCATTATGTGTTATAATATAAATCAACTTGGGGGATATTACAAGCAATGATGTTGTGGTACTTCTCCTTGGTCACCTGACAAATACTTGATTTATCTAATCATTTCCTAAATATAGAGTAATTAAATCATGAAAGAATTTTAATCCTTGCTAGTTAGGACATTCATCTCCAAACTAGTAGGTATCCCAAATTCATGCCTGTCCTATGTACCAACTTACTCTTACTCCATGAGTATGGATTTTGTATCTAATCCCCCTTTTCTAATTTACCATATTATCCAAAAATACCATACCAATGATTATAACTACCTTTGGGAAAATAATTATCTTTATCCACCCTATTGGGACACATTTTCATTGTGCTCATGATCATAACGACCTTTGAGAAAATCATTATCTCTATCCACCCAACTGGGGTACATTTATATTGTGATAATGATTATAAATACTTTTGGGCAAATTATTATCTCTATCTACCCAACTAGGGCATGTTTTCATTTTAATAATGATTATAACCACCTTTGGGCAAATCATTATATTTTTACCTCACTATGCTAATGATTATAATCAACTTTGGGAAAATCATGCTTTTTATTTTACAAACTAGGGCATCTCACTATGCCACTAATTATAACTACCTTTAGGCAAATAAGTATTTTCCACCCCTCTATTTACCTTTTGGTCCAATCATTTTCTTTATTTCAAGGGACTAATCCCTGACCTTCTTTACCAATTAATCTCTTAAGGGTGGATCCAGGGCTCATCCATCACCTATTGGGGCATTGGGAATTAATGATTTTTTTAATTCTTTGAGAATCTTTTATTGTTCCTATAACTATAAATTCCTTCCCAAATAGGTGCAAACTATAGATAACCCATTCTGGCCACAACTGGCTTTCGACCAAACTTCAGACTACTTTTTATTAAACATTTTAAATTAAACCTAAAAATCACTAAAATATCATCTGCACACCATTTATTAATGATCCAAATCATGTTAAGGCATACCTATTTGAGGTATTATACTGTACACAATAATAACCTCTCACGGATTCATCCCCAGTCACCTTATGACCTAACAACTAGCAATTTGGCTTATGGAACCATTAAGTAGGGCACTTGAACAATTCTTAAAAGAGATAAAATACTAATCAGACTGAATTAACTAATTAAACTAGATTAAATGTTTATTTAAATAATACATTTGTAATTTGGCTTCTTCATGATTGCTTTTGTGAGTTGTCAAGCATTCACAAAATATCTATTTTGTGAGCCATACTTATTAAATGAAAATCATAATTACATGTACCCTCTTTAACTCAATTAGAGTTAAATTTAACTAACCTAGGGTTAGTTTTCACTCATTCCATGCTTAAATCCTAACCTAACTCAACTTGTGTGAGACTTAACTTTGAAGGCTATAAATAGAAGGCCTCACCCATTGATCTTTAATCTCTTTTGGTGTAAAGTTATTATGCTCAAATAATTACAAAATATTTCTTAGTGAAATGTTATTATGCCAAAATATGTCCAAAAAGTTTCATAGTAGTGTTACCATGTCAATTTTATAAGCCAAGCCAAGCTAAGCCAACCAACATTACCAAGGTGCTAAAAAGAGGTGAAGCAATGGAGCTTCATTGACAAAGATTTATTGATTACATAGCTAAGAAATACAACTCAAAAAGTGGTTTTAGATCTACAAGGAAGGTAAAGGGATTATTTATTTCAGTTTTTAGTTGTGTTTTCATTATATGCTTGTTACTTATACTCTCCCTAGTGTCTAGGCTAGAGGTGTTAGTGTTTATGTGTTTGTTTGATTGGATTTTATTGACTAACACTATACTAATCTCCCCTCTATGGATTCCTTATTCACAAACACTACCTAATAATAATAAATAATTAAAATCCTTCTTTGAGAAAGTTAATTTTGTTCACAAGTTCATTTTTAGATTTGCCAAAATTGTCAAGCCTCTAAATGTTATGTTGAAATATGATGAAAAGTGGAGTGGCATGTTGAATTGAAGAAGGATTTACAAGATATAAAATATGCTATCATGTAAGCCGTAATTCTAATCAGTCCTAATTATATGAAGGATTTATAAATTTACCATTTCACTTTTGATCACACCATCATCACTTGACCCACATAAATATTAAATAGAGAAGAACACCATATTGCTTTTATGAGCACCAATCTCTAAGATGTAGAACTAAAATATTCTACTCTTGACAAATGCATTTATGCACTAGTCGAAGATGTGAAAAAGTTTAGGCATTAATTTCTCATGAATAAGGTGCACATAATCATCTTAGACCTGACCATCAAGCAAATGTTGGGATAGAATAAACTAGGCAAGCACAAAGGCAGACGGATGACAAATATGCAAGAATATGATTTGGGAATCAAACTTTCCAAGTTGGTTAGAGGATAGGGACTTACCCACATGATAAACAAAATTGACCAAGACCACTATATACTAATTGGACCAAGAGATAGTACTAAAACAAGATTTATACACCCCAATTGTAAACTACCTACTCTATGGTAACACACCTCCTAAGCTAAATCAAATGTAGAAGAGAGCCCTCAAATTGAAGGAAACATATTATATGTTAAATAAAGGAGTTTTCTGTAGGAGGAATCATGATGGCATCTTTAATAGATGTTTATCAAAACATAGGACTCCAGGTAGAATTTGATAATGCAGTAAAAATAAAATATATAAAGGACTCCAAAGTGCATCTGGAAATATAACTTTGATGATTTGAAAGTGTTTACATACATATTTATGAAGGTTCAAAGTTGACAATATTTTTGTATATGTTCGACAAGTGACCCAAGAAGAATAATTGAGCTTAGGTAGATGTTGTTTTGATGTTTCATGGTGAATTAGCTATTGGGGAGTGTTGTAGACTCCATGAGGATGATCTATGAGTATTTTAGAGGTGTGATCAATCTATCTTGAGTATAAATAATGCTTAAGAAGTTGACTATATGTTCAGTAATGGTGTTCTTATGTGTAAGGTCTCTGTTTGAGTTGATTTAGCATACACAAATGTGAGTAAAGGTGATTATGATCATTTGAGGATGTCCTAGGGGACATAAGGAGTGTACCTATGTATTTTTAAGTGGTCTTGTGTTATTATTATGCTTGCATAAGTGTTAAATAGATGAATGGGTCTCCATACGACCTAAAAGTGACTTAGGCCTATCTAAAAATGGATTGTTCTTAAATGTGACCCATGTGAGATGCCTTAAGGGTGAAGGCATGTATTATGGCCAACAAGGATTATTTTGGACTTATTAATTTATGATTTCACTATATATAGTGAAACCAAATGTGTTGGTTTCTAGACATGTATGTGAGATTTTAGAGAAGGCTTGTGTGAGCAGTATGCATTGAAGTGAAGAAGGAAGGATAAGTAGTGTGCTTGTAGGTTGAGTTAATGAGTAGAATAATTTATTGATTATGTGTATAACTTGTAATTCATGGTACTAATGTAAGGATAGTGATTTTGAAATTTGAGGATATGCAAAGAGGTATGAGTATGTATATAAGGATAATTTGAGTGAAGAAGGAGAGAGATTGTGGCATGCCTATGTGAAAAGCCTATTTGAGATAGAGAGAGAATTTGTGTAGGGGTTAGAAAATAGAGATCCATCATCATTTGTTAAAGACATCATTTCTAAGGTAGAGGTGTTCAAAAGAGGGTTTAAAACACTTGGTATTTCTTAGGGGTAGTTTCTTCTTGTGAAACAAGTGTTTGACTAAATACCTTTGGTCAGGAGGATATGATCAAGGTTTGCAAGTCTAAAAGAGTTGACCAGTATCTTTTTTTTTAGTTTCCTATAAGACATTAGTCCATTTGTGTTGTAATATTGAGAGTGGGTTTTATTCCCCATGAGGGTTTCCCACAGGAACCATGTGTTATGTGTTTGATCTTATGTATGTATTGAATGTATGAGCTCTCTCGTTAATGTTTCTTGATCAAGTTGATATATGCTTACTGGTTAATAGTTTAAAATATTGTAATTGAAATTAAAATATTTGGGCTCATTAATTCACCCCCCCTCTTAGTGATTATACCTTTAACAATTAGTATCAGAGTAGGTCTTTCTTATAAGTTTAACTAGTAGAAGGTGATTAAAGGTACAATGGTTGACAAAGAGGTTGTGGATTGTATTCAAAACAAACTAGTATGTGATTTATAAAATGTCAACTCAAGTATGGATGTTATGAAGATGAAAGTGAAAGATCTAGAAGCAATAGTCAAAAATATATAGAACATGATGGTTGGTGGTCTCAACCAAAGGGAGGA
Source organism: Torreya grandis (assembly GCA_037957365.1). Classification (NCBI taxonomy): domain Eukaryota; kingdom Viridiplantae; phylum Streptophyta; class Pinopsida; order Cupressales; family Taxaceae; genus Torreya; species Torreya grandis. The sequence goes on from JARHVA010001455.1 coordinate 1,208,059, forward strand.
ATAATTTGAAAATAAATACATGACTTAATCAGATATGCTCTTATCCAAGGACAAAAGGGATTTTAGCTCCACCAAAAGGGTCAAGAATGAAAATTCATGGATAGGTAATGATCAAGAGAAAGGTAAGTCAAATTTGAATGATGTATTTTATGGGTATTGCTTCTCTTGAAATCAATTTGGTAATAGATATAGGGATTGTGATTTCTCTCCAAAGATCAAAAGGAATCTTATATGCTACAATTATAATGAACAAGGTCATATAGACAAAAAATACAATAGATATTTTTAGAAAAAGGATATACAAGTTATTGACACCATCAAATAGTTCAAAAAGACTAAGTCTAAGACTGAAGAAGAAAATAAGCAAAATTTAAGTAGTCCTTAAAAGGAAGAATAAATGTTTGTTTAAGCAACCTTACATACTCAGGAAGATGGGAATAATAGATGGTTCATAGATAGTGGATGTTCAAATCATATGATAGGAGACAAGAACAAGTTTATCTCCCTCAAGAAGACCAAACCTAGTTTAGTGATATATGGTGACAATAAATCTACTTACATAGTTGGAAAAGGTACCATGAGTTTGGATAATGGTCATTCTAGGACTGAGAATGTCTTATATGTAGAAGGCTTGAAACATAATCTTTTAAGTGTAAGCTAAATGTGTAAGCAAGGAAATGTTATAAATTTTCATGATGATGTTTGTGAAGTAATAAAGGTTGACAAATTAGCTACAAATGTTTATAAAATATATAACATGTATGTATTCCATGAATTCAATAAGGAGGACAACTTCATGAGTTAATTATAAGAAAGTTGGCTTTGGCATAGAAGGCTTGGACATATAAATTTTGATAACATGGTAAAGATTAGTTTAAATGGTAAGGCATATGCCCAAAATTTCTAAGATTCCTCATTCTCTCTGCAAGGCATGTTTTCATGGGAAGTAAACCAAAAGAAGATACAAATTCAAGGATTTCTCCACTATAAAGCTATTAGAGTTGATCCACATTGATCTATATGGACCTATGATGACCTAAAGTATTAAAGGTAATAACTACTTCATGTTTATCATTAATGATTTTACCAAGATGACTTGGATATTTTTTCTTAAAGAAAAATTAGAAGCTTTTGAAAAAATTATGGCATTCAAAGTGCTTGTAGAAAATGATAAAGGGTCAAAGATCAAGTGTATAAGATCATGCAAAGGAGGTGAGTTTTGGTCTCATGAATTTGATGATTTTTTTGAAAAATAAGGGATAAAGAGACAATATTTTACTATTAGAACACCACAATAAAATTGTGTTGTTGAAAGGGAGAATATGACTATTTAAGAGATGAGTAGAACCATGCTTCAAGATTCCAAACTATCAGATGGTTATTAGGAAGAGGCAACCGACACTTTAGTTTACATCCTAAATAAGTTTCAAATTATAGTAAATGGTGATAAGACTCTTTATGATTTATGGAAGAATATAAAAACTAATGTTAAACATTTTAGAGTATTTGGGAGCAAGTGCTTCATCAAAAGAGATGAAGAGAATATTGGAAAATTTGATTCAAGGTCTGATGAGGGAATATTATTAGGTTACTCCTCTATTATTACTACCTATAGGTGATTCAACAAGATAATTAACAATATCATTAGAATTTTAAATGTAAGGGTAGATGAGACTAGTAGAGTTAAGAAGCCAAAATTATAGGTAAGTGACTCAATTCAAAATGTTTTTGAAAACAATGATGAGTTATCTATTCAAATAGATGATGAAGATGAAGAGGAGGAATAAAGACAAGATTCTAAATCTCCATATAGAAGAAGTTACAAATATCATCTAATATCTTAAATTATTGGCGATGTTGGTGCAAGATTGTAGACTAGAAAGAGAATGTTGATCAATCAGAATCAACAAGACTTAGCTCTGTTGTCGATGATTGAACCCAAAACATTAATGGAAGCTAGAAAATATGAAATTTGGAATAATGCAATGAATGAAGAAATTGATCAGATAGAAAGGAATGAAACATCAGACTTAGTTCCTAGACCAAAAGATAAAAATGTGATAGGTACCACGTGGGTTTTCAAAAATAAAATGAATGAGAAAGGATAAGTCACAAGGAAAAAGGCTAGATTGGTGTGTAAAGGATATGCTCAAGTTGAAGGAATAGATTTTGATGAAAATTTTGCTCCTATGGTAAGAATGGAAGCAAATAGACTCTTCTTGGCATATGCAAACTTCATGGGTTTTAAGGTATATCAAATGGATGTGAAATATGCATTCTTGAATGGAAAATTAGAAGAATAAGTCTACATTGAGTTACCTAAAGGATACTTCATGTCAAGTAATCAATATTTTGTGTGTAAACTAAAGAAGGCTCTGTATGGTCTTAAACAAGCTCCTAGAGCTTGGTATGACTTGCTGGATAAGTATCTTTTGAGTCAAGGTTTTAAAAAGGGGGTAGTTGATAGTAATTTGTATATTAATATGGAAGGCAATCATCAATTAATTTTTGTTGTATATGTTGATGACATATTTTTTGGATCTAACAATGATAAAATGAGTAGATATTTTTTAGATACTATGAAGATTGAGTTTGAAATATCAATGTTGGGAGAACTATCTTTTTTCTTAGGATTATAGATTAATCAAATTGATGCATGGATATTAATTTCATAAGCTAAATACATCAAGGACATGCTGAGGAAGTTTAACATGATGCATTATAAGCCAATGGGTACTCCAATGATTATAGGGTATAAGTTAAGTAAATTGGATGACTCACCAAAAGTTGATCAAACTTTGTATAGATCCATTATTAGAAGTATTTTGTACTCTACTACTTCTAGGCCTTATATCATGAAAGCAGTGGGTCTTTTAGGAAGGTTTCAAGATGACCCTAGAGAATCTCACTTAAAAGTAGTCAGAAGGATCTTGAGATGTCTCAAAGCCATCATAAAGTATGGTTTATGGTATTCTAAGAGTAAATAATTATCTTTGAAATCTTATATTGATGCATATTAGGTAGGTTGTGTGGATGATCTAAGTACTAATGGTGGGGTCTTCTTCATGGGAGAATGATTAGTGTCTTGAATAATCAATAAGTAAGCCTCAATGTCTATATCAAATGTAGAATTTGAATATATAGCAGCGTCTTCTTTTTGTATACAAGTCATGTGGATGAAACAAAATTTGAAAGATTATAAAGTAAGATAAAATGGACCTTGTTCTATCTTTTGTGACAACACTAGTGTAGTTAGTATCTCAAAGAATCCTGCTATGCACTCAAAGACTAAGCACATTCCTATTAGATATAATTTCTTGAGAAAACAAGTGAATAATCAAAGTGTTAAGTTGAAATATGTGCCTACAAAAGAGAAACTTGTAGATATTATGACCAAACCATTATCAAAAGCTACATTTGAGTATCTAAGACAAAGCTTGGGTGTCATTTATTTCACTATGAATTAATATAAGGTCTTTGGTTAAGAAGGAGAAACAAGTTCATGAGCTTGCTCCATAGATTTGTAAAGAATATATAGTATAGTTGTAGAGTTGGTGGTCATGAAAATGGCTTGAGAGAAAAGGCTAGTAATCCTACATGGTGGTTCTTCATTGTGTGTGGAGATTTCAAGATGATCAAGATGTGTGATGGCTCAAAGATCTTAGGGGGAGTCCGTCTCAAATGTATCTTGGTGATTTCCATTAGATTCCAATGGTTTTTTTATGTTCTTTATTCATTGGTTGTAGTGCTTAGTTGAAGATAGTATTAGTATGAAGCAAGAGGAAGTTTATCAATGAAAGAAGAGGTAGGATCAAAGTAAGGGGGAGTTTGTATCATATTTTCAATATGGTCCTTTCTTACTTTGATGGTATTTTTAGCTCCTCAGGATAAGTTGGTGCCCACTTTATCATTATGTCAAAGGGGGAGAAAGTTCCTAGTATTAGAGCTAGTGTGAGAGTGCTTGAAGAGAGAGAAGGTGAGGTGAATGATGTTTGTTGAAATCAATGAAAAAGGGGGATATTTTGGGAGAGTTGTTATAGTGATGTCATAGAGGTTTCTTGGTGAGTGGATGAAGTGCTTTGATAACCTAAGAAACAATGACAAAGCGTGTAATGTGCTTATTATAGTGTGCTTTATGTTGGTTTGGTTGATCTTTTGATTTGACTGTTTATAGATGATTAAGGATGAGTATGGAGTATTGAGAATATGAAAAATGTACCTAAGATGTTTTCTAAGCTTTGATATCTTGTGTGCATAAGTGGAATTCATCTAGATGTCTATAGTTTTCATCTAGACACTTTGGGTCTAGTGGCAAAAAATTTGAGTAGGCATTTTGATGATGTCACCATTGCCACATGTGAATGAGTCAAGGGGAGTTTGTCATATGGTTGTGATCAAATTTATTCCCTATTTTATATTTTATAAATCTTACGTCATGTTCCTAAGCACAATCAAAGATATATGGGTGAAAATTTGGGATCTTATGCATTTTGACAGTGTTTTCCCATAGCCAAATTTTGCAATATGGAAAGAAGAGTCGAGTAAGCATTTTGATGAAGGAATATATAACACATGTGAATATTTAAAGAGAATGTGATCATATGGGTTTGTTCAATTTTTATCCTAGTTTATTTGTGTTAAATTTTAGATCATGTGTTGAAACACATAAAACGTTATGCATGTTCAAAGTTGGTCTCCCAGGCATGTTTTTAACATAGTTGGCTCTATGACAGAAGATTTTGAAAAGACATTTTAATGGAAATATATCTTACATGTACAAAGGTTTTAGGAGAAGTTTTACATATGGTTGGATTGTCTTATATGAAGAGATAATATGGTTCAAATTTAAGATCATACGAGTAAGCACAAAAGAAGTTATTGAGGTGCAAAGTTGGCCCTTCCAAGCATATTTCAATGGGCCCCATAGTCATTTTTGCACATGTTAAAGTTCAAGCAAGATCAATGGAGCATGTTTGATCCAAGAAGTCAGGAAATAGTGAGATGATGATAGGTACATGATGTTTAACATTGAATAAAGATAAATATCAATATTTTTCCAAGGATCATTAGTGAGCAGGAGATCATATTGATAGAGATAAATGATGCATATTAAAGTCAAGAGGTCAAAGTGACAATTGTATATCATTGCTAAAGTGAGGAGAATATTGAAGAGATCAACAAAGCTTTAATATTTGAGCATTGGCAACTGTGAATTAAAGTTTGGACAAGATCAATGATATGTAATTAATCTGAGCAGTGAGGACACAAGATGCGAGCATAGTCTTTGAAGTTTAACTATGACCATTGACATTTTAATATTTGAATTTATGAAGGAAAGACTGGTGTCTAGTTTTTGAGCCATAACTTTTGATACAGGTAGAATTTGATAATGCAATAAAAATAAAATATATAAAGGACTCTAAAGTGCATCTAGAAATATAACTTTGAAGATTTGAAAGTGTGTAAAGACATATTTAGAGTCAACATTACAAGATTGTATAGATGAGGTCAAAGTGACTGAGCTTTAATATTTGAGCATTGACACCTATGAATTAAAGTTTGGACAAGATCAATGAATGGAATTGATCTAAGCAGTGAGGACACAAGATATGAGCATAGTGTTTGAAGTTTAACTATGACCGTTGACATTTGAATATTTGAATTTATGAAGGAAAGACTAGTGTCTAGTTTTTGGGTCATAACTTTTGATCCAGGTAGAATTTGATAATGTAATAAAAATAAAATATATAAAGGACTCTAAAGTGAATCTAGAAATATAAATTTGAATATTTTAAAGTGTGTAAAGATATATTTATGAAGGTTTAAATTTGAAAATATTTTTGTATATGTTCTATAAGTGACCCAAGAAGAATAATTGAGCTTAGGTAGATGTTGTTTCGATGTTTCATGGTGATTGACTATTGGGGTGTTTTAGACTCCATGAGGATGCTCTTTGAGTATTTTTGAGGTGTGATCAATCTATCTTGAGTATGAATAATGATTAATAAGTTGACTGTATGTTTAGTAATGGTGTTCCTATGTACAAGGTCTTTATTTGAGTTGATTGAGCATATGCAAATGTGAGTAAAGGTGACTATGATCATTTGAGGATGTCTTAGGGGACACAAGGAGTGGATCTATGTATTTTTAAGTGGCTATATTGTGTTATTATGCTCAAATAAGTGCCAAAGAGATGAATGGGTCTCTATATGACCTAAAAGTGACTTAAGCCTATTTGATAATAGATTATGCTTAAATATGACCCATGTGAGATGCCTTAAGGTGAAGGCATGAATTATGGCTGACAAGGATTATTATGGAATTATTAATTCATGATTGATCTATATATAGTGAAACTAAATGTGTTGGTTTCTAGACATGTATGTGAGATTTTAGAGAAGGCTTGAGTGAGAAGTATGAATTGAATTGAATAAGGAAGGATAGGTAGTGTGCCTCTTGGTTGAATTAATGAGAAGAATAGTTTGTTGATTATGTGTATGACCTATAGGTCATGTTCCTAAAGTAAGAGTAGTGCTCTTGCAATTTGAGGATATGCAAATAGGTATAAGTATGCATGTGAGGATAGTTTGAGTGAAGAAGGAGAGAGATTATGTCATGACTATGTGAAAGGCCTATTTGAGATAGAGAGAGTTGGTGTAGGGGTTATAAAATAGATATCCATCATCAAGTGTTGAAGACATCATTTCTAAGGTTGAGTTTTTCAAAGGAGGGTCTAAAGGACTTGGTCTTCCTTAGGGGTATTTACTCCTATCAAAATAGATATTTCACTAAATACCTTTGGTCAGGAGGATATGATCAAGGTTTGCTGGTCTAAAGGAGTTGATTGGTATCTTATTTGTAATTTCTTATAGGATAATAGTCTATTTGTGTTGTATGCTTGAGAGTGGGTTTTATTCCCCCATGAGGGTTTCTCATAGGAATTATGTGTTATGTGTTTGTTCTTGTGTATGCATTGAATGTATGAGATCTCTTGTTAATTTTGCTTGATCAAGTTGATATATGCTGACTGGTTAATAGTTTAAAGGATTGAAATCGAAATTTAAATATCTAGTCTCATTGATTTACCCCCCATGATTGTAGCTTTAATAGTAATGGACAATTTTCATGAGAATCTAGGAGCTAGCCATCTATAATTAAATGCAATGACACATAAGATACTATGGGTGGGATAATGTTGGCCTACCTTATTCAAATATGTCCATGGTCATGTCCAGGTATGCCATCAGTCTCAAACCTTCAACAAAAGATAAACCCATGTTGCAATGTCATTATATCTAGTTATAGAAGTAACTCCATTCACCCAATGGGGCTAGACATTATTGGGGTTATAAACCCCAAATCCTTAGTAGGCCATAAGTTTGTTCTCACAACCACATATTACTACATGAGATGGATTGAGGTAGTTGAAACAAAGAAAAGAACCAACATTTAAGTTATCAAATTCATGGAGAATAATATAATTGCTTGATTTGGAACCCCAATTTCATTGGTGTGTGATAATGGTCCTACATTCCAATCTATAAATTTTATTAAATGGGTATAAAATGAAGGGATCACCTTGATTTTCTCAACCAATTAATACCCACAAAGGAATGGATAGGCCAAATCGATTAGACCACACCTGGTATAATGAGTGCTTAAAAGATCACCATTTCTACTAGTTTATAAATGAGTGCTTAAAAGATCACCATTTCAATCTACCTATATAAAATTTCATGTAAAAGTATATGGAGCATGATGACAAAGTGAAATCTTGGATCTTGGAAATTATCTAGTTAGAAGAAGCCTAGGATGATTCCTTACTTGACTTTAGTAAACATCAACACATGGTCAAGTGATGGCTTGATAAAAGAGACAAGGTTAAATATTTTAGGATTTATGATCTAGTGATATTATGGGATAAATCCCATGAAAAAAGGGCCAGCATGCCAAGTTTGACCTCTTTAGATTGGCCCTTACTATGTAGCCAAGCTACTCAGCTAGTATGTTTTTTTCCTTAAGGACCTGAAAGGTGTTAATGTAGGTTTAATGCACACCATAGCCATAATGAGGTAGCCTCTAATATTTTAGGATCTTAATGGAGGTAAAATCTACTCCAGGGTATGAGTTTTAGGTATTCAATCTTTGACAACCTATTGATGGAATAGCAGGTAGGGTATAGAGTTTGTTAACAAGGTTTTTTAGATGGAAGTGTGGCTTTCTAATATAGTGAGTTATTATGTGAATTGGATGGGTGGCTAGTTTCTAATCTAAAGTGGGTAAGTTTCAATAATAAACTCAAAAATAAGGTAATATAGGGTAGAAAAGAAGACTCTATGGTCCTTGAGAAATACTCCATTGGTTATTTTAAGTATAGACATATGCTTTATCAAACCAATATCTATTGCTAGCAATAGTAGCACACATACAGTAAGACATGACTAGGAAGCCTAAGGGAATAGATATTTATAAACCTTGAAAGCTCTATTTGAATCCATTGACTACCTTTTGGATAAGCTTGTCAAAATTGATCCTACTAACCAACTTACCAATGGAATCTTTTACCTATGATAACTTTAGCTCATGCAAAATTTGAAGGACCTGAGCCTCATGTGCCTAGTATTTGAGGGATAAAGCACTAATGTTTTGTAACCAATATTTTACCTCTTACTACCTATTGACTATTAAGTTCCAGGCATTGGATGCCTCTAGTGTAGTAATTAGATTAAGATGTTTGTAGAGTGAGTTGCCTATATATGCCACTAGCATCTTTAATTTGGAACTATCATCTCTCAAGGAGTTGTATAATAAATTAGTTTGGCTCACATGAGATACCATATCAACCTTAATGAATTCCATAGCTTCCAATATGTTATAACATTTTGAGGTTACATCCTAGACCTTAGCCTTAATTTCAACTGATACAAACACCAATTGGCCTTTTATTTGAGTTATTCTAATTCCCTCTCTAGCACCTATTCCTCTACCTCTAGCTTTGTACCCTAGTGAATGGCAACCACAACATCCTTATGGGACTAGGCCAAGTCTACTAAATTTTCTTCATATAAAGGTTACCCTAGTTACCTGTTCTAATTTTTAGTAAGGGAGAACACCTCTTGTCTCTCCTCTAAGATGATTTGGGTTCCTTTGTCATCTTCTAGTTTCCTCTTCTTGACCCTTTGGATGATACTAGTGGGAGGGTCAAATAATGTGGAGACAAATAGGAGTTTTTTAATCTTAAGTTTGGTAGTTTGGAAGCCTTACTCCTCAAGTCTAGTTCCCATGCAAGAATGTTAAGTTGAGATGTATTAGATGTTGTAGCAACAACCTTTGATTCTAGTTCCTATTAGGCTCCTTACTACTTATTGGAGGACTTAATGAGGATATCTATGAGGGAAGGCCATATGATTTTAGACCAATCCACCCCTCTAAACTGGGGGAGTGGATGGACTATGATTATTTTATGCTTGGCCTTTCTCCCCTTTCTGGTGGTTGTCACAATGGTTTCCTCTATGGAAGTGGTGGTTGGAAGTGAAAGGGTGATTTGGGTGGATTGAACATGAAGCTGAGAGGTGGTCAAATCTATTTTAACCTTCTTAAACACATTATTTTTATTAAGGTCTCTAACTATGGAGGTGATAGTAGGAACAAGAGATATTAGTGAGGTGAATGGGATGGAAGTGGATATGGAAGGAACAAAGTTGTAATGGATGTGTAAGGAATGGATGAAGGGACTTCCACAAAGACACCCTGATAAAAAATGTGTAAATAAGACAAAGGAACACTATCAAAAGATTGAGTACCTTGAAGAGAGATATCCATTGGTTCTTCTTGGAGGCTTATAGCCTTGGCCATTTCTAGATTTCTTCATCAGAGTCATCTTCAATGTCTTTAAACACCATGTCTCCCCTGGCTGGTTCTAAATGTGGAGATTGAGTGGATGAACTTTGTAATGATTTTTCTATGGGAATACCCATGGGAGTCATAAGATTTATTCTATAGACCAAAGGGGTCCTTACCTAAGTGGGAGAGTACAAAGGTGATGATACCTTAGGAGTTGCTACCCTAATATATGTAACAATTGGCATTTGAGTAGATCTTATAATAGGTTCCTCTCTATGGCCTTCCTCATCAAATTCAAAATTGATGGGGTCTCCTACCTACACTCCCCTGGTCATGCTAGGATTAGGTAGCCTAGGATCTTCCTTTACTTCCTTTAAATTTAGAAGGGGTCCTTACTGGGAGGAAATAGCCTAGTCCTTCAGTTACTCTGAGGATTTACCTCTCAAAATTTAAATGATACCACCCCTTGAAAAGTGCCTTCTTATTATCTAATTTTTTGGTGGAAATAAAAGGCTCACCTTGGATCATCCTCAAATGATCCTCATTTAATCTAGAAAGTTGTGCTCATTCCAATACCTCCTCATCTGATCGAGTGTTCAAAAAGACAAAATCATAGTCATAGGGCTGATGACTATATGGAATATTAAACCCATGGATATGTTGTTGAATCTACCCATGGGGATCCTAGTCCCTATATGGAAGCTAAGGGAAAGGATAGCTCCTATGCTTTCCACTTACATCTTTGAGGTATTTTCTCATTATATATGTCATTCTCCCAATGGTGATTAGATGGTCAAAATATAAGCTTTCTTTTGCCTTGCCAAATCTTTTTCTCCACTTTTCCATAGTTGGAAGGCAATCTCTTATTCAACCAAATTATTTGGAATGAACCTTGGTAGACATAGGGGGCCAACCTTATTCCTCCATACCATAATGATAGTAAAATTAGGGTAGAGGAAGAAATCTCCCTTTCTATCTAGGTTCTTCACTATATTTTACCCAATCTGAGGTATAGGTGAGCCATGAATGGCTTCTCAAATTTGAGGATAAACATCCTTGGAGATTCTTACCATGTGCCTTGTATAGAAATAGATATGCATAAATTAATAGTAATCACAAATTCTATTTTTTATGCAGTTTGTAGCTAAAGACCATAGTGTGCTAAGGTCTTTATAACATGTTCCCATGATTTCATATAACATATATGACATCATGAAGAAGTTATTAGTGGGTGTAGGATGCCTATATTTGTGGATAATTTATTCCCTCAGCTACAAGCTTATAATCTCATTGAGGGCATAGGCAGTGTCATGTGTGAGCACCATATATAATAACAGTACCCAATCTAGGTTGACAAAGTGGATGCTACACATATCATATAATCTATTGAGTAGTACCATGTCGATGTGGATACCCATCTTAAACCTATCAATTGAGATATCCCCTTTTGGTTTCTTTGTTTTCCAGGCAATAGTTTAGTCTAGGAGGAGACATGGTGATAATACCTTCTCTAATGAGGTCTCTATATTGAATTTCACTAGTGTGTGCTTATCAAAGTAGACATCATAGATATTTAATGATAAATACCTCTAAAAATCTACCCCTGAGATGTAAGTGACCACTATATTTTTATTTTAGTGGTGTAAGAATGCATCATGTGATATTCTTCTAGCAAAGAGTAAGTCTTGCAAGAGGTCTATACAGGGCATCACTTCTAGTTTTGTAACATCAGAGTGAAGTCTTTGGCATTTGTAAGACAATAAGTCCTTTAAAAATAATCAATCTGCTAATATAATATCATTCTCCAATGAAAATATGTCTACTAAATCAATTAAATCCCATAATGTAAAGTAATTCCTATACTTATCTTCAAACACGGTGGTGTTGAAGACTATATTTGTGATTCTATTAAATATTTGATTGAGTATGGAGATGGTGGATTGGTACCTCAAAATTTTTTGGATGTAGATGCCATATCTATATGTTTTGTTCTTTTCTCTTGTTCAATGTGTTGTGTGCTATATATACCTGTATGCCAATGTAAATGACTCGGCTCTAGCTTGATTATTGTTTGTTGTGTACTTTCAAAGTAGAAACTAGGGTTCTTCCTCATATCAAGATAGTAGAAGACTTTGAATATAAGTTATCTCACATTAAAATGACATATTTCATTCATAGTAGATCACCTATATAGAATCTAACATTGAATACCAATTTGTGTGACATAAATGTGCAACATTTACTTTAGGCCTTTAGTTCATATATAATTTAAATTTATTAGCTCAGGTTGGTAGGGAACTTTAAAATATCAATAGGAAGTATTTTTTCTATTATATTGGATTAAGTATAATGAGACTTAGTAATAAAATACTTTAGGATATGAACTGAAAAAATGCTTTTGGGCTTATGTTTGTAGACTAATTCTTTCAAAGAATTTGTTTTAGAGAAAGTATCCACAATAATCTCTCTGAAGGATTCATCCAAGCAAAAGTCTTGAATTAATTCTTTTGGAGGGTTATTTCAAAGGTTTGGAGGGCACTTTCAATTTACTCAAAGGGTAATTTTGGTCTAAAGGGTCCACTTTGGAGGGAATTTTATCCATGCCAAAAGTCCTGAAGGGTCTACTTCACAAATGCTGAAGGGCACTTCTAAAATTCCTAAAGGGGGGTTTTGTACAACTAAGGGTCATTTCAAAATTCCAAAGGGTATAATTCTCTTGAATAAAATATTTGAAGGAATCAACTAAGGAAAAAGGTTTGGGACAAAAGTCTTGAAAGGCAAGTCTCAAAGGGCAAAAAGGTCTAGGATGAAAACCTAAAGGGTAAGTGGCCACTTTTTAAAAGGGTTGAAAGGTCACTTTTGAAATATCTGAAGGATTAGTTTAGGAATTCTAAAGGGCATGTTCCCTTCATAGGAATTACTTTAGGCTTTTTGCATCAAATAAAATTTTTGAAGGAAATGGTCTAGGGCAAAGGTGTAGGATAAATGTCCTGAAAGACATGTCCATGGTGAAAAGGTTCATTCACAAAAGCTAAAGGTCACTTTTGTAGGGAAAAAGATCAAAATAAATATCATGGAGGATAAGTCTCGAATGGTAAAGGGTTCAAAAAAATCTTCGAAGGGTATGTTGCACAAAACCTAAAGGGTATGTGCCCTAAAAGAAGTGGTCAAGAAGGGGGTAAATGGTCAATTTGGGGAAGGCCAAAGGGCTCATTTGAAGGGTTATGAAGGGTAAGTGGAAAGAATTTGAAGGGTCTAATTTAGGGGAAATTTTTTTCTTGAAGGGTCTACTTTGCAAAGGCCAAAGGGCACTTCTAAAATTCTTGAAGGGTACTCTCATATGACTAAGGGTCATATCAAAAATCTTAAAGGGTAATTTTGGATAGGGTCAAAGGGATAATCCATTAGGGAATTTATTTTAGGGAAAGTGTATGCAGTCTAAAATTCCTTAAGGCAAAGAGTTTGTAGGCTAAATTATTATGGAGAATTATTTTAGATAAAAAGTCTGCAACAAGTTTTTTGACAAAATAAGGCTTCCGAACAATAAAGCTAAAAATAAAATAGGACCAAAAATTTCACTAAACATAAAATATGAAAAGATAATCTTAAAAAAAGATCAAAAAAATTAACTCAAAGGCTATAAACCCAAATAATTCATCTGCAATACACAAGTTAGTCTCATAAACACAATGCCAATATCATCCCACCAAAAAAGTAAAATGCCCTAAATTTCCAAAATTTTGCATAAACATATGAAAATGATACCCCATTAGGATAAAATTTAGGAAAAAATGGGTCCCTATTTCCTTCTAGGGACAAAAGGGGGGTTGTTGGGTACAACAAATGGTGACTTATAGGGGGAATACTCCTGAGTATTCAAGAACCTAAAACTTTGATTCATAATCTTTAGATAAATATTGGAGTAGGTCATAAAAAAATGATAAAATTATAAAAATGAAAGAGATTCCCAAGTCAATTCACATAACATACTTTCCCTCTAATTCTATGGACCTGTGTGTGTAAGAGTGTTATTGATCTAGTCCTTACTATGATGAGTTTTTCAAAAGGTTTTGATGTAGCTGTAGGTTTTTTTTTAGTATCTATTAAAGATTATTAAATCAAGGGAAACTCAATCATTACTCTACTACTATCAAGGTATCAATATCCATAACATAGATACCTTAGGTTCCTTCTCCACTCGCTCCATTGTTTGTTCACAGCCATGATGCATGGTGTATTGACCTTATTTCATCATGTGAATTCTTTTAATTTTCTTTAAATTGTATTTTTCTCTTTTGAACTCATTAATTCTTTTATTTCTCTTTATTTTATTTTCTTAAGTTCAGATTAGTAAAAAAGAGAGAGGAGGAAACTCCAGTGAGTTGGTATAATTAGAAAATAAATAATTACTAGAACATCCCTGCCAGCTAAATCTAGACCTAAAATCATCACTTACAATAAATTTTTAACATTATGAGTGCATTTGATCTAGTGAAATAAGAATACTTTATTAAATTTATATGAAGTGTCTTAAGAAAAAATTTCATATGCTTGATAAAATTATTTAATTGTGACATGATCCAAACTAATCATATAATCACTTCCCTTCAATCTAAAGCCTCAAGACACAAAAATACATCCAATCTGTAAACTAGCCTAAAAATGTGTCAAAACTACTTTTAACCTTCTTTAAAAGTCTCATACTCAGTTGATTTGGATTTTAAATTTGAAAATAACTAGAGTGAACAAAAATTTGAATGGCAAAGAAGAAAATAAATATGACTAATCTAGAAAGCAGAAAATTACCCTAGAAAACATTGAAATCTAATCTAAGAAAACCAAAGTACTAGAAAGAAGAATAACTAAACTAGAAAGCATTGAAAATATATTCTATAAAGCATAGAAATATTACTAAAAATCATGGAAATCTAATCTAGTCCTACGTCTAAACCTATCTGAATCCTCTCAATCAATAATATCCATAGATGGAACTACTTTGAAGTAATGCTCCAAGAACTATCTATTAACTGGATATGTAAGCTCATTGCCTTGGGGGTCTTTCAAATGAAATATGTTATTACCCATGATATTTTAAATATGATATGGTCCGATCCATAATGGATTAAACTTGTCATGTTGTCCTTTCTTTTCATGGGATTTATCCCATAGTAATACCAAATCTAAAATTTTGAATACTTTGACTTTTGCTCTTTTATCAAATCACCTTTTAACTACATCTTGGTTTTTGATAAATGTCTACAAAGCTTCAATCATTAAATCTTACATTTATATTATATCCAAAAATCTTGATTCTACTTTGTTATTTGGTTCCATGTAATCTTATATGAACTAATAAGTGGGTAGCTTCAATGTGATGAGAAAAACTAGTCTGCATCTATACACCTGCAGGTAAGGTGAAGATTTTAAGGCTTGCTTGTATCTCATATGGTCTACCCAAAGATCATACTTTAGTAGATTGTGCCAGTCTCTAGGCTTGTTCCCTAATAACTTCTTGATTACCTCAATCAAATTTTTATTCATTGACTCAACTAATCTATTCCCTTGAGGGTAGTGGTTAGAAGTTGACTGGATTATTATCTAATTATCATGTGTGCACTTAGTGAACTTTGATAATATAAATGTTGTTCCATTATCACAAACTAAATAGATGTGCATGCTAAATCTAGTCATGATGTGCTCCTTCAAAAAGTGAATTACATCTTGTGATCAACTATTCTTTGTGGTAACTACTTCCATCCATCTAGTGTAATAATCTATAGTTATAAGCACAAATTTATGGCCTATTGAGGAATTTTGGTTAATTACACCAATAAAATCCAAAAACCATTATGAAAGGGTATTTCCTTCAAAGATTGGCTATAGAAGTATTGCCATGTGTACTTCTCTCTTGGCTAACACTTGGCATTTATGGCAATTCTTGACATGCATATGAGCATCCTTGAAAATAATTATCCAATAGTAGCCCAACCTCAAAATTTTATGGGTTGTGGTATTACCAAAAGGGTGACCACTACTTATATTTTGAAGCAAGTTTTCTGGAATTTCCCTAGCCTCCTCTGTAGACACACATCTAAGGTAAATTATTTCATAGTTCCTCTTATAGAGGACTCTTTTTTTGATCATGAAATGAGTATCTTTGAGCCTCAATTCTCTCCTTCTTTCCCCACTAAGATCTGGGGGGTAGGTTCCTATAAGTAAATACTATATTATATCAATATACCATTCTCATTTTGAAACTTGTGTTGTACATGCCTCTTCAATGATGATTTGAGGATCTGGTTCAATCATGAGCTGAACAATGCTTTATTCATTATTGATCTTTGTAGACCTGATCTCTATATTGAACTCTTGGATCTTATCCATCCATTTGCCCCGATGTTCTCCTAGCTCATTTTTTGATAGGGTGAACTTGACAATAAGATCAAGTACAATGGCAATGGTTTTATTCCTCAAGATATAAAGTCAAATTTTTTTCACTCCTTTGACCAAAGCAAAAATTTGCTTATCAATCATCAAATATTTAAAATTTGAATCCTTTAGATTTTTGATTATGAATGCAATTGGATGCTTAGATTCATCCTTTTTTTATATGATAATGACAATAATGGTGTGTTCTGAGGTGAAAAAGTATAGATAAAAATCCTTTGTGAAGTCTATACTATCAATACTAGAACCTAAGAAATGACATCTTTTATATCTTGGAAGGACTTTTTAGCTTCTATATTCCACTCTATTTTAACATCCTTGTTGAGCATAGCATTTAGGGGCTTGATGATTTATATGAACCCCAGGATAAACTTCTTGATGAAGTTGATTTTTCCAAAAAATGACTTAAGTTCTTTCTTGCTATTTAGCTGCTGAATATTTGAGATTGCCTTGATTCTTTCTGGATTGATGGTGATCCTATCTTGTATGATAATATGTCCTAAGAGTTTCCCCTTAGTGACTCTGAATATACTCTTCTTTGGATTTAAATAAATCTCAAACTTCCTACACCTTTCAAATATGGACTGTAGGTGAGTTATGTGATCCTCTCTATTCTTCAAGAACATTGTGAGGTCATCCATATAGATAATTATGATTTTTTACTATTATTCCCTTAAATTCATGATCTATGGTGCATTGGAAGGTAGCTCTTACACTAATTAGGCTAAAAAACATCCTCTTGTATGCATAAGTACCCCATTTTATGGTAAATTCCATCTTCATTCTATCCTCAGGCTACACCAGTACTTGGTTGTAGCTTAAAAATCCATCCAAATAGGACATGATTTTAGAACCACTCACTATTTGTTTCACCTCATCTAGAGAAGACAAAGGATAATCATCTTTTTTAGAAGCCTTATTCATATTTTTGACGTCTACACATAATCTAATATCACCATTCTTTTTAATCAAGACCAAGTTGGCCACCCATGTAAAATATCAGATTAGGAAGATGATTTTAATGCTTAATAACTTCTCCACTTACTTCTAACTAAGAGGCTCCAGAATAGGGATCACTAGGTTTTACCTCTATTTGAATGGTTTATGGTCTTGATTCAAAGGAATTGTGTGAGTGATGACCTATGGGTTATACAATTTAAGGTCTTCATACATCCAGATGATAACATCCTTATATTGAACAATTAAATCATTGAATTGCTACCTTTCCTCCATAGTGAAGCAGAGGCCAATATTCACATAATGTGGATTATGGTCATCTCCCAAATTTTCTTTCTTAAAGTCTGACTCATTGACCTTAGACTATCTAAGTTGTTATGTCTGAGGATCTGAGTCAAATGATCTCTCTAAGGAGACTAAGTCAGATGGAATTTGATTTTTTTAAGTTGGAGAATACCCTCTTTATCTATTTCTTCTTGAAAAAAATGGTTCATGTCCATGTCATCAATTATTTGGGATTTAAAATCCCCTAAATTAGTTAAGAACTAGATAATCTATTGATCATCACTGAAGACCTGAAAGTTTTCTACATTATTTGGAATAGAGGGACAAGGAACCAATTCAATGGAAATTTTCTTACGTCAAACTCCTGTAATGGCTTTAGATTGGTAGAAAATGTAGCTAGTGAATAAATATCCTGATTTTATTCTCTCAGGAGTGCTACTATGTTGAAAACTTCAAAGCTTTCAATTAAATACCATGATCTATGCTTATACCTCTTTAAATAAGATAATTTTCATTGGTATTTATTTCTTATCTGGTGAACTACCAACTCTGAGTCCCTAAATACTTTTATCTATTTTACATTATTCTTCAGTGCAAACTATAGTCCTAAGATTAGAGCCTCATAATCAGCCCTATTATTCATACATGGAAACTAAAATCTATAGGTGCCCAAGAAATTCTTACCTTGAGGATCAATTATCTTAATTCCCACACTTGATCCTTGCTTGGACTTGGCTCCATCAAAAAACATTATCCATAGCTGATTTAAACCTTTAGGTTCTAGGTTCTGTACTAAATTATGAGTGGTAAAAGTATAAATTCCCAATGAGGGAGAATCATAATTTACCTCTTCATTCTTGACATTATGTTTTGTGATGGGATATTTCATATTGGGCTCTCTATCAATTTTGATCTGATTTACAACTACTCTCCATGGAAACTAGATGTGTGAGAAGTCTGTGGAAAGATACCCTTTAAGCATTTTGGACCATTCTTTTCTCAACAATAATCCATATCCTTCTGATATGTCCACTACTAGGATATGGATAATCATATAGGCTCTTAATTTTGATGCTACTTTCATGTGTATGTCATTTAGTTCTCCCACTACTAGTACTACCATTTTATCCAATTGAGAGACTGATCTCTTTGAAGGGTTGGGAGTGAAACCAAGCTTTTTACATATAAAAATAGGCATAATAGTTATCGATGCTCCAAAATAAACCAAACATTTATGAATATTCTTATCAAATGCTCTGATGGTCAACATGAATGGTGGTACTTTGGGTTTACTTTTGTAAATGATGTTGGCATCAACAATCTTTACTTTGTCCATAACCACTGTAGTTTTCTCCATAGGGGCCTTTCCAGTAATGGATTTACATAATAAATCCTTTTGCTTGGTGAACTAAACTAATTCATGGAGGGTTATATTTGACTTAATCTTCTTCATGTCTTATATGATATTATATCCTCCTTTATTCAATTCTTCTTTATTTAGTGGTTGATCATTCCATTTTAGAGGGGGTGGATTGTTGTTTTCTTTGGGATTTGGAGGAATTGCTATGGTATTTGGAAGATTGAAGGTGGTAAGCAGCTGCTTGTTCTTTAAGTTGTACATAACATCTCTAAAACTATTGGAAAACATGAACTTCATCTATATTATCTTTTGGTTTATTATCATCTTCTCTTGGGAAGGGAAATTTATGAGTCTCAAAGAGCATGGCTATGCTATAAGATCTAGGGTCTTGATGATATTTTGGTCATTTGATCCTACCAGTTACTTCCTTCTAAAAGGTCTCAAACATTATACATAACTCAATGCAATCAAGCTCACCATGTTGGGGTGTATTGTGTATCCTGCACCAATTGGGGAGAGTTATTTTAGTGATGTTGATTTTTGGGAGTCTACCAAGTTGTTCCATATTATTTTTAGGCCTATTAAATTTCCTATTATATCTTTGGAATTAGTGTTCTTGTTGCCCACTAGAGCATTGGCATTGCCCATCTTTCATTATATATTTAGAAAATTGTTGCTCAATTTTTGGACCATCTTCTAAATAGAATCCAATTTAGCTTGTGTGGAATCTGCACCTTTTAGAATAGTTGTAGGAAGTGTAGTTGCATGTTGGTTATATTAGTAACTATTGCCTATCACATGATTGTTTAAATAGCTGAAATTTAGCTACATCATTTATATTAATAGAGGTAGCATGTATAATTGATTCTGATTGTATGCTACAACATTTTGATTCACATGTGGTCTCAGATTGAGCACTAGGAATCCATTACTAATGTTAGGTACCCTAGGTGTCTATGGGTTGAGCTATCTATTGATCCTAATGGATTTTTTGAATGCTAATGCCATAGTATTGGTAGTAGGTGATCTTCTAAGGAACACAATGGTAATGGGATCTAAAGCATTTTTATACATTTCTAGTGTTAACATCACTTCTAGTTTATACCTCAGGGTCAAATAGTTATACATATTCTACCATCTTGTGTTGAAAGAATGGATGGGTTCATTAGGTTCTGTCTTTATGCTGGTGAAGTGATAATATACTAATCTAGGATTGGTGACCTATCCAAACTATTCAAGAAAAGCCATTTGATAATCCTCCCAGTTGGTGATGGAGTTTTCCATTAGATTCAAATACCAATCATAAGAAACATCCATCAAAGTAAAATGGAATAACCAACATGTAACATCCTCATCAAATACATTAATTAACCTTAAAAAAATTAGCATATTTAATATGCTCTTTTGTGGTCCTTGGTCTTGAAGGAGAAAAAAAGGGCAAACATTTTTTAGGGTTCTAAGGTAAATCATGCACATCCCCCGAGATAGTAATGGTAGATCCAACTAACTAGGGTTGTTTTTGAGCCATTGGTTGATTAATAAGTAAAGAGTTTCTTATAGTTAAAGGGTACCCTAATAGAGGTGGATTATTCTGAACTGAAGTTGTTGGCACAACTTTGGGTTTCCTATGGCTTGCCAAGGGTGATACCAATAAACTAGCCTAGGAATTATATCTAGTCACTCTCTTGGGTGACTCCAGTATAACTCTATGTAAGGATTAACCTCTATTATTGCGAGGGAATTTAGGGCCCTCATTCTAGTACCCTTGAAAGTATTGATGTGGGTTTTATGCACACTAAAATAATAACGAGGTATCCTCTAACATTTTAGGATCTCAATGGAGGTAACTCCACTCTAGGGCATGAGTTATACGTATGAAATCTTTGACAACCTATTTTTGGAATAGTGGGTAGGGTATACATGTTGTTAACAAGGTTTTTTGGACAAAGGTGTGGCTTTATAATAGAGTGAGTTCTTACATGAATTAAATGGGTGGCTAGTTTATAATCTATAGTGAGTAAGTCTCAATAATAAACTCAAGATTAAGATAAGATAGGTTGGTTTCTGAATAGACCTATGCTTTATCAAACCAATGTCTATTGTTAGCAACAATAACACACATGCAGTCAGACATGGCTAAGAATTCTAAGGGAAAAGAAATGTAAATATTTCAAACACCTCAAACAAAGGTTTCTACTTTTAGGGTAGCTTCTACACACCCTTGATCAGGAGGTTATGGCTTGAGCAAGTAAATTATCTAAGGTAGTTGTTGCACTCACATAGAAAACTACACCAAAGAAATCATAAATACACATTCAAAAATATGAATCAAATAACTTGACTCACTTTATTGATATATTTACTTATATTTTAATAGATATTGCACATCTTAATATTAGTATATCAATCAAGAAATCAAGAATCTACTTGCAACTATAACACACTAAATATTTATTAAATCACACAACCATAAAAATAACAATCAATTATATGAAATGGAAAAGAAAATAATCAAGAAACTTTGCTGATGATCCAAAATTTCTCACTGCTCTATATTCCAAATTTTTTTGACTCCTTTCCATTATGAGGGTTACAATTATATATATAGACTTAGGGAAGGGGGCACCTCATCCTCCAAGTTCATGAAAGTTGTTACAAGTGTCAGTTTGAACATGTAGTTACAAAACCATCTACAAGCTAAAAAATAAATAAATTGAATTTTCAAAGTCATGTAACATGTGCATGCACACAAAATACAAAATCAATTCATTATAATTAACTGATCACAAAACTAAATACACAAACCACTATAAAATTGTATATGCATGAGATTTAGCCTATCAAAGGCTTGCTTGTCTAAAGTACCACATGCATTTTGGTGGGAGTGGAAGTAGATATGGCTATTAAAGTTGTAGTTGCACCTATGGAAGCTTGCCTTTTCCTCACCTCATTATCTTCATAGACCTTTTAGACTATTCTGTGCTACTTCTGTATGATATCCAAATCAAGCATTGAAGGTTGATGAATTCTCCTTGTCTATTAAAGGATATTATCATGCTTATCCTTAGTTTCTTGAAATTTATTCCTAAATATCTCCACTTCAGTGATCTTCTTTTGAGCCTTTCTTAATTCTAATTCAATTTTTTTAATTGATAAACCTTACAAGCTCTATTTGAATTCATCAGATGCCTTTTTGATAAGCTTATCAAAATTGAGCCTACTAATTAGCTTACCAATGGAGTCTTTTACTTGCGATAACTTTAGCTCATACAAAATTTGAAGGACCTAAGCCTCATGTGCCTAGTATTTAGGGACTAAAGCCCCAACATTTTGTAACCAATCTTTTGCCTCTTCTTACCTAATGACTATTCGGTTTAAGGCATTAGATGCCTCTAGTGTAGTCATTAGATCAAGATGTTTATAGAGTGAGTTACCTATGTAGGCCATTAACATATTTAATTTGGCACTATAATCTCTAAGGGAGTTATACAATAGATTAGTTTGGCTCACATGAGGTGCCATCTCAGCCTTCATGAACTCCATAGCTTCCAACATGTAACATTTTGAGGTTACATCCTAGACCTCATCCTCAATTCTAGTCAATATGTGCACCAATTTGGCCTCTTCTTTGATCTATTCTACTTCCCTCTCTAGTACCTATACCTCTATCTCTAGCTCTTGTCAAGCTAGCTTTGTACCCTAGTGAATGGAAACCATAACATCCTTATGGGCCTAGGCTAAGTCTACTAAATTTTCTTCATATAGGGGTTACCCCAACTACCTATTCTACTTTTTAGTAAGGGAAAACACCTCTTGTCTCTCCTTTAATATGATTTTGTTTCCATTATTATCTTCTAGTTTCCTCTTCTTGACCTTTTGGATGCTACTAATGGGAGGGTCAAATAATGTGAAGACAAATGGGAGTTTTATAATCTTAAAGTCTAGTGCCTATGTAGGAATGCCAAGTTGAGATGCATGTCAGAGGTTAAAGTAACAAACTCTGCTTCTATTTCTTGTTGGGCTTCCTACTACTTCTTGGAGGCCTTGGTGAGGACATTTAAGAGGGAAGGCCATATGTTTTTAGATCAATCCAACCCTCTAAACTAGATGAGTGGATAGAATATGATTATTTGTGGCTTGGCCTTCCTCCCCTTGTCAGTGGTTCTCATAGTGTTTTCCTTTATGTAAGTGGTGGTTGGAAGTGGAAGGGTGATTTGGGTGGATTGAACATGGAAATGAGAGGTGGCCAAATCTATTTTCACCTTCTTAAACACCTTATTTTCATTAATGTATCTAACTATGGAGGTTCCAGTAGGAATAAGAGGGATTGGTGAGGTGAATGGGATGGAAGTGGAGATGGAAGGAGTAACATTGGTAGTAGAGGTGGAAGGAATGGATGAAAGGACTTACATAGAGACACCTTGATAAAAAATGCATAAAGAAGACAAAGGAACACTATCAAAATATTGAGTACCTTGAAGAGAAAGCTCTACTAGTTCTTATTAGAGGCTTATAGCCTTGGCCCTTTCTAGTTCAGCTTCTTCATAAGAGTCATCTTTAATGTATTTCATTACCACGTCTCCCCTAGCTAGTTCTAAATGTGGAGGCTGAGTACATGAAATTTGTAATACTTCTATTATGGGACTACCCATGGGTGTCTAAGGATTTATTATATAGACCAAAGGGGTCCTTTCCTAAATGGGAGAGTACAAAGGTGATGATGCCCCAAGATTTTCTACCCTAATAGATTTAACAATTGGCCCTTGGGTATAATTTATAGTAGGCTCCTCTCCATGGCCTTATTCATCAAAGTCAAGACTGATGGGGTCTCCTTCCTACACTCCCCTAGTATTTCTAGGCTTGGGTAGCCTAGGCTCTTCCTTTATTACCTTCAACTTTAGAGGGGGTCCTTATTGGGAGGAGACAAGATAATCCTTCAGTTACTCTGAGGATCCACCTCTCCAAAAATATGAATGTTGTCACCCCTTGAAAAGTGCCTTCCCACTATCTAATTCTCTGGTGGAAATAGAAGGTTCACCTTGGATCATCCTCAAATTATCCTCCTTTAATCCAAAAATATATGCTTATTCCAATACCTCCTCATTTGACTTAGCATTCCAAAATACAAAATAATAGTCATAAGGTTGATGACTATATGGAATATTAAACCCACATATATGTTGTTAGATCCACCCATTTGGATCTCAGTCCCTATATGGAAGCTTAGGGAAAGGATAACTTTTTTCTTGCCACCTACATCTTCAAGGTGTTTTCTCATTATATATGTCATTCTCCCAATGAAAATTAGATGGCCAAAATATAAGGCTTGATTTTGCCTTACCAAATCTTCCTCTACACTCTTCCATAGTTAGAAGGCAATCTCTTATTTGGCCAACTTATCTAGAACAAACCTTGGCAAACACAACAAGCCAACCTTGTTCTCCCATACCATAATGATAGTAAAATTAGGGTAGAGGAAGAAATATCCCTTTTTGGGTAGGTTTTTCACTATATTTTGCCTAATATAAGGCATAGGTGATCCATGAATAGCTTACCAAATTTAAGGATAAACATCCTCAGAAATTCTCACCATGTGCCTTATATAGAAATAGATATGCAAAAACTTATAATAATCACAAATTCTATTCTTTACATAGTCTATGGCTAGAGACCATAGTGTGCCAAGGTCTTTGTAGCATGTTTCCATGACTGTATCTAATAGATACAACATCATAAAGAATTACCTAGTGGGTATATGACACCTATCTTTATGGATAATTTTCTCCCTTAGCTGCATGCTTATAATCTCATCGAGGGCATAGATAACATCATGTGTGAGCAACATATACAATAACAATACACAATCCAAGTTAACAAAGTGGATGCTAAGTATACCATATAATCTATTGAGGAGTTACATTTCAATGTGGATACCCATCCTAAACCTGTCAATTGGGATAGCCCCTTTTAGATTCTTTGTTTTCCAGTTAATATTTTGGTCTAGGAGGAACCACGATGATAACACCTTCTCCAATGAGGTCTCTATATTGAATTGCACTAATGTGTGCTTTTCAAAGTAGATTTCATGGATGTTTAATGACAAATACCTCTCAAAATATACCCCTAAGATGCAAGCAACCACTATATTATTATTTGAGTGGTGCAAGAATGCATCCTATGATATTCTGCCATTAAAGAATAAGTCCTGCAAGAGGTCTATATAGGGCATCACTTGTAGTTTTGCATAGCAAAGTGCAATCTTTGGCATTTTCAATCCAATAATTTTCCTTCACAAAAAATTGGTCCACTAATGCCATATCATCCTTTAAAGAAAATATGTCCACTAAATAAATAACATCCCATAACATAGAGTAATTCCTATACTTATCCTCAAACATGGTGGTGTTGAAGACTTCATCTATGAATTTCATTGAATCTTTGATTAAGTATTGAGATGGTAGATTGATACCTCAAAATGTTTTAGATGTAGATGCCATGCCTATATGTTTCATTCTTTTTTCTTGATCAATGTGTTGCATTCTATATATACCTGTATGCTAATATAAATGACTCAACTCTAGCTTGACTGTTGTTCATTGTGTACTCTGAAAGTAGAAACTAGGGCTCTTCCTTATTGTAAGATAGTAGAAGAATTTGAATAAAAGTTAGCTCAAATGCAAATGATAGATTTTAGTTATAATATATTTCCTATATAGAATTCAACATTGAATACCAATTCATGTGACATAAATGTGCAACTTTCACTTTAGGACTTCATTTCATGTATAATTCAAATTTATTAGCTCAGGTTGGTGGAGGTCCTTTAAAATATCAATAGGAATTATTTTTGATATTATATTGGCCTAAGTATGATGATACTTAATACTAAAATATTTTAGGATATGCACCAAAAAAATGCTTTTGGGCTTATGTTTGTAGACTAATTCTTTCAAAGAAAGTGTCTACAATAGTCTCTCTAAAGGATTCATCTAAGAAAAAGTCCTAAAGTAATTCTTTTAGAGGGTTATTTCAAAGGTCTATAGGTCACTTTTAATTTACCCAAAGGGTACTTTTGGTTTTAAGGGTCCACTTTAGAGGGAATTTTATCGATGACAAAAGTCTTGAAGGGTCTACTTCATAAATGCCAAAAGGCACTTCTAAAATTCCTAAAGGGTACTTATCATACAACTAATGGTCATTTAAAAATCCTAAAGGGTATAATTCTCCCAAAAAAAATATCTAAAGGAATAAGAAAAGGAAAAATGTTCTGAGATAAAAGTCTCGAAAGGCAAGTCTCAGAGGGAAAAAAGGTCTAGAATGAAATCTTAAAGGGTAAGTGGGCACTTTAAAGGGCCAAAAGGTCACTCTAAAAATATCCAAAGGGTCAGTTTAAGAAGTCTGAAGGGCATGTTCCCTTTGGAAAAATTGTTTTGAGCTTTTTACATCAGACAATATGTTTGAAGGAAATGGTTTGGGGTGAAGGTGTAGGATAAAAGTCCTGAAGGACATGCCCATGGTAAAAATGTTCATTCACAAAGGTTGAAGGGCACTTTTGTAGGGAAAAATGTCAAAAGAAATATCCCAAAGGATACGTCTCTAAGGGTAAAGGGTTTGAAAAAATTTCTCAAGGGTATACAACACAAAATCCAAAGGGTATGTGCCCTAAAAGAAGTGGTCAAGAAGGAAGTAAATGGTTAATTCGAGGAAGGCTAAAGGGCTAGTTTGATGGGTTTCAAAGGGTAGGTGGAAAGAATTTTAAGGGTCTACTTCAGGGAATTTTTTTCCCAAAGGGTTTACTTTGAAAAGGTTAAAGGGTACTTCTAAGTTTTTTGAAGGGTACTCTCATAAAACTAAGGTTCATTTCAAAAATATTGAAGGATAATTTTAGATAGGGTCAAAGGGATAATCCATCAGGGAATTTGTTTCAGGGAAAGTGTATACGATCCATAATTCCTTAAGACAAAGAGTTTGTCGGCCAAATTATTTTAGGAGAATTATTTTGTACAAAAAGTCTACAATCATTTTTTTGAAAAAATAAGGATTCCAAACAATAAATCTTGAAAGAAAATAGGACCAAAAATTTCCCAAAACATAACATTTGAAAAGATAATCTTACATAAAGGCCAAAAAAATTAACTTAAAGGCTATAAAACTAAAGAATTCATCTGTAATACACAAGTTAGTCTCATAAACACAATGCAAATATCATCCCACCAGAGAAGTGAAATGTCCTAGACTTGCCAAAATTTGCATAAACATATGAAAAGGATTCCCCATTAGGATCAAATTTCAAAAAAAGTGGCTCCCCATTTCCTTCTAGCGACCAAAAGGGGGGTGTTGGGTACAAAACAAGACAATGACCTCCCACTATCAATGAATGGATCATTCCCAAAGAATTAATTCTTAGCTTCCCCTTCCCATGTAATTTCAAAGTAATCTTGACAAGGGTGGTAATGTATATATTAGACTAGTTTGCTTTAGTTGTGTTATGTGTGTGTTTCTATTATGTGTTTACTTTTGTTGTGTTTTATTTATCTTTGTGTTGTCTTGTTCCTATGGTGTTTTCCTCTCATAGACATTAACCCAAACTTGACCTTCAGTTATGATTAATATGGTAGGCATAGCTAAAAAATACTTCAAGGAACTTTAGACAAGTAACCACTCTAAGTGTGATGAAAGCCTGAGAGGTACAATTAATAATTGGAATACACAAAGATGAGCCTTTAATTTCATATGAATCAAAGTTTGTATGTAATTTTATTAAATTTTAGATCTTTTAGGCCAAATATTCTTAACAATATAAGGGAATTTTACAATAACCCTATTTCCTAACAAAAGCCATCATACTGCACCTAATAAGAATATCTTGGTGAAAATTAAGACCACTACAATAATCTAAGCTTAGCCATATATTTAGAGATTTCCAAGCATACCATCACCCATGGATTGGTCCCCATTCCTTAATGGATAGAGCTGTGCCAAATCTCTTCATAAGAAAACTTTAAAAGGAGACTAGAATAACATGCAATCTAAATTCTAAATCTTCTTCAAAAGGGTTATTCAAGCAACCTCCATTGTAGGCTTTCTAGCCTAGTTGGTAGCGGAGACAAGGCCTTGAATGGGACCATAGGTATCTTTATCAGGGATATAGATGCCTATCTAGTAGCATAGTAATGCCCATACTATTCTCTTCCAAGCCATATAACTAATAATCCCCCTTTTAGAAGATCAGATGATAAGATTGACCTTGACTTGTTTAACCAAAATCTTGAATTAGACCAATTGAAAATATATCACTTCACACATATTGATGGCATCTTGTGGGAATAAGGCTTAGTGTGTCACTTACTATAATTAAATTTAGGACATTCTTTCTTTGATATGTTAAAAAGTATTTTGGCAGTCTATGTTTTATGTAAGAACAAAGGTTAACAACTTGGGTTCAAAGTGTTTAACACTGTTTTCCCCATGAAATTCACGATTTGTTCTGGTGAACACATCCCCTTATTTTAAGAAGTGGGGGACCCCTATGTAAGTGATCAAACTCAGAGTTCCCAAACCTTCAGTCTCATTCCAACCAACTCCTTTCCAAGAGAATTATTCTATTCTTATTTCACCCTAGTTTTCCTAAGTGTATTCTATATTTTTAATGGAAAATTAATCTCTTTTAATAGATATATAACCTATAAATTTATCACAGTCAATTCTTGGACATATCCTAATAATAACTAGGCACTTTATTACTTAAAATATTTAATGTGTTAACTTTTTTGTAGGATTGATTCTATATTCAAGTTTTTGGAGTCTTAGTCTTTTAGAGTGTTAGGATCCTTGAGTCATACATTATACCTTATGGTGTTTAGATAGTGGCCACATGCACATTTATATTCATTTAAGACTAATTCCTTTTACTTATTCTCTTTTGTGGATTTTTTTATGAGTGGTTAAATGGTAAAGCACCATGTGGATTGCTACTAGGGATGTCAAAACTTGTTAGACCACATCTAATTAGGGTATTTTTTAACCCTAGTTTGGATAAGGATCCTACTTGGGTAGATAAGGTTGATGATATTTAAATTATAGGGAATAATCATGAATATAAGATCTATAGTAGGCCAATTAATGTGATAAACTCAAATGTACCATATACTAAATTTATTAAACTAAGATAAGTTATACATGAAAAGTACAACTATGCTAAATATATAAATGACAAATAAGTAATGTACTTAGTTGGATCTAATGCTAATGCATACCTAGTAATGGTACAAGCTAAAAGCAGGGAAGAATATAGTTTTGGAATAGTTGTCATATTCTAGATCTAGTGTATCTGGCTCTTTAGATAATTACATCATCCTTGAACAATTGTATCAATGTTACTATCTGGGTTCAATATTAGTGTCATGTATGGAATATTTTTTGAAATAGGATATGACCACCTAGATTATTTTAGGTTTGGACTCACCTTACTGGTTTATTCAAATTTGGGTCATGGACTATTACTCCTAGTGAAATGTTAAAACCCTAACTTTCTATATTCAATATAACCTTGGGTAAAAATGAGTTAGTGGGAACATGGTGTTGAGTTGACCCATAATGCCCCCATA
Organism: Torreya grandis; assembly: GCA_037957365.1. Taxonomy (NCBI): domain Eukaryota; kingdom Viridiplantae; phylum Streptophyta; class Pinopsida; order Cupressales; family Taxaceae; genus Torreya; species Torreya grandis. The sequence goes on from JARHVA010001455.1 coordinate 1,237,558, forward strand.
GTAAAAGGGAACTACTTACTTGGAAAATACTTCAAAAGAGGGCCTCATACTCATGTAGTTATCCTCTACATGTTGGATTATGTGTGAATCATGCAATGTGTGTAAAACACTTATAAAATTGACTTATCTTGTAGCTTGGCAAATAAGAACTTATGACTACTCCTTTAGCACTTTAGACCTATAGTTAGGCTATTCCTTGGACTTATATTAGAATAGGGTAGAATAGTAAAGCTTTTGATAACTTGAATTCTTATTGAATGCTCTTTTGGTTTGATTGCTAGGTGAGGAACGAATGAAGGTTGATATTGTATTTATATCAATCCTATCGATAGATAACTCAAACTCAAACATTTAGGTTGACCAATGTAATATATTTCATTTACAAATTAGATGAATTTAGGGTACTAAACACTTGTGTCAGGTTAGGATAGTAACATCAAAGCTACTATGTCTTAGACATTAGTGTTCATTGAGTAAAAGAGAAGGTACATAACTTATATAAGTGTAATATAAGCACATTTTAATAATTTTGGGAAAGATAGGATGTTTGTGTCATTAATATAAGGCTAGTTAGACTAGGAGATAAGAAAAGGGGAAAAATATAGAGTAGACCATTTTACATAGAATGATAAATGAAAATTATAATGTGAGTCACTTTGTTATATCATTATTGGTAATGATTTATTGAAATAAATTTTTGATGGGAAGTTACTACAATGCTTAAACAAAGATGAAACCCATAATACACTCTTAGAAGTGTATGCTAGTGAATATAATGGTCATTTCAATAGATGGGTCATATCTCAAAAACTATTATTCTAGGGTTATTATAAGCCTACCATGGAACAAGGATGCATCAAACATGCAAAATTATTTTTACAATGCCAAAAATATGATAGTTTGAATCATGTACTGTCACATGAGTTACAGTCGATCATTTCACCATGGAACTTTTCCTTATAGGGTTTTGATTTGATTAGAAAAACCAATCTAGTATCCACTGGTGGACATAAATTCATCATTATAATTACAAAATATTTTACAAAATGGGTGAAATCCATTCTCCTTGAGTTTACTACAAAGGATGATACATGCAAGTTTTTGATGACCAATATTATTTCCTAATTTAGAATTCCTTCAACTATTATTTATGATAATGGATAATCCTTTAAAAACAAAATGGTCAAATGATATTTTAGTAAATACAAAATCAAACATACATTTTCTATACCTTATTACCTACAAGGTAATGGGAAAACATAGGCAACAAATAAAACAATTATCAAAATAGTTGAATGATACAATAATGATTAACACAAATAAATGGTATATACTCTATGGGAATACTTAACTAGTGTACACACACCTACTCAGACCACATCTTACTCTTTGGTCTATGGTACAAAGGCTATCTTACCAATTAAAATTGAGACACCTTATTTGCATGTTTCTCTAAAAGACATCATCAAATATAATTAATACCATGAAAAGAGATTGTATTAGTTAGAGTAGTTAAGTGTCAAATGTACACAAGCCATTGAGCACTTAAATGTTTATTAGGATCATGTAAAATAAGAATATAAAAAAAGGTTCAGCCACATAAATTTGATATAGATGACCTAGTACTAAAATAAAATCATAAGAGCACAAATATAAAAAAATATAAGGAAAGTTCAAACCAAACTAGTTAGGGCCATTCAAAGTTACAAAAAATGGGATAAGGTGTATACCACCTTAATACACTTGAAGGAAAAACTTTAAAATTTCAAATGAAAATTATGCACTTGCATAAATATGTTAAGTGGGATATTCCAAAAATATCAAAAATAAAAAAAAAAAAAAATCCAAAAAAAATCAATATCATTTTTGACACCTACATGTTTTTTTGGATCTTTGGCATCTATGTGTTAGTTCCATGTTGAGGGATAACATATCATTTATTCCTACCTACACATATATGAGCATACATAGATACATGATACACTCCTATTTATAGATGTTGGCCTTTCCTTCTACTCATGTCATATGGACATTGGGGATGTCCACTTCCTGGATCTTGATACACATAGGTTATATGATTTGATGATCACTCTACACTATCATGTTTGAGATTACATATGTACTTACACATGATTATTATACATTATTATATCTAGAACATAGTACTTGATATGTTATGTATTTGACATTTTTTGATAAAACATTTGATCCATGAGCCACTATGACATGTTTATGCCAGTTGCGTATGCTTTACTTTTTACACTTCCTTGAGTGTCTTGATATTGTCTTACTTGTTCAAGCATTTGAATATGATCTATTGTATGTGGTCCTTGTGCCTATGCTTTATTTATTTGACATTTGAATATGGCATTTCTTATTATATGGACATTTTAATATGTCATTCTTTATTTTTGGACACTTGACTAAGTCATGCCCATTCAATTTTATGGCATTTAAACATGCCCATCATTTGTGATTTCCTAGGAACATTGTTTTTTGATTTGATTTTAAGTTCTCTTGTGTGCGTGCTTGTTTTATTGTTTATCTTGTAATATTACTATCTAGATATTGACATGATATTTATCATGTATCTTATGCTTACAAGTGATCACATTGGTTATATATACATCCACCAAGGTGATGGTCATATCACTAGATGAAGTTAGAATGTACATGTATTTGGATTATGTATGCAATGGTAATTATAACAGATCTATAAATCAATCCTAGCTTGAAGAAGATAAATCCTACTTACACTTTCGATTTTGGGTACATTAGATATTTAGGGTCATGACTAATATGGATTAACTAGACCTAGTTAAGGGATATTTTACCACAATAAACTCACTAGGGAGGGTTTCAAATCCTCTAGTCAAGTAAAAGTATGCAACAACTCTAACTAGTTCCTATGTTTTCATATTAACTAAACTAATAACAAGTAAAGTAAAGCCAATCTAGTGATCACCAAATATTGTGGCATAAAATGGAGGTGATAAAAATTAAAAGTAAACATTTTTAGAAGACATAGAGTCACATCAATGTATACAAAATCCTATTGCATGGGAGAGAAGTATAAATGCATATCTATCTACTCTTACAAAAGAGGAACACAGTTAGGAATATTTACCTTTGAATATGAACCTACTGAGCCTCAATCTCTACCTTGTACAAGGTGTTTTATAAGAGGTTGTTGTGGTATGTAAGGATGACAAGGATAAATTAGCTCTAGATTACACAACCTATCAATGCATCCAAAATACTTCTCCAAAAAATAACATCTATATCTCCAAAGAAAGTATGAAACCTTAAGCTATGCTCCTCAAGTAAAATGGTAGATGAGAAGATGCACAATATATATCTCATCTTATTTTTTTTGGTTAGAAATGATAAAATGAATGTGTTTTATATAGGCAAATCTAACCCTAATCCTTAATAAAAATTTAGGCTGACAAGGTTGACCCAGTTAACCTAGTATCATTAGTGACAAAAAGAAATTAGGTCATGATCTAGGTCAACCAGGGGCTGATCAAGACCCTAATAAGTTTTATCAATTAGAGTATAAGGTCGATGGGGCTGATAATGTAATGTAAACTATCAAAAAGGGTTTTAGGTAAGGGAAGGGATAATGAAGGTGGTAAATGATTAGAGGAGGGTGAAAAATAGGAGACAAAGCTTAGGGGAATGTTTTTAGGATATGGGTGTGTAGATAGCAAGTGGTAATAAGGGACAACAATATTATGAAACACCAATGGCTGCGCACCCCTTCCATAGTACACCCCTTAAGGCATGTACTTAGAGAGATTGATACTTGATGGGTTCCTTCAAGATAGGAAGGGTAAGTAATTGATAAAGTTTGAAAATACTATGTATACATATGCCTCACTTTAATCTCATCATGTGTCATGTAGGTGCAACATGGGATGGTGCTTTGGGAAACGAACATAGCAACACATAATGTTAAAGCTAAATAAAGTGATATAAGGAGAAAATAAGATAAATGAAGGACAAAATTGAAAAACACATACCTTTACTTACCTTAGTGTTATATATAAAGAAGGAGATACAAAAAATGTGAAGGTGTCCAATATAGAGAACATTAGGTGAACTTGTAGAGATTAGTGAAAAAGAGTGAAAATTGAAAATTTTGAAATATAGACATATAATAATTGAAAAGATTATCTACAATTTTAGGAATCTAGAACTTCTTATAGTTTGGAAAAAGAGTTAGTAGAGATAAAGATATGATCAAGATAAGAAATCTTATGGTAAATATTTGAAGGGTAAATAAATTTGGATAGTAAATATAAATAGGGTGAAAAATAATTCATTTAGCATTTTTACTATTCTAAGAAAATAGAGCTCTAAGAGACCTAGTGAGAGACCATAGATCCAATATGGTGAGGAGATAATACTTGAGGTGAGAGGATGCATAGTGGCCACAATGAGTGTAGCATAGGTAAGCAATTAAAATTTTTAAAAAATTGAATATTTTTATTTGAAATTGAGTGAATTATATAAAATTGACTGGTAGGAAAAATCTAGGCACCAGATTGAACATTAAGGAAATTTTTAGGGACATTAGGGGTAAAATGAGGTATTGGGTAAGAAGGAGTTAGACCAATACATACTCAAGAAATTTATGGTAATTAGTTAAAAATTCAATGTTGTGGATGAACAAATTCCATTAGGTTGACTTAGTCTACAAGGGGCAAGAGAACCAATAGGCTGACTACATAGTAGTAGGTTGATTTAATTGGCTAAGATAAGAGGTTGACTGCATAGTAATGGGCCAACTTAGTGGTTTATAAAATGGTTGATGTAGTACTGTAGGGTAAAATGATGGTTGATTTAGTATTATAGGCATAAAGGTGATCAATTTACTATTGAAGAGGTTAATTTATTATAAATTTTATAGGTTTGATTTAGTATTCCAGATGAAACATAGGGCTAATTTAGTATTGAATAGGCCAATTATGTATAAAATGGAAAAACTAAATCAAACTAAGTTTTTTGAAAATTTAAGGATATATTTTTATTATAAATGACATGGAGATCTAATACATCCTTTATTATTTGATATTTTGTAAAGATGCTAGATAAATTGATGACTAATCGATGTGTCATGACTACTAGATTTTTTAGAGCATTTGACAGATGTAAGTAGAGTGAGACTAGTTATACTAGGTTTGGGAGGTATCATAGAGATGAGGTACATCCTATTGACTGTTGATATTGTTATCATGTTCCTCAATGCATGGGAATGGTTGACCAACATGTTTTTATGGTTGGTGGATGGAGATACCATAGAGGTGGGTATCACACTATAGGATGTCTATGCATTATTTGGACTATCGATAAGAGGGACACGAGATGATTTGGAGGAGAGATGAACATTAGCCAGTTAGGTGACATGTTTAGATAGGATATACCTAGGTTTTAGGGTTAGTGTATTTAATGTGTATATCATGAAAATTCTAGACATTTAGAAGGTCATGATTGGGCTTGTGATAGCATGAGTGTTGTGTCACAAGTCGTATTATAAGGTACCACTATATACGATAAAATTATGCTAGTCCATTTTGGATCAGAGGGTCCTATATGATTTTGGGTCATCATTTGGGTCCAACTCATGAATGATATGTATGGGATGTTCTTTAGAGTTAAAAAGACCATGAGACCAATGGTTTTGTTAAGTGAATGGATATATGAGAGGTTCTCTATGTATCAGTCAGTTGGTTGCCCCATGTGTTTAATGATAGGTTACCTTGGGTGACTAGATGGAGACATGAATAGGTAGCACAAGTTACACCCCATGTGCCACCACTGTAGATGATCACATGAAGTGAGATCATGTGGCACCCATACACACATATTGATACTATTTGGCTTAGTTGAGTGACTATGGTGATAAGGCTAGCTCAAGTGTGGATCATAAGCCACTATACTTGGTGGGTAGAGTCATAGCCAGTGGCATGCTTGTCAGGGTAATTTGGACTCTTGAACCTAGTGGCTCCTCTAATAGTGCCTAATTTTTTGTCACAACATGCTAGAGAGCTGAAGGGGAGAGGAGAAGGAGGATCACCAATTGTGATACCAATAATTAGGTTTTGGCATATGAGACCATGAATTGGTTAAGCATGATAGCATGTATCTATAGGAGTAGAGGACATGGATTTTGATTCAAGGGTGAAATACATACCATATAAGGCACCAAAGTAGGAGGATCAGTGACCACCTTGATCACATCATATATGGAGGCATCATTAGTGAGAGCATGCATAAATGAGGGTAGTTGCATAGGATGACCTGATAGTCAGTCTAGGATAGAGATGGTCTATAGAGGCACCTTGGAGGAGAGGGTCATGTCATGCATGAGTGTTAACTCTTATCTTCACACTAATAGGGAGATGATCGATTGATGAGGTGCTCAACAAATGAGTAGATAGGGAGATGGTGGTTAGTGACAATGGGATGGGTAAGAAATGTTATAATTTTGATCTTTGATATAGGATACTAGTTACATGTGATTGTAGTAGATAGATATATTTTGAGATATATATGTAATATAATATTTATCTAGTTTTGGTTTTTTAGATATTGTAGAAACCCTTGTTTCCCTTGAACTCTGGTACTGAATAATTTTTGAATGTTTTTTGTGTATTCTAATTTTTTTTGTGTTTTTGGCATGAAATAAAGAATGCAAAATTTGCAAGCTAATTTCATATACAATTCAAATAAATAAATATTGAAGCAGTAAAGCTTATAACTGGCTAATCTAAGACCTTATCGTTCATTTCAAATGATTACAGTAAAGAATATTTGTCATGCAACAAAATTAATATAAAATATTGTCTAAAAAAACTTGATCTTTTTGCAAATCTGAAATTAACCCTAGATCTAGAATGGCTCAGGTTGTTGTGTCAAAAAAACATAGTCATCGACGTCGGTTATTATACCATCGTCAGTCGATATACTATCAACGTTGGTCTCTATCAGTCGGTCTACTCTGCTGATGTTAGTATGTAGTCGGTCGATGCGGCCTGCAACTGCTGATGATGGACTTCTTCAATCTACAATTTAGCTGGTACAGCTTGGTATGGATATGTACAAATTTTGTATAGTAGTAAATACAATATAGCACACCCTATATGTTAGATGCCTGATCTCAAGAAATATGACGCTAATACTGAAGATCTCTATCTGGATAAACTCTAAATCAAACCCTAATGAAATAAATACCTGTAGACCTCTGTGATAAATTTTGTATGAAGTTATCTCTCAAACTGGCAATAAATCAACTTATATCTCACAACCTTTGAATTGCACACACTGAAGAGTGTACGTTCTCTAATGCAACTGGAATACTAGAAACCCTTGGCTCCATCTTCTTAGAAAAATACTTAGCAAAATTTATTTTCAACAATCAATAATCATAATCATATGGCCTCCCTCCAATGAGAAACCCTTATATCCTCAAAAAGGTGCACTTGCCCTAATTAGGGTTTCATAATTAAGAATTAGGGTTCATAATTAGGCCAAATAATTAATATTTAATTAAATCAATCAAATATTAATATCTCCCTCAATACATGTCTAGAGCTTGGAAAGGAAAAATTCTACTAGTCAAAGCCAAGCCAAGCTCCATCAAGACCCTCTATCCATCTTATCAGCCTACAAAGGATAGGCTAATCATCATAAAACAAGATCACACTAAAAAGGGGACATTACAATCCACCCTCCCTATTGCTTATCTTCAAGCAATCTCAACAACAAAGTTAACATCACTCCACCTGGATCCCAAGGAAAAGGTGGTGTAATGTCCCTCATGTCACCAATCAACCCCTTGGCAACAATATAAAAATACTGCAGTCAACCCCCAAACAACTGACATCACTAATAATGAAGAGACATCGCATGTTAGATACACAAACCAAATGCCATCAACTCCTACTCTAAGTATGCATCGACAAACTATCAACCCCAACACCTATCACCATGCCATGTCTACTCTCTCCATGGCATCAAATCATCCCAAGTACCAAGATAAGGCATGAATGGAAATACTGGCAACTCAAGTAAACTCCTCACCTGAATTGGAACAATACCAATTGACTGCATGCAGGTAACCACTACAATCTCTAAATCCAGAGGTATGCTAGTAATCAGATCACATGTGACCTGTCTATAAAAGAAATGGATCCCTACCACAGATAACTCCTAAACCTCACCTCAAGATGAAGCTCATCCACATGTCTCTCTTGTAGGGGTGCCAATGTACTCAGCAGCCCACTCTGCCATAGTGCATAGCCTCTCCATCCTATGTAGCTACCCCATGGCCTTAAGAATACGTGTCTTCCCATCAACATCAAAATGAACCTCCAGTCCTTGAGAAGAAGAGTGATCAAGGGAATGAAGCCACTTCACAAGACCAAATCTATATCCCCCATGTTCACCACATAATAATCAGCCTTGGCTACTGCAATGGTCTCTAATCATCTAGTTCACACCTAAGAGTGTAACCATCAGCTACCTTAACTCTAATGCCCTCAAAATCCTCGGTAGTAGTCCAGCTTCTATAGGCATCCATAAAATTATGTGTGGCCCCTGTGTCAAGAAGGGTGATAACCCTTTGTCCTACCAAAATTCCATGAAGTCTGAATGAACCATAGCTGAATACTAGATAGGTGTGCCTCTTGTATAAAGCTCTAAATCTACCTCTTAGGCTCTAAAGCCTCTACCTCTAACTCCAGACTATTTAGAATCTTCTAATTTTGAATCCTCATAAAAAGGCCACATCACACATTTGCCTTGTCCTTAGGCCTCAAAGGACAATCGTGATTGGCATCATAGGGACATAGTCTATGTAGATCATTAGCCTCTCAATCCAAAGGTGGTGTTGTTGGATGGCCTTGGATTTATCTTTGTTGAAATATAATCCTTCTCTATCTCGTTGAAGCCTTTATTGTCCCTGAATGAAGAAGTACCTTTGGGTTAAACTTACTGGATGCTGACGCTTCTTCATAGCTACCTGCAATAGGAGGATCTAGAGCTATGATCCAACCTCTCAATGGTTTGGATTTTTAGAACTACCAATCATGTATTTGGCACCATACTGCCAATCTCTAAAACATCACACACATGAAGGACTCCAAGTTGCTTGTTTGTTTCAGACTGTGCCAGATCTCACACAGTAAACCTTTGGATCTTTCTTGTCAAATCACACACACACAACCTATACATATGTGGTAATGCTGAAGTGTTACCATGCCATTTGATGTGCTACTCCCTCCAAGTGCAAATTATTTGATGGATCATTGGCCTCAATGCCAAAAATGTGTCAAGCATGAATCCAAGCTTGAGCTATCATCTTTCCACTCTCATCAAAAGTGGTCAAAGAAAGCTTGTATCCTTCTTCAACTCACTAAGTTGACCTCTAGGCCTCCTGTCCTGTCTAACTAATCTATAGTGCTCTCTCCTCTGATTAAAAAAATGATCAAAGGACATCCTCTCTTGAACTTGAGGAGCTAATAAGTCCCACTCATCATTTGTAGCCATGGCATCTACAAATGATCTCCTACCACCTCCTCTACTGAGCCTCTGGTTCCTCCTAAACAAACATAGGATAGGCCTATCACATTCTGGAATGGGTCAGTTGTGGTCTTTGATTAACAGTAGCACTCTTGTTATCTCTTTCTTCCCCATTAATATGCTCATCTTCTCTACCATATAATAAGTGCCTGTAGTGCCTGCATCATATGGCCTATAATCATAACACAGAAGAATTCTCTAGTATCTTGAATCATTATGTCTATGGCCTCTGGGTGGGCTACCCTCATTTCACTCATGGTGATCAGCTACTGTTCTAACATAGGTACCTTGCAAGGCTCTACTACGTGTGTGATACCTGTGTGGTCCCAACTCTTGTGGCTACATGAGATTGCTAAACCCTCAAGATGGCAAGATTTAGATACCACTATAGAAACACCTGTTTCCCATGAACTCTAGTACTGAATAATTTTTGAATGTTTTTTTTGTATTCTAATTTTTTTGTGTTTTTGTCATGAAATAAGAATGCAAAATTTGTAAGCTAATTTCGTATACAATTCAAATAAATAAAATTGAAGCAATAAAGCTTATAACTAGCTAATCTAAGACCTTATCATTCAATTCAAATGATTACAATAAAGAATATTTGTCATGTAACAAAATTAATATAAAATATTGTCTAAAAAACTTGATCTTTTTGCAAATCTAAAATTAACCCTAGATCTGGAATGGCTTGGGTTACTGTGTCAAAAAAACATAGTCACTGACGTCGGTTATTCTACCATTTTCAGTTGATATACTGCCGACGTCGATCTCTATCGATCAGTCTACTCTACTGACGTCGGTATGTAGTCAACCGATGTCGGTCTCTTGGCTCCTTGTGGCCTGTGACTACTGACGGTAGACTTCTTCAATCTGTGATTTGGTTGGTATAGATCTATACAGATTTTGTATAGTAACAAATATAATATAACACACCCTATATGCTAGACACTTGATCTCAAGAAATATGATGCTAATACTAAAGATCTCTATTTAGATAAACTCTAAATCAAACCCTAATGAAATAAATACCTGTAGACCTCTGTGATAACTTTTATATGAAGTTATCTCTCAAACTGGCAATAGATCAGCTGATATCTCACAACCTCTGAATTACACACACTGAAGAGTGTACGTTCTCCAATGTAATTGGAATACTAGAAACCCTTGGCTCTGTCTTCTTAGAAAAAATACTTAGCAAAATTTGTTTTCAACAATCAATAATCATAATCATATGGCCTCCCTCCAATGAGAAACCCTTATATCCTCAAAAAGGTGAACTTGCCCTAATTAGGGTTTCATAATTAAGAATTAGGGTTTCATAATAAAAAATAGGTCAAATAATTAATATTTAATTAAATCAATCAAATATTAATATCTCCCTCAATACATGTCTGAAAGAGCCTGAACAAAAGCCAACTAGAAAAATTCTGCTAGTTGAAGCCAAGCCAAGCTCCATCAAGACCCTCTATCCATCCTATCAACCTACGAAGGTCACATAATAGGCTAATAATCATAAAACAAAATCATGCTAAAAAGGGGACATTATAGATATTGAAATAGAGGAGGCCAAATGGGGATCCCTAGTCATGGCTATGCACTATGACATTTTAGATGGGGTTCTGGCACATATAACCCTACCATACCAAATGATCTTATGGTATGATCTACTCTAGCTCAAGAAGGCTAGTTTAGACTGGTAAGGGAGGTTATGAGGTAGGTAAAGACACATGGGGATGGATTTTAGCCACCAGTAGGGGTGGAAGTAGGAGAGGCATATGCCTAGTAGGCATTGGCTTAAGAGAGAGATGTACACATGGCTACTATGGTCTAGCTTGGATAAGTATAGGCCCAGGTGGCCAACCTATAGGGATATGTAGTATGATTGAGATCTTAGACTGCCTTAATACAACACACTATACAAAGTGGATAGTCCTAGCCATCTATGGGTAGTCTATCTAAGCCACTTGATAGGCATGATGGAGCCCAATTATAGAGCTAGAGCTATGTATTTTTTACCATTGCATTGTATAAAACACATAATACACACACACACACACACACACACACACACACACACACACACACACACACACACACACACACACACACACACACAAAAACACATACATATGTTAATTTTGATAGTTGTATTTGATCTCGTGAGTTGTATTTGGTTGTGGTTGTTGATGCATGGATATATTTATTTTTAGCACATGTATTTTATTTTTATTATATATGCTATGATAAATATATGTGGTGTGGTTTATTTTCTAACATTATGAGATACACATGCATGGTTAGAAATAAAAAGACAAAAAGGACTTGGAAAAGTATAATTAATCAAAAACAAATGTACTACACACTATATCACGATGGGAAATGTGTAATAACAAAAGATGACTAATTATAATAAATAAAATATGGTAAAATTTATAGTAATTTTTTTTTAAACCATGTATTGGTACCAATTAAAACAAGTAGAATCACACTATATCACATTAGAAAGTATGAAAATAATATAATAAAATATAAAGCATATGACTGACAAATGGTATAAAAAAATAATTAAGTCAACCAATCATACATAATCACGTTGGGAAGTATAAAAAAAAAAAAAAAAAATTTGGAAAAATGAACTTAAATTGATCGCACTAATTCAAGTTGGGGAGTATGAAAAATTTAAGAAAAATGGTTGTATTTTTACATGCAATCAAAAAAAAAAGTGAAAAATTAATAGAGTAATCATAAAACATACTATATCAAGATGAGAAGCATGTTAATGATGTGTAACTCATAATAGATCATAACTTATCTCAGAATTTGACACATGTAATTCCATTATGACTTGGGTATTGGAAAAAATTATGAGGAAGGCTAGGTCCTATCCATGGGCTTACACTGTAACTCACAAAGGGAATACCAATGAGGTGGAAAAAATGGGAAAACTATGTTAAATGGGATATTTAATGGTAATTTGGTAATTTGTGAGGAAGGCCTAGTCCTATCCATGGTCTTACATTGAAACTAACAAATGGAATCCCTAAGGGGAGTGATCAGTTAAAAAATAATAATTCTCACAGGGAAATATTATGATTATTGGAAATGAAGGAGGGAATGTAAAAATCATAATGTAGGTGTCTATGAGAAGACCTTAGGAAATATGAGGCACACTAAGGATATAAAAAGACATTAAGTGACTAGTGACATCAATATACAAAAGATACATGTTCACAATAGGCACAAATTTGTATATTTAGATAAGTGAGATACTAAGATCAACTCATTTTGGTTGTTTGAACAAGGAAATTAAAATATACCTAACTTCCCACAATGTGTTCCCCATTCCTCAAGACTTCTTACAGAGCCATCGGTCTACTACAAAGATTGGGTACTTTCATGAGAAAGTAGGTAGCACTAGGATTATTTTTATTCTTTTTTCCCAATATACCAACATACCACACTCCCATGGACCTCGAATCTATCACGAGTCCAACTATGGAGTTTGAGCTTCAATTAGATAAAAAAGATATGCTTAGAATCATGTCCTTACTATGATTTAACTTTAATTTTTTTTAATGTTGCCTTTTTTATCATTGCCTTTTGTTAAAATGATTTGAATTTTGAATTTTTATGGATTTTAAGATTCCTCCTCCATATGGAATTGGAATGACCAATAATGAGAGACAAAGTGATACACATAAATTATCTTTAGACTTTTGTTAAAGGAAGCTAAGTAACCAAAGACATGACTAACTAAAACACTTAGGCTTGCCTATGAACCAACATGTTATCTCAAGTTACAACTGTGTGTATGCTTAGTTTATGAAAGGAAATAAGGGGAATAAAGGGAGATCCAAGATGGACTAGCAAAATGAGATTATAATGAGATGACTTGTTTGTTAACTGATCACATGGTAAATAAGAATGACTAAGGGGAGCAAGGTTTGTATAACCAAATCACAATAATGATTATCTATGTTACAGAGATATAGTAGCAAAAAGTCATGAGAAAAGAACAAGATATTCATGGAAATAAATGAACATATAGAGAAAAATCATGAAATCATGAAAAGAATCCATAAGAGAATATAAGGAAGGAAATGATACCATAGACAACATGTAGTGTGAAACATAAATAACCATGTAAGATAGATAAGAATTTGACATAATGTCAAATGATATAATATAGATAAATGTAAATTTAGAGCACACATACTATCCAAAATGAAGAAATAAAATGAAGTAACACCATGATGTGTTCATAAATACTGGTAGGTTTATCCACAAATTATGTCCATAACATCTGATAAGTCTCTATGAAGCTAAACTCTAATTACAGTGAGGGTCTCATTGATCTTCAAAGAAAGTTGAAAAAATACTTCTCATTTAATCTCCTCAATAGAAAATGTAGGCATGATTGAAGGATCATACTCATGAGGACCATCATGCATGGGATACTTAGGAGAAGGAATAGGAGTGGACTCTATGAGACATGAAGGAGTCACTAGTTTAGAAGGATCTATGGGTGAAGGAGTGACAGGTGGAGAAACTATAGGTGGAAAATGGGCCACAAGTGGAGGAGCCACAAAGGGAAGAAGGGGGAGCCTTATTTCAAGGGTGACCTTAGTCATGAGGTAATCCTTGATATGATAATAAAGGATGCAATAATTATTATTGTGATTGGTACCGCATTGGTACCACAAATAATATACCTCTCCATATTTGGGAATATACTCAAGTAATACTTTTAGGGGAGGTATAGCCTTGTTGGTAAGTTGGGGAAGATTAGGATACAAGGTGTCTATATATTGTCAAAGCTTATGACAATGCTTATGATAATACGTGGAGGAATGATTATCTATGACATGAAATCAAATTGTATGATTCCTAGTAGACTTTATGGGTGTACTAATAAAGGGAGTGGAAATAAAAGTTAGGGAAGGTTGGTATAATGTAAAATCTCAAGTCCAATGCCTTGAAACTCTATGAATATCAAAATATGGTTGATAGGCCCATTTGGTGGGCAAAGTAGCAAGCTACAATAAAGGGTGTAAACCACCACCAAGTGAAGGTGGGGATGGTGGAGAGATTAGATGAGGCTCAACTTAAGGAGAAAGAGGAACAGAATTAGGAAGAGACTCAGCTAAAAAGGGAGTGGGAATAGGATCTAGACAAGGTTTAGTTGAGGGAGGGGTAGGATGCATAGAGGGTTGAAGGACAATAGCAAGCATCTCAAGGGAAATTCAACTATAGGGGTCCTGGTATCTAGAAAAGTGGTAAGGACCAATCATAGCATGATCTAGAATCATGCTCATATAAGGTTTTTTAAAATTTTGAGGTGTGTGTACCATCTTTACCTTGTGAACAAGAGGAAAAATGCTAAAATTAGGGATTATATAGTATGGAAAGTGATAAGATAAATAGAAAGACTGAAGCAAATAATAATAATAAAGAATGATTTTATTATCTTGAACCTGAACAAGACCTCCTAGAAATGGGTCATCTAAGGTATAACCATTATTGTATTTGGGTGTATGAAGATAAATTACATAGGTAGGGATGAAATTTTTTCATGATGAATGGAGTGTTGAGTCTTAGTTAAGATTATAGGTATATCATCATTAGGTGGTTTATGGGAACGTGGCTTTAAAGAAGGTAGAAGCTAAGAAATGAAATGAGGAGAGAGATTAGAAGTTTCTATCTTGAGATTGATCTTGTTAGGCTCATCATCATTTGAATCTAAGAGGTTAGGGGATATATTATTGGTGAGTTTGGGATGACCATGGTAACCTCGTATAGAGTTGACATGGAAGTTAAACTATTGAAATTCATGAAAGGGAACACTTGACAAGGGTTTAAGGGTTAGAATTTTGAAGACACCTTGGTCTTATAATTATTCAAAATTTTAAGGGTTATTTTCACCTTGAATCCTATAGATTAAACCATTATGAGGGAACTTGACACATTGGTAGGAAGAAGAGGTAATAACCCTCATGCAATGAGTCCATAACCTACCAAGAAAGATGTTATAAGAGAGAGAAAAATTGAAGATCATAACCTTCAATCAAATAATGACATGTGGAATGGTGATAGGGAGCCACAAATATCTTAAGGGAGGAATTTTTCTTTGGTCATAACCTTGACATGTGTTGCATGCGGATTTAAGATTACATTAAAATTATCTAAGGGTTTTAATAAAGTCAAGAGAGTCAACACAAGTACTTGAACCCTCATTAATCAAGGCATGCTTGACTTGGATGTTACCAATTTAGACATTGATAAAGAGGGGAGGATCATCTGCATGAAGCAAAATCTCATTGAGAACCATAGAAGTAATGGGGAATTTGAGGTAAAGATAAGTATCCATTATTTTGTCAATGTGTATAGACATCTCTTTGCACTATTGTAAACTGCTATCCTCTGATCTAGATGAGGTGGCTTCACATCCTACTAGGGAAGAATGAGTTATGTTCATTTCAAATAGGAGCTACATAAGATGATTATGATGATGTAGAGAAGTTCACATGAGTTCAAGAAATGGAATGTGAGAAGGGAGATTAGTAAGTTTCATGATAGGATCCTATTCATCATAACCCATAATGGGATTGATAGAGAGAGGTGCATAGTTTTGTAGGAGTTCCTAAAAAGGAAGAGCAAAAGTGCATGTAAATTTGTGTTGGTAGGATGTGGGAGGTTTAATTGGGGGACAAGTTGGTTGATTATTGTGAGAGGATGAGGTAGTTGATGTAGGTTTGGTTTGAGATATATTAGGAGAAATGGTAGTAGAAGGTTGAGTTTCATTATCGATGGGTAAAGAAATTGGAGAAGTTGTATAAATAGTATGAGATGTGTTATCCAAAGGTGGTGTTAGAATAGATTTGTAAAAAGAGATAATGTCTTCTTGACCTAACTATATTAAGTGAGTTGGGGAAGAATCTTGGATAACATAGAAAGTGTGAGATGATTAGTGAGTGTGGGTGGGATAAGAATCAATGAAGGCAACTACCCTTCACATATTAGCCATGTTGACCACATTCTCTTCAGGGATTAGATATATAATATTGATAATGTTATTGGTAGAAGTAGGATTAGTATTATTATCTTGGTGATTGGGAAGAGGGTCTTTATAGATGGCTAGATGAGCATTAGTCTAGTTCAAATCTTGAGTTTTGATTTTTGTTTCATGAGACTTGAAGGAAATGTCATAGGCTTGTTGACATTTATGAATTATAGAATCATGGTCAAAATTGGGACCAAGAAATAAATTCATATCGAAGTTATATAACTACCTGCAGGTCTCATGAGAATGACCCCATCTACCATGAAACCAATATAATTTATTTGGATCATATCATGATTTCATAAGATGAGTGGGAACAAGATCTCATAGAAGAATCCTTGGTAGACATTTTTGTAACTCTACTAAGGATAAAGGCTTATGATCATTGATTATACTTGTTGAATATTATGAATGGTATCAAAAGAACAAGTGACACCATAATTAGTAACATGATAATTTTTATTTTTGATGAGAATATGAGTGCCCATAGAAGTTTTATATGGCTCAAATTGACACATGAGGAAATATTGGCACTTGGATCGATTAATGGTCTCTTATAAAGTTAGTGGAAAGAGAGTCTAGACCCAATATTGCAACTTAGGATAGAAAGAATTGGTAAATATATGAAAGAGGTTATCATCTGCCATGTTGTGTTCACATTTTTTAGACAAGATCTTCCACTATTTGATGAAATCTTATGTAGTTTCCATCTCAAGTTTCTTGTAGTTAATAAAATGAGCCAAGGTATTTTTAATGAGGTCACTAGTTTGAAACTCTTGTATTAGAGCATTAACTAGATCTTCAAAACTTGTGATGGAATGATATTTGAGTTAGTTATACCAATCTAAAGCATCTCTAGAGAGAGTTTTTGATAATAACTTGATATTGGAAAAGGGATTTAGCTTGACCTAATCTTTGTATAGATTTCCAAATGTTTTTAAGTATAGGGTAGGATTGGTTGACTCGTTATAGCTAATGGTAGGGGTGATACCTCATATATCTATGTTAGAAATTTGAGACATAAGAGGTTTAGTTTGAAGGTGTTTGATTATTTTTTTAACAAGAGGAGGTTAAGGGTTAATATTTCCATGGAAATCTTGAAGGGGGGTAGGGGGACATTTTTGTTGTGTACTCCCCATAGAACCTATTGAGGGTGATTTTGGAGATGGATAAGATGATTTTGAATTTGCATCATTTGGTTAGAAATATGAGCTTGGAAAGCATTTTTTGGTTAAGAGTTTATAACAAAAGTTGATGTGTTTGAGTGGTGTTATTCACAACATGTGAATCATTAGAATTGGTATTAGTGGCTTGGGTACCCCTATGAGTGGTGGCATGTGTGTTTTAGTATCTTGAGAGGAATTGTTAGCAAATGAGGAACTAGTAGTGTGTTTTGCTTGGGTTGAAAAAGATGAATTAGTAGAAGGATTAGAAGAAGAAGTACTAGTGGCATGATTACCTTAGGTAAAAAATGATGCACTAGTGGAAGAATCAAGAAGAATGGGTCTTGGGAAAGGCCCAATAGATGTTGAACCTACCATGTTACTTGAGATACTTGGAATGGAGGTGGAAGAAGTCAAGGAATAAGAGGTCATAGTATGAGAAGGGGTCAAAAGAGAAGGAAGAGGTTGAGAGGTAAAGAAGTTATTTCCCCTAAATCCATGTGAGAATGTGGGGGAAGGTGAATAAGGTCCTTTTATTTGACCACTTATCATAAGGTGATAAATAGTATAAGGGTATTTTCCTTGATGTTGAGGAAATTCACTAATGAAGAAAATCATTTATGGAGTATAATATAATTCAAGCTAATCTTATAAAGATAAAAGAGGGTTGTGAATTGAAGATGTAATAAGAGGGGTACCATATTTGTAGTAAAAGTGGATATATGCACATTAATTTCATCTAGAGTAGGAACTACAAGTTATTTATGGGAAAACGTATTCAGGTGTTTAAGGCTCATCATATCTATTGATTTCAACTTAGTGTTATCTTCAAATAGGAAGTTCATAATGAGAGAGAAAGGTTAAGGAGGACTAAGATGATGTAAAAGGAAAGGGAGAAAAAAGGATACATAATCAGGAAGGTCGATTGTGTTATGTAATTTAAGAGGTAGATAAGAATACAAAGTCATTCAAGTCAATTCTATATTGCAGGCAGGGGAGAAAACAAGTTGATAAGGATATAGAGTCATGAAGGTTGACTATGTTATGTAACCTAAATGGCATAGAAGAATAAAAAGTCATTTAGATCAAATTTTGTATTGTAAATAGGGAGATAAAGTAGACTGAATAAGGATGCATATTCATATAGGTCAACATATGTACTACTGATAGGGTAAAATATAGTTTATAAGAGACTATATCGACTAGAATGATAGTGTGTTGAAATAAGGAAAAAAGTTTTGCAAGATAAGTGAATAAATAATGAAATAAAAAACACAAATAATTAGATCAATGTGAGTTATCCAATTTGGGTAGATAACACAAAACCTTGCACCAATAGTGACCAATACAAATTTTTTAAATACAACATGTAATGATCAGAGAGCAAACGATCAACTAGAAAATAAATGCTAAGTGGTCATCCTAAGTGTTATTATAAAGTGTTTATTTAAATGTGATAGGAGAGTTGGATGAAATATGGAACAATAAAAACAATATTTGGATGGTTTTAGGATGTTTAGGATTAAAGAGATCTATGTTGGCAATGGTACTAGCTTGGTATTGGGGCCTACACCCTCACTTCACAATATTGTAATGATAAGTGTGTTGGGTGCTTTGAAAATATATACCATTAACCACATATTTATACTTTGATAGAAAACCAAGTCATCTTCCCTCTTGGTGATGAAATCCAAGAAGCTAGGCCTTGGGAAAATAAGTGTTTAAATGCATTTTGAATGTTATGTGATTTAGTAGTGTGTGCAATAGAGTAAAATAATGTAACTAAATAGTAATTTGAAAGAACACCTATTTATACTATGTGAGTTACTCTAAGCAAGCAAACAAGTGGGAAAGGAAATGTAAATTAATTGTTAGAAAATAGTTATTAATTTATTGATTGAGAATAGTACATAGTTAGTTCAGGGATAATGTATGCAAATAATATAAAATTGAGTCAACTAGGTCACTATTATTCTATAAAAGTAAGGTCTTTAAGAATAGAGTAAAATAGGTCAACTATGTCTTTCAAATAGAATGTATACTATAGAACTAAGTCGACCAAGTCAACTTAGTTAGATATAGGGTTTAAGTTTTAAAGACTACTAACTTGAGAAAAATGGAACTGAAGAAAGTACTAAAATGATAGAGAGGGTAAAGAGAGGAACCTTGGTGGGTTTGAATTTGGTTAGGATTTAAAATCTTATACTTAAGTTCCTAAATTACTGATTTCAAATTCTACAAATTGAGTCAATTGTTTTGACCAAGTTATACAAAAACCTATGTGCTAAAGAAGAATAAGATGATAAAATTGACCTGTTCAACTATTTTTGTTGACTTGTATGCTGGAAAAAAGAATAAGATGACAAAATTGACTAGTTTGACTCTATATGCTAATTTGGAAATAAAGATGATTACTGTGTTGACCTATTTTATCCATTAACCTATAGCTGATGAAGACCTACACAAATAGAACAAAGTCATTTTGATACAACTGTGTGTTAAATGTACACAAAAAAAGTTAGAACTATACTGACTAGTTTTATACATTATTGTAAATATGTAAAAATATAATAAGATGATAAAAATGATAGCATGAAAGAAAACTTGCAAGGTTATATTCATGTCAGATTCACCAAAATGTGTGCAATGGGAAATGTAATGGATCTATAAATCAATCTTATCTCAGAAAAGATAAATCCTACTTACATTTCTAATTGTGGATACATTATATATTTATGGTCATGATGAAGATGGATCTACTAGACCTAGCCAAGGGATATCTTACCACAATAAATTCACTAGGGAGGGTTCCAAAGCCTCTAGTCAAGCAAAAGTATGCAACAACCCTAACTAGGTTATATGTTTTCATATTCACTAAAATAATAAGTAAAATAGGGTCTGATCTAGCACTCACCAAAGCTTGTGGCAAAAATTTGGGGTAATAAACATGAAAAGCAAACATGCATAAAATACATAGACTCATTTTAATGTATACAAAATCCTAATGCATGGGAGAGAAGTATAAATGCATATCTATCTACTCTTACAAAGGAGGAACATAATTAAGAATACTTAATTTTGAAGACAAACTATTGAGCCTCAATCTCTCCTTTGGCCAAGGTGTTTTGTAAGAGGTTGTTGTGGTATGTAAGGATGACAAGGATAAATTAGCTCTAGGATACACAATGTATCAATGCATCCAAAAGTATTTTCCACAAGATAAGATTCGTATCTCCAAAGAAAGTATGAAACCCTAAGCTATGCTCCTCAAGTATAATGGTGGATAAGAAGATGTGAAATATATATCTCTTCTTCTTTTCTTCTCTTAGAAATGGTAAAATGAATGTGTTTATATAGGCAGATCTAACCCTAATCCTTTTGGAAGTTTATGCTGACAAGGTTGACTTAGTATCATTATTAACAAAAATGAATTAGGTTAGGTCTTGGTCAGCCAGGGGCCAACCTAGATCCTAATAAGTTTTATCAATTAGAGTATAAGGTTGATGGGGTCGAAAGTGTAATGTAAACTATCAAAAAGGGTTTTAGGCTAGGGAAGGGCTAATGAAGGTGGTAAATGACTAGAGGAGGGTGCCAAATAAAAGGTAAATCTTAGGAGAATGTTTTTAGGAGATGAGTGTGTAGATAAAAAATGGTAATAAGGGACAAAAATCCTATAAAAAACCAATGGCCTACCCACCCCTTTTCCAGTGCACCCCTTAAGGCATGCACTCAGAGAGATTGAGACTTAATGAGTTCCTGAAAGATAGAAAGCATCAGTAATTGATAAAGTTTGAAAATATTACATGTATATAGATTCCACCTCTCCACTATAGGAAAATCATATACATTGATACCATCACATTTACATAGACATTAACCTATACATGTTCCTTACATATTATACACTCAAAAAATTTATAGTTGTCTTACCCTTTTGAGGTGAGGTAACTTCTAGGTACTATTTTTACCTCACCTTAAAGGGGGGGAATATTAATGGGGGCATGCTTGGGAAACATCTTCTCCACACTTTTCATAATTATCAAATTTAGTGGGGGCATGTCATATGGACATAGATTCCACACATTCAAGGTTTTCATATTATAGTGGGGACATGTTTTGGAAGCACGTTCTCCACCTTCTTTCATTATTCAATACTTATACCATTTTGTATATTGAGTGGAGGCATGTCATATGGACATGGATTTCACATATTCATAGTTTTTAGATTATAATATGGGTATGCTTTGGATTTATTTTCTCCACATTTATTTAGTATTCAATACTTATACTAGTTTGCATGTTCAGTGGGGGCATGTCATATGGACATGGCTTCCACACATTCATAGTTTATTGATTATATTTGGAGTCTGATTTGGAAGCATCTTATCCACATTTATTAAGTATTATTACTTATAACAATTTGTAGATTTAGTGGGGTCATGTCATGTGGAAATGGATTCCACACATTCATAGTTTTTAGATTTAGTGGGGGCATGATTTTTAAGCATTTTATCCTCACTCATTCAATATGTGGTACTTATACCAATTTGTAGATTAAGTGGGGGCATGTCATATAGACATGGCTTCTACACATTCATAGTTTTCATATTCAATGGGGGCATGATTTGGAAGCATGTTCTCCATATTCATGTAGTATGGTGCTTATAAAAATTCACAAATTTAGTGGGGGCATGCTTTATAAGCATGTTCTCCACACTTAATCAGTATTCAACATCTCTAGTTTACAATGGGGGCACGTTTTGGAAACATGTCCTCCACATCATTACTTATATCAATTTTTTATATTTCTCTATATATAGTGGGGGCATGCTTTGAAATCATGTACTCCACACTTACACACTTATCTAAATTGGCCAAAACACATAGTTATATGATTTAGATTCATAGTTGTGGTAGAATTATATATATTGGTACCATTATTATACATACTTTTAGCATGATACATATCTAAGGTGCATATTCTATGTAAAATGTGACTAATATTTAAAAATTGAATTCAATTTTAGATTATAAAACCATTGCACATACTAATACCCCTTGGAAATTTATAAAATTTATCAAACCAATCTATTACAGTATTTGGTTCACCTTTTGGTATGGTTGAGGTGATTAAATCACTTAATCTTGCTAAGTTTTCAAGTTAGATTTAATTTTATCAGCCAACCTCACCAAGTTATAAGTGTTATTGGGTTGCACATTTGAGCTTATCTCAACTACTAGGTAACAACTCATTTTTACTCCAAAGTTGGGGGTATTTACCTTCCAATCTCTCTCTCTCTCCCCTTCCTTAAATATATGCAATTTAAAGATTTATCTATATTTATCCTAATATTAATTTCAAAACCTTACAATGATAAATTTTTTACAAAAATAATTGACCAATAGGCAAGGTGGTTACATCCACACACAAGTGTACTCCTAAACCTTGCTATTTCAATTTCAATAAATTTCAAGTAATTATAACCTAGATTATATGAACTAATTTTACATTATAACATGATCATGGTTATAGGTTAGTCACCAAAAAAACACTCAAATTAAACTCAATCAAAGATAAGGTGTGCATACACATCTAGTTACTTATTCCTTTCCTTTATACTAGAAATATCATTACTAGATTCAAGGGGTTGAAAGTGTAGATAATATTTTGTGATTATGTAGAACTTCATTCTTGTACACTTGGAAAACTCAGACCTTAGCTCTTCCTCTTAGTTCTACACATGCCTTGCTTTTGAAAGCCTTACATCTACTTTAGGTTGTTCCCCTTGGCATATCTCTTAGTCTGACCAACCTTATATTGATGATGCAAACATCCTATCTATCCTAGAATGATCAAAATGTAATTATCTTAAACTTTTATAAATTTTACACCTGCTCTCCTACTCCTTGGACACTAACATCTAGTTAAAATAGTAGCATCAACATTATTGTCCTAAACCAACACAAGTGTCTAGTGCCATAAAGCCATATAATTTATAAAGGAAATGTATTATAATGGTAGGGATAAGTAATTTAGTGTGAGTTATCTCCTAATAGGATTGGTGTAAATATAATATCAACCCTCATCAATTCCTCACCTAAAAATCAAACTAAAAGAGCATTTAAGAAGCACTCAAGTTATCAAAAGTTTTCCTATTCTATCTTATTCTATTATAAGTCGAAGGAATAGCCTAAATATAGGTCTAAAGTACTAAATTAGTAGTCATAAGGTCTTATTCACCAAGTTACAAGTTAGATCACTATTTTACTTAATTTACACACATTACATGATTCACACATAATCCAACACATAGGGGATAACTACATGAGTTTGAAGCCCTATTCTAGAGTATTGTCTATATAGGTAGTGCACTATTCTAGTGTATTTTCTATATAGGTAGTGAATTTTAATAGTGGGGTCATTTTAGGTAATATTAACATTATGTGCTCAATAACCCTTTTTTTTTCAAGGTTACATTAAAAATGGAAAGATAGGGTTTTGCCATTTCACTTGGAGAAAAAATCCATGACTCAAATTGAATACACTAGAGCAAAGGTGAAGTTAAACCTAAAAGCATCTAGGTGGTTACATATTGTTTTAGTTGATATTATATATAAGACATTAGCATCAAACCTAGATAGTAGTATTAACATAACTATCTAGGGCTGATGTAACTATCCAGAGAGACAGAGGCACTAGATCTAGGATCTGATAACTATTCTAAAACTATCTTCTCACCTACTTTTAGCTTATACCATATCTAGGTTTGCATTAGCATCAGAGCTATCTAAGTACATCACTTATTTGTCATTTATATATCTACCATAGTTATAATTTTCATTTATAAATTTTCTATTTTTAATAAAGTCAATATATGGTACATATGAGTTTAACACATTAATTGACTTACTATATATATGATATTCACCCTTGCACCCTATCATTTATACATCCTTAACCTTATCTACCCAAGTAGGATCCTTATCAAAATTAGGATTAAAAAATTACCCCACTATAAAAATGGCTAGTCTTTTATATCTGTCAAAAATGTTAGACCTACGAAAGCCTAACCTAATGGGGAGGTGTCATGCTCTAATGTTAGACATGTTAGTCTCCTAGATCTGATAGAGATGTTAGAGCTTGGGAGACCCCAACCAAATGAAAGAGGACCACATGGCCCATTGTCTAGGTTATCAGTCTTTTGGACATAACATAGATGTTAGAGCCCTAGGGAGCCTGCCTTATCACATCATTCCATGTGGTATTTTCATATAGATTGATAGGAAGATCCTAAAAGACCCTAGGGTAGTCTAAGAAAATCACCATCAAAATTGAAATGCTAATCAAAGGATGCCACTCATCCTTTAACTAGAATTTTATTCTCTTAATCATATAAATAAGAAGCACCAAGTCATGCCTAGGTGGTAGCCTTGTATCATGAACTAATTATAAATAGACATATGGAATGAAGAAGGAATGACTTGGGAAGCCTTAAATATGATATGGTTATGTGTATATCACACTTCATGAATTAATTAGATGGGAAATTGGGACTTAATTGCAAATTTTAAAGAATCACACCATGATTGCTAAATTTAGAAGGCAAAGTATGATCATGATCTCTAAGTTTAAGTATAGATTGGTAAATATTTAGGAAGATTGGACCACCAACTCAAATTTGAATTCACATTGAGTGAACCTCTAAATGCCATAAATTTAGGAGACGTAGGCAAACATCTACAAGTGACCCAAGGATAAATTATTAGTCATTATTGCTCCTAATTTCTTAGAATCTACTCCCCACTTTCTACTCCTAATAGTGCCCTCCATGTTTTTCCTTTTCTCAAGGATTGATATAGAATAATTCCATCCCAAATACCATCAACACCTCATCTTCTAACCCTAAAATTGATCTAGAGTATAGGGACACAAATTTCCTAGATGGATTGGCATGTTTTAAGTACTACTATGAGATGTTCAAGGCTTTTGATTTGGTTCCCAAATCCTTGAGAAGTGATGATGAAGACAATTCCAAGTTCTAAGATGCCCTCAAGGCATATGAGAAGTGCAAGTTGCACTGAGCCATAACTAAGTTGAAGGTCTTCTTGTGTGCTAACTTATTTGGTAAATTGATGATCATGATTAAACGAGTATAGGATGGTGTCCATGACATGGTCTACTCTATGAATTCTTGACATTAGATTGCATACATTTGGTTGGCACCTTAAAAACCTACCATAACCTCCTAAAAATACATAGCCACCAATGATTTAGATATAGTGACCACTTAGACCAACTATCACTAGATTTATGATGTATTGAAGGACTAGGTAGATAAATTAGATGTAAAATGGGTCAATAACATGGATGTGAATGTGTACACTATCTACACCTTCAAAGAAGGAATTTACATAAGGATGATACTGTTCAATTGATTGTTTAGGGAGAATGACTGCTTATGTGTCAACTTTATTTAGATCCCTTTATTTCACATAATATTCTAGGGTGATAAAGTTAACAACCTAAGAGGGGTGATCAATTTCAATATGGATCAAGGTAGTGGGAGATGCCTAGGGATGAGGCAACCTCTACATGATGAGTTACTTAGTAGATGATATTTGTGCAATGTTCATGTTTAAACCTTATACCTTTCTAGCATGGGTCCTTAGATGTGTTTTAGTACATGTAGTTTTTTGAAAGCTATAAGGATACCATTATCCAAACCATATCTAAGATATATGTAAAATTTTCTACCCAGTGGTCTACATGGCCATCACACCCATGCGTCAAATGTTAAAGGAGATTAGGTACTCTCTTTCTCCCATTGGATATTATTGGTACTATAGGGATGATATGATCATTTAGGTGGAAATTACTCTCAAGGCTCCCCTCTACTTAACCTATTAGGTCCCAGACTACCTGGCCAAGTAGGAAATAACATATCAACTAATGGAGGGAATCTTTGGGCATTACATCAACAACTAATAAAAGGTTTGCCTACCCCTCCTAATCACCATCAAGAACCACATATAAATATCCTTCCATTATCTACATAAAATGGTGGTAGGAAATTTTTTTTTACCTTGGGCAAAGCGGAATATTAGGACTAGGATCCACATAGTGTCATCTAGACTTATATAGCAAAATACTAGGTCAGGCTCAACCTCAAAAATGACCACTAACCTAATGTTAAGATGAGTTCTATTTGAACCTAGTTGATGATTAGGAGGTAATTGAATGGATTAAGGTGAATAATAATAAGAAATGAAAGTAAGCTCAACCTGGGCCATCTACCTAGGCTAGCCTTGCCTCTTCCATGTTTAGTCATCCCAATAAATATATTTAGCAAAATCCTCCTCAAATTTCAAGAAGAATTATATATGGAGTCCCAACATATTTTACTTCTTTAGCTTATCCTACTTGAGATCATACCCCTCATCCCTCAAATCTACCTCTATCATATCCTATGGTTTAAGTAGCTCAGCCCTAGGTAATTCACCACTAGTTTACTTGGCCTAAAATGGATCCAATCTAAGTGGCTCAACCTCAAGATGCTCAATCACTTAGGTTCAACATTAGTAGCAACCCATAGATAAGTCCTAGGAAGGACCAAAAATTGGCATCCACATAGATCCCTTTCCATGATCCCTCCAGTTTCTTGTATCCTCTTGCTCCACCTAACTTCCTAATTACCTAGCAAGTTCCTTAGTCAATCCCCAAAAAACTCTACCATCCCTACTCCTCCACTATAATATATGAAGTTGATCCTAGTAAGAGGCCTTAAAAGTAGTAGAATGTCATTCAACCTTATCCTTATAATTAGGTCTTAATTATGCCCACTTCTCCCTTTGCACCACCTTTTATGGCTCTTCCCATCATTCCCAAGCCTCCCTTCTCTATCATCCTTGGCACCCAAGGATTTAGATTTAACTAACCAATTTCCTCCTTTATGTTGAATTATATTGTCCCTATAATCATTGGTCCACATGTTAATTTTATCTAGATATAATGATGAACATACATATTCCCTTGGGCCCACCCATTCATCTTTCCTCCTTTCTCCCCCATGCCTCCTCCTCCTCCATTAATATCCTCTTTCATCCTTCCCAATTCATCCATTCCCCCTCTACCTCAACCTCCACCTATCATGACCATATCTATCACCCCACCAACACCTCCCTCCACCTTGGGAATAACTATGGTTTGTAGGCACCTGAGATGAATCTTCAGGGTGACCCTCATGTGTAGTGAGACTTTGACCACACCATGAGAAACATGAGGAGAAAGTGGATTTTTTTAAAAATACTATTGTAAAAAAATTTGGGAAGCCATCATGGCATAGGATGGGAATCTCATTCTACTTGGAGATGAGTCCCATCCTTTTCTATAAATTGTAAATAGTATCCCATTGTAAAAGGTTGATAATTTTGGTTCCAAAATGTTGTCAAAATTAAGTACATATTTCACCTACTTTTCCTTTATAATTTGGATTGTGAATTTATACCATGATAGGCACTCTTTATAAGGAAAATCATTTTATATTAATGCAATTCTCTATTTTTTGCTAAACTATTTGTTTTATTTACTAGTGTGTTGCTCATTTATGGTTTAAATGAATGTTAATATTAGAGATTTAAATAAGTGTTTTGTTATAAAATGAATTTTGTGGTTATAATGTATTGTGTTGTTCTAACCCATTCATAAAACCTTCTTTTTTTATTTTACAAATTTACTAATCTATGTATCTATTTACATGTTATGTTTGAAGGACCTATATGTTGTTTACTATAGGCTCTTTGACTATTGATATTTAGTGGGGATTTATGAATTAAACATCTCCTTTTGATTCCTTAGAATTTTTACCCTATGTAAAACTGAGTCAAAACCCTTGGTGAAACTCATCACGTAGTGGTGTAACTATGGCAGAGTACTTAGTCATGTTTTTTAAGCATTAACATCTTTCAATCCTAGAAACACTCTTTCATGCCCTACCTTATGATCATTTTATATTTAGTTTAAGACCTAAACATTTACCTTAATTTATAAATATGTAAAACTTGTATCAAATGGTAAATATAAGTTTATTCAACTAAAAACTAAACTAAAGTGTAATTACACACATTTTGAACCTTTGATGGTAACAATCACTACTCTTTGAGTACAAAAGGTTAAATTACTTAGTCCTTGGACTGAACTAGTATTAAAAAAAAAGAATGAGGATATATTTTATCACATGCATTATCTGGCACATTCCTCTGCAAAGCACTCGATCTTATGAGTGTCTTCAGGGGAAAAAAGTATTTTAGGGCCAACAATACATTGGTACTATTATTATACATAGTTTCAACATAAGACATATCTAAGGTGCATATGATATGTAATTTGAGCCTGATATTATAAAATCTAAATTAGTTTTAGATTCTAAAACTCTTTTATGTATTATTACTACATCAGAGATGTTTACGTACTAATACCCCAATCATACTTTTATAGACTTTATTGAGCCAATCTACTATAGTATTTGGTTCATCTTTTTGGTATGGTTGAGGTAATTAAGACACTAAATCTTGACAAGATTTTAGGTTGGACTTAGATGTATCATCCAACCTTACCAAGTTGTAAGTATGATTAGGTTGCATAATTAAGCTAATCTCAACTACCATGTGGCAACCCACTTTAACTCCAAGGTTGGGGGAGTGTGGCTTTCAACCTCTATATCTCTCTCTATCTCCTTGGATATATGCACTTTTAAAATTTATCTATATTTATCCTAACCTTAGTTTTATATCCTTATAATGATACATCTTTTTCAAATCAACTTGAAAATAGGTAAGGTGGTTACATTGACACACATGTGTACTCCTAAACCTTGCTCTTTCAATTCAATATTTTCAAATAATTTGAATTCCACATTATATGCATTATAACATTCTCTTAATTTTAGGTTAGTCACCAACAAAGCACTCAATTTAGACACATGCAAAGATAAGGTATGCTATACACACCTAAGTACACATTCATTTCCTTTAAATTAGTAATTTCATTACTAGATTAAGGGGAGAAATGTAGATGATATTTATGGATTATATATAACCTCAGTCTTGTATACTTGGAAAACCTCTTAGTTATTCCTCTTAGTTCTATACTTTTCTCACTTCTCCAAGTCATGCATCTGATTTATCTTATGCCCCTTTACCTATCTTTTAGTCTTACTAGTGTTATGTTGATGACCCAAGCCTTTTATCTTTCCTAGAATGCTTAAAACATACTTATATTCCACCTTTGTAAGTTCTAATCCTTACCTACTTTCTTTCTCTCTAGACACTAATGTCTAGGATAGACACTAGCATCAACACGAGTGTCCTGACCTGACACACATGTCCAATTCCCTAAAATCATCTAATTTAGAAATGAAACATATCTTAATGGTTGGAATTAGTAATTTAATGTGAGTTATTACTCCAAAGGGATTGATATAAATATAAGATCAGCCTTCATTCATTCATTACCTAGCACAAACCAAGGCAACCTACTAAAAGTGTTCAATCAAACACTTAATTAAAAACTTTCCTATTTTCTAATATTATCATATCATTCATAGGAATAACAAATACATAGGTCTAAATTATTGAAGGAGAAACCCAAGAGTTTGATTTACCAAGTTACAAGCTAGGTCACTATTGTAATTAATTTACACATATTACATGATTCTCACATAAGCAAACATGTAGGGGAGAACTAAATAAGTTTGAGGCCCTCTTTGGAGTATTGGAAATGTGGGAAATGCCTAATAACAATAGGGTCTCTTGGATAACTCAACACCATGTGACCACTAACCCATTTCCCCCAAGGTCACTATGAAGATGAATAAACAGGGCTTTTGACATTTCATGAGGAATGACAATCCATGACCCAAGTTTGAATGCGCCAAAGTGAAGGCAAAGAAAAACCTAGAATCCAGGTAGTCTCATCCTTTTTTAATAGTTTTTAGTCATTAAAATTAACCATTTATGCCTTGGATGCCCACTTGAGGTCACTTTACCCTTAGTATAGTAGTTGACCCATATTAAGGGCCCTTTTGATCTACTGTTAGTCACATGACAATCACAAATAGTACCCATTCCTATCAAACACCACATGAGACCCATAATGACACAAATTCCTTAGTGATTTAGGTCCCTACACCCTCTAAAAGGTAATTTTACATCTTCCTAAGAGTATTAGGGTCATCCTAGACCTATTCTTAAGTCACCCTCCCTAGTCATTTTTATCATAACACTATATAAACAATAATTATTCCCTCTTACACCCTAGATGGACATTATCACAAAGAAACACACAAAAGTACCACCTCATATTGAAGTTAACCTCCCAATTATTTTAATATTGAATTGATTCAGCACATACATTCAAAGAATATAACCTTAACATAGATATCTAGATCTTAAGTAGCCTCCAAGGAATCCTCTCATGTATTCACACTTAGGCATTTTAGAATTCACTGCACTTTGCACTAATACTTAGATTAGGATAGCTACATCATGCTTGATCCCCTTTTGAGGTATTATTATGTAGGCAAATATCAACATAGTGGTGTGTTGAGGTCATGTCCAACCTACCCCACTAACTAATTTTTCTCATGATGTTCATTTAAACCATTATAAGCATGAAAACTAGGGTTTTTATAAGAAAATAGAGATACAATAAAAATTATTAATTGCATAAAATTGAAAATTGGACTAGATCTAGAATAGGTCCTATTATGTAAAACCCAAAAATAGTTCATATAAATTCTAAAGGACACTACCTCTACCTAGCACAATAGAGCACCATGGTAGTGTCCAAGATTGTGTTAGTGTAAAAAAGGACCATTATAGTTTCTTAACTTAGTTTTTATTATTGTATCTTATTTCCAATTATCAAAACAACCTATGCACTAATTTTTAGACTACCACTTATTTGTCTCAGTTACTTTTTAGCTAAGTACATCTCTTGTAAATTCATTTTTATTTATAGAAAAATCTAAAAGGTAAATTTTTTTACAATTTAAGGGATATAATTATTGAATATTTATTTCCTAATTTAATGTTCCATCCCTTTAATAACCTAGGGTTTTAAACTTCATAAATCATTTACTTCAAAAAGTAAAAAAAATGTAACCTTAAATTGCCTCTAAGGTTTATGTTTCCAGCCTTTTATAACTCATACTTAGATTTTAGATCCTTATATCTTCTAATTATTAATTTTATAATCATGATAATAATGATCAAAGATGTTTATCACTTTCTAATGTAAAGTTTTCTAGTTTCATCTACATGCTTGTTTCTTTTCATTTGGAATCAATTCAAATAAGATATAAACACATATGTACATGATGTCCTATGTCAGTTAAAATATATTTATTTGACTTAATCCATAAATTTAATACCCTAACCACCACATTTCAAGCTTCAATGTCACATCTTATGCACAAGAAGGAATCTCCTTCTCCTCCTCATCTCCATGAGGGTGATAACTCTAACTAGGTCAACGTTATCACTCCTCCACAAGATGAAATAACATATATTACTATTAATAATGCCCATAATTAGCCTATCCATGCCTCTAATTCTCTATATGGTGTGTTCCTACATGTTCAATCATAAACAACTATGGTTTGTACTTGTGATACTATAACAGATCAAATTATTAGTATGTGAAAGCTACTTTTAGAATTACAAAATCAGAATCAACTATTACATGAAAAGATTATAGTATGGTAAAATTAGATTACAAGAAAAATTCCTCTTAGGCACACTAGTGCCAATCATGTACATGCATTTTCACCTAGTCAATTTATGGCAATAAATGTTACACATCAAAATAAGAAAGCACAACAAAGTGCATCTACAACTAGTGACTCAAAAAATATTCAAAGATCAAATAGAAGTTCAAGTGATATTTTTTTTCAAATGATTAAAGCTAAGTTGACCAACCTACCTCTTCTACATCTAGTAAGGAGATCTAAGTACTAATGTGCATAGCATATAATGAATGTTAATCACATAGATTCATGTTTAGCATTAAAAAATCATATATAATAGATAATTGCTAATAAGGACCCTATACAAGATAAATCAATTAAGCAATCCATAATGATACATGAACATAATAAAAAAATGTCAAATTCATTAATAGTACAAAAATGATTACCAAAGCATAACTTAGAACAAAAAAAGGTTCACAAAGTAAAATAAAGACAAGAAACAATATAATAAGCACATGTAAATAAAGTAAAGGAAACAAATATAACTCTCCAAAATGAGATCTCACTTTCAAAATAGTATGGGTTTGTCAAAAAATATCTACAAAATTTTGATTATCAAGGTCAAGGGTTGGGCAAACATGCCCAAGGCATCATTACTCCTATTCTAGAAATTAATAATGTTGGTTGACAAGGTTTGGGGTTCATGGAAAATACTAAGGAAAATAATTAAGAGATTCAATTTATTAGGGTAAAAGATATAGATACATAGGTAAGGTTTAAAAATCAAGAACTTAAGTTGCATATTCAGAATTAGGCTAAGCTAAATAACATTCTCAAAAGAGGCTTTCTAACAAAAGAGCCTCCAAAGCACCATATGCCTATAATAGGCATGGTTTCAAAAGGTAGAGTAATAAAAAATATTGTAAAGTATAATTCATAGAGGTAAATTTCATAATATGAGGAAATTCCCTATGCTCATCTAGATATAACAAAAATTAACACTAGTATTCCATTGGTTCAAAATCAAGATGATAATTATGAGTGGAACAATCCATATTATTATGATTTATAAGATATTAAAAATGAATAAT
The DNA here is from genome assembly GCA_037957365.1 of Torreya grandis. Lineage (NCBI taxonomy): Eukaryota > Viridiplantae > Streptophyta > Pinopsida > Cupressales > Taxaceae > Torreya > Torreya grandis. The sequence goes on from JARHVA010001455.1 coordinate 1,271,210, forward strand.
ACTTAAATTCACACTATAGCTCAAGTCCATCCAGGATATCTATCACACTTCACAAGGGTTTACCATTCTTCTTTTTGACACAAGACACCTTAATAGTGAGTCTCTTGTGAGACTCATCGGTTAGTAGGTTTCTCCCTAATTGTACATAGTTTTTATTATCTTTTTCCTTGTATATAGTTTAATTTTCATGATTGATTGAACATATATTATACTTATAAAACAAAAAAATAATATAATATGTTTAAACTATAAAAAACATTCAAATATTGCTTAGAAAACACAAAATATAGATTGTATGCATTTTCATGTTTACATTATTTATACTTGAGAGGTAATATATATTATAGTTGTCTTAATATAATAATTTTTATCATACATACATGCTTCACTTATTCTTGTTTAATGTTCATAGATCCTTATATGACTCAGGTCCATCACACAGATCTAGAGTTGTTAATATTTACCCACTAGGGGCACATACATAGATACACTAACTCAACATTGATACATTCACCCTTGGGGGAATACTATACATAAATTCCACTTTACCAAGTTATATTATTCTATACTATTCATATTTTTGATGACCACTACTACTATAAACTCAATTTATGTACATCTTTTCTCTTATACAGATTTATACCACATGTTCATGCATACTTTCATTTATAGCTTTCTTAGTCTAAAATTTATTTTATCTCTTTGATTCCACATATATTCAATGGAATTTGAGTATTCAATTATTCTATGGATCTACACCACTTCCTTTCATTTTATCTAAGCTTTGGACATGTGTTCTTGTCCTTGTGCATACCTTATTGATTGTGTATGTGAACATTTGAACATGTGATTCCATGTGGATATAAGCCAACCTAAATTAATATTCACATATATGGACATTTGAACATGTTATTGTATGTATTAATTTCTCATATTTAGTGACATGTGCCCATGTCCCTTGTAATGTGGTACTTTGGCCTACTTTACATGCCTCATGTGTGTTGTATGTATGATTTCATGTATGCATCATGGACATGACATTTATATCTTGATTGTTAAACTTACACATAGTTTTATATGCCATGAATCCCATTATTCATCTCCCCTTTTTCTTATTGGGTGCCTTTATGGACATCATGTCCCATCTCCCTAGGTACTTTACATAGATTATTCTTAGATTATGCAGTTCATACACATGATTACATTTTTATATCTATATTAACAACCTTGTGAATGTTAGATATAACATAAATCATAAATTAATAATTCATGCTTAGATAATATTACATTTTGATGTCATGTATACATATTATATTAGTTTACTATGCAAATATCATATGTTTTCAACCTAATATACATCATACATATCTTTTATTTTGAGGACATTTACTACACAGGTAAAATAAATACCCTCAAAAGAGGGGAATTAACAATGGTTTTTCATAGATATTGGGCATCTGAGTGCACTCAAAATATATTTATATCATATAGACATAGAATATAGAGTAAAAAATTAGGCAAACATAGAAAAATAGTCATACACATTAATTTTAATTTTCATAAAAATACAAAAGGATATTAGCATTGAAAGTAGTTAATGATCATGGTACGCTACTATCCAAGGTACAATGTTACTATCCAATAGCCTAAAAGTAGGAAAATCCATAATTGATAGAATGATATAATAGTTATAACCTAGATTTGCACAATTTTAGCCACAAGTTATTAGATTTGATCAATTTATGCTTAGTTTTATACACAATCATACTAGGTTTGCTTAAATTAAGTTCATCATGCATGAAATGATCACACCCATTTAAATTTCAAATATACACAGACACATATTAATATAACTCAATCTATAATCCATATACATAAATATCAAAACTAGGGGCATGTGCATGGGACATTATTTACACATGATCAATTTTACACTAACTCATCTTAGATGGGATGACAAATCCATGCCATTATTTAAATTATATACTTTAAACACCATTTTCACTAGGATTAACACCAAATTGATGCCTTACTCTATCTGTAGTGGTTGGAATTACTAAGTATCCCTGAGCTACATCCTAGAGTGCTTGAGAGATCTTTGAGTTATTTTTCATTTCAAAGTCTCTAAGTGGTGCTAGATCCATCGTACATAGTTTTAATTACATCACATAGCTATAATTATATTGACTAATTTTAATATAGATGCATAAACTATACATGGGTAGGAAATGATGGAGTCATAGACTACTTGAGTTCTTGAGCCACCTACATAGGAAGGTTAGACAAGCCATCAATTCTAATCCAAGTTATTCACATTTCATGATCCACCAAAGATGGGTGGCCAATGATAGAGTCAAAATTAGATTGAATTATTGATCCACCCACACATGAGGATTGAGAAAACCATCAAATTAGTCTAAGTTATTCATCATTTGATCATCATTTACACACATAAGATGTCACCAAGTTCTAACATTGATTCATGTACCCAATGAGGTGTATTCATTCCTTTCCTCTCTCTTATCTCTTTATTCAGTCTTATCTTTGATTTTGATATTACTTAGGTATCAAATAATTCATTCATGTTTCATTTGTAAGATAAGCAATAGATCACACTTCACATACTCAAATCCAAATTTATAGCCTTCACCTCATAGGTAAGTCTAGGTACACTTATTTTTCATTTATCCTAGTCATTTCACATTGTCACATTTATAAAATAAATGGGGTGGGAAATTTATTCATTATAATTAACCATTCATGCCTTAAATGTATACTTAAGGTCAATTTACCCTTAGTATAACACTTGACCCATATCAGGTCCCTTTTAATCCACTTTTAGTTATAAATAGGACCCAGGTTTATAAAACACCACATGAGACCCATAATGGCATAAATTCCTTAGTGATTTAGGTCCATGCACCATCCAAAAGGTAATTTTTCATCTACCTAAGAGTATTAGGGATGGCATATAACTATTCTTAAGTCACCCACCCCAGTCATTTTTATCAGACCACTATATAAACATTACTTGCACACTCTCACACCCTAAGTGGAATTATCACAAAGAAACACACAAAAGTACCACCTCATATTGAGTGAAAGCTCCCAATTCTTCCAATATTTTATTGATTCAGCCCATACATTCAAATAATCTAGCCCTAGCATAGATATCCATATCTCAAGTGGCCTCTAAGGCATCCTCTCATGAATTCACACTCAAGCATTCTAGTATTCACTTAAACTTTGCACCAACGCTTAGATTGGAAGAACTACATAAAGCTTGATCACCTTTCAAGGTATTTATATATAAAAAACTCTCAACATAGTGAGGTTTTGAGGTCATGTCTAACCTACCTCACTAACTCATTTTTCTCATGATGTTCATTCAAATCATTACAAATATGAAAACCTAAGATTTTCAAAGGAAAATAAAGCTATAGAAAAAAGTATTGATCACACAGACTTGAAATTTAGACCATAGCTAGAACAAGGTATATTCTAAAAAAATCAAAAATCATTCACATAAATTTTAAAGGACACTACCACTGCCTAGAACAATAGTGCACCATGGTAGTGTCCAAGACCGTGCTAGTGTCCCAACTCAATTTTTATTATTAGATCCTTATTTAGGACTATCAAACCAACCTATGCACCAATTTTTAGACTACCACTTGTCCATCTCAGTCACTTTCCAACTAAGTACATCTCTTATAAATTCATTGTTATTTATAGATTTATCTTAAAGGTCAATTATTGTATAAATTAGTGGCTATAATTATTGTAAATTTATTCCTTGATTAAATGTTCTAGCCCTTTAACAACTTAGGGTTTTAAAATCCATAGATCCCTTAAATTTTAAATCATAATTATTTTATATAGGTCATTTACATCAAAATTGGATAATAATATCGACGTAACTGTCTTGGATGGTGTTAGTGTCTAGGGCTCTAGAAGTGTAAGATCTAGAATCTAATGACTATTCCAGAACTATCTTCCAACTTTCTTCTTGCTTGTTCCAAATCCAACACTGTGTTAGCATTAAAACCAGTTAAGTGTATTACTTTCTTGTCATTTCCATACATAACATAGTTTTACTTTCTATATTTAGCCTATTCTCAACATAATAAATTTAGTGTATATTTATATCTGATTTTGACACCCAATTGACCTGCTATAGATCTGATTATCACCTTTGTCCATTATCATTTTTATATACCCGTTTAATAATAATATAAGGCTAAATCCAAGTAATAAAATTTAATTTTAGGGTAAAATAATTATTTATAAAGCAATTTTATTATTATTATGCCATTTGAAATGACACATACAATGTCTTCGGGGAACCTTATGATCTAAGTTAGTGATCACCCATGTGAACATGAAACATGTGAATAAGGCCTTAATAACAAGAAGTGATATTTCATATAAATAATTTTTATATATTTTTAGATGTCTGAATTTATCCCAATTTTAATTTTTTGGGTGATACACCCTATTGAGGAGGTAGGTACACAACACATGAAGAGTTCCTTGGACCATCTACTCTTTAATCGAGTATCATATGGTTGGATCTTTTAAATGGTATATATGATTGAGATACCCATACTAGGATATTTTGGACATCTACCCATATATTAGAGTGGTTGATGTTTGGTGAAGGATTGTAACTAAGGTTCTAACTAGGTGTTAGGAATTCATATGGTTATGAGTGCCAAGTGACCATTACTTTTAAATTGAATTATTGTGTACTAGGCAAATGAGAATTTTCCATCACCTTAGAATTATGCCTTTTACCTTGGATAAATTCATAGATAAGTTCTTGGGATATATTTATCTTAGTTCTTCAGACCATGAGGTTTTATCATGGCTAGATCATAGATGTCATGTGCACCTAGAGTTAAGATGAGACTTTAAAGGTTCAAAGATAACCCTCTTCAAGTAAACATTACCTTTCCACTAGATTGAAGTGTTTTTAGGGTTTATTGATGTTTATATCACATTGAGTGATGAAGTTGGGAATGAATTGGGATGCATTTTAGTGAAGCTATCTCATTTTTTTTAGTTTGTAAATCTTGCCTTATGAGTAGTTCTAGGAAGAGTTAGGGAATATTCCCTTCTTAGGCTAAAAAGCTTATTCTAATAGACCATCTAGGGTTAAAAATATCTTAGGGACATGATCAATCCATGAGAGGGACCAATAGCCTTATTTTTATGTTCATGGGTTTTGACTTAAAAACTTATCCATGTACATATGATTGTTTCGATGAATCATCTTCACCTTGTGTGATGGACTAGTGATATTATATGGATGGCCTTGTTAGGTAGCCTCATGTGGGTCATTCTATTCTCACCTATCCTTATGGTGAATGAGCCTTATCTCTTTTTGGTAGTGAGATGTCCCTTGTTTTAGCCAAATGATGGAGTGAAATTTCCATTGGAGTTGGATGTCGATGATTATTAGAGAGGAACTTGTGGGCCTTTGTCAAATATTGGTACCAAAAAGGTGTGATCATCAACTTAATCAGGTCATGATTAGGATAGATTGGTATTATGTCTCATTTTTGCATGTTTTTATCGATACCTAAGGAATATGGATCCAATTTAGATGTTGATTTCTAAATGTGGTGGTCAACAACCCCTTTGAGATTATGCCCTATTTCTTAGAATATTTACTTAGAAAACCCCATTGTGTTGAACCAATAGTGGTTCAAAGGTGACCTTTTTTACAAGGATCCTTGAGAAGAGCATGATTTATTTTTACTCATTACTACAAGGTTAAAGTGTACCCTCTTACTTTTGGAGCATCTAGAATTAGTTGATGTATCCATGATAGTTTGAGTTCCTTATTAATAATGAAATAATTTATTCATAAAGAAGTTTTATTTTCATGGTGGTGGAACTTAGTTGAATGGGTTTCTTATGTGTGTTGATTGAATTAATGAAATATAAGTTTATTTTTGATCTAGAGGTAGCTTTAACCTTAAGTGGATGTACCATTTTTTTAAAACATGATTATGAAAAGATTATTTTAATTTTTTTTTATATTTTATTGTTAGTTTCCTAGAGCATGTAGTTTAACATGGATTATAGCGTTTGATATTTTTGTGGGTGTTGAAACTTTTGAGGTGATCATTATCTCTTCATGTTGACCATTTCATCCTATTAATAGTGTGTATTATATAAATGCATGTTGAATCTAATGGCATCTAGTACTTTATTGGATGCTTGTGTTGGTTTTGGATCTTACAATGCCTCATTTACAAAACATGCCACACCCTTGATTGGATTGACAGGTTGGGTCCATCCTTGTATATAGCTTAATGAGGAGTGCATATGTCGCACATCCATAATTATTGAGAAGTTACATTATAACATGGATATGTTTTTATAATCATCTAAGAGTTTTACTTGTAGTTTGACTCCTTATATGACATCATTTTCCCCTTATTTGTAATGTTGTCATTAATTTTTTTAAGAGTTGCATGGAATACTCATGAGCATATGATATTATATTATATCTAGAGGGGTTGAGATCCATGGAACTATAATTGATATGACACATGAGACTTGGAAGTTGAGATATTGTTTTGAGTACCTTTTTCATAGGGGGATTATGGTCTGAGTATGTTACCTTGGGGGAAATTTATACCTTATTATATTTTTGAATGAATATTTAAAAAAATATTTGTGAGTGCCTATTGTATACCATGTTGAGAAAGTGAGTACTTATCATAGTTCTTGAGTTTCATGAACAAGGGTTCCTAAAACCTTATCAATCACTTTAGATAGAGAATCCTTATTGATGGTTATACCATTTTATTTATAATTAGTGTCATTAAGGGCCACTTGCATTATTTATAGTGGTTGTTTTAGCTTGATATGTTTCTAAAATAAACAAGTGTACACTTGTTTGATGTAGTTTTGTTCTTTGAGAACATTAATTCTAGGGGAGAGGATCTCAAAAGATCGCTCAATAATTAGTACCACCTTTTAGTGGTGGGCATCCTCCTCATAATAAAGGAACGTAGTATGTTATGTTTGTGGATTCCTACATGTTAATATTTTTATTATGGATTGATACTCCATATCTTCCCTTGGTTTGGGAAGAGGATTTTTTTATTTAAAACTTAAATAATATTAAGACATGTTGATACTCTTGCACCATCAAATGATATCATCATAAGTGAATTGAGTGGATTTATTTCTTATATGATGTTAAGTAAGTGTTATTTTTATTGGAGACATGTAACCTTTTAATTTTTTATCCTTTATGAATTTAGATGGGTTGCCTATCCAATTTGAATTTACTCCTAGATTGGGTTGGTAGATTTTCAACATGTTAAAGTGTATTGTTTTGACAAGCCATTTTTTAATTTTTGTTTTGTGTAAGTGTGGGAATAGTAGGTGAGAAGTATATTATTAGCATTAGTGTAAGATATAAGCTTATGAATTATTTTATAACTTGTTGAACAAGTTGAGAGACAACATCTTACTTATTCATTTTAGAAAGGCTATAAGGATGATGTGAGCCTTAGCCTTGTGTTTATGTTGATATTAACATATGTTTCTCCTGAATATGAGAGTGATGGAGATCAGTTATGTTGTGATATTAGATACATATTGATGTGTTTTGTTATTTGGGTTGGGAATCAAAACAAGTTTCCAAAGTCTTCTTAATGGTGAGTGTGATTGGAGTTTGGGTATTAGGACAAACATCAAATTACCTCATAATGGATTAAGGTATTGGGATTGGGAATAAAGATTGACATCAAAATACCTCCTAATATCCTTGATTAGGGTTGGGAATTAAAATTTCATTCAAATTCCTCACAATGGAATAAGGAAATAGGGATAGGAAAAGGCTTATATATTAATCTCAAGTCCTCCTCTTGTATCTAAGTGAAGATTTGGGAAATGATGATAAAGTCAATTTCCAAAGTATTCCACCCATGATTTCATTGATTATAAACCATAATTTTTGTTCATATGATTGGTTAGAGAACCCTTATATTGATATGATCTCATGTATCTAGCCTTGTGGGTACCATGTGCTTGAAACATTTTCTCTTCATATTTGGCATATAATGAATGGGATAAGAATGAAATTAAAATGATTAGTACCCACAGAAAAAATAAACTAACACAAAATAAAATAAAAATGAATATTTACCTTATACTCAAACATGGAACATGACACATTATAATACATACTCTAAATATTAGGAACAATTGATTGAAACTAAATCATCTTTAACTATGTTCTCAAAAATTGGAAACCAAATATTAATCAATAAAACTTCAAATTATGCCTTGACATGTGACTCATCCTATGGTGAGTTGAATTATATTTGGTTATGGATGTTTTAGTGTATTTAATTGCATTATGGGATCTGTTAGTAGAGGTCTTAGATCATTGAATTAGAGAGACTATTGAGCTGAGTCAGTAAGATTCCTTATGATGTTATTACATACTTAAAACTAGACCTTTGAATATGTAGACTTCTATGAGGAGGAATACATAAGGGTAAGGTGATGTGAGGCCCAAATTTTTATAGTGCTAGTTCTATTCCACTTTATTATTATACATGTTTATTTTGATGTGATCCTTATAATATGTGAGACATGAGACACTTAATGTTATTTTTTATATGATTATTGCATTAGTACTAAGATAGTGTGTTATGTAATCGATGGTATTAATTTTTTACTATAAGAGTATGATTAATATGCTAGTGATAATTGATTTAAATTTGATTATTGAGATGCATTCTACACCAACCTATTAGTTTAGACAATACTACTTTTTCATGTGATTTGAGATTTCATATATATATATATATATATATATATATTCTAGTATGTTGAGTAAACTATTATGCTTATAATGCTTATATGTATGCAATGTGTGTTTATACATGCTACTTGAGATTGTTTCAAGTTCATTTGGTTTGATTATCTTAGGATATAGAATATTTATGTACACAATGATATGCAAGATTAAAGGTGGCCAAGAAAAAGATATCAAACTACATTTATCATGGATTTTAATATTCACTAGATCTATTATGTCCCTGGTTGAACCTAGATATTCATTTTTGTTGTGTTATAGTCACTTATTTTAATTTTGGAAATTATAGACTAAATAAATCTATTCTTACCCTCTTTATCCATACCTTAGATATTTTTTGAAATATATATAATGTATTAAGGTTGAAAAGTGAACCAAAATGATGTCACCACTTGAAAAATTTGAATGGAATTGAAAATTCAACTTTGGAGGGTCACATAAAATGTTTTTGTGATATTTTATGTTGTATTTAGAATAAGTTGATAAATAGGGATGTATGGGAGGTAGCCAAATAATGTGATATAATTAATGGGGATGTGAAAGGTATATTTTACCACATGGGTGTGTAGGGAGAGTTAATACATATAAGACTTTTATGAGGGGAAGAGGCATGGGAAGGGACAAGTGTCATCTTCCCATTGGCCATGGTTTGATAGATATATCTACAATTGGGTGGGAAGCTACTCTTTTACACAAATTTTAGGTAATTTTTTCATTTTGGAGAGAGGATCTTGAGCTTGAGCTTGAGGAGGATAAATAATCTTGGAGTATTGAAGGATTACTTGTAGAAAATCACTTTTAAGAGGAATGATTATTTAGGAACAAGTGGAAGAATCAAGGTAAGATTCCTTGTGAAAGTATTTAATATTTTTTTATAAATTTTATCCTTCTGTCCTTGTTTGATATTTTTCAAAGGGTTTCATGGCCATTTAGCTTGTCCCAATTTAGTATTTGTTTACCATGGTTAGGCTTATGGCCACCATGTTTATTTTTAGTATTTTTACAACATTGAGGTGACTAATCCATCCTAATTTACTTACTATTTTGATAGTTCTTTTATTGACTTCAAACTATAATGTTATGATACCTAAATAGTCTTATCTTTTGGGTTTGATGTATGCCTTCATTTAATAGGATTTGGACATGGGAAATATATCCCAAAGTCCTCTTACATTTCTCTATTGCATGGGGTTTGGTAATTATGAAATTAAATTTTTTTAAAGTCATCCCATGGAAAGGGAGAAGGTTTTGGTTAAGGGGATGTATTCCAAAGTCATACTTATCCCACCCCATTGAGTGGAGAGAAGTAATACTCATCCACAATGAGTGATTTAGGAGCCTTGTTTAATATTTTAAATTTATTGTGGCTGCTATGTGTTATAAAATGATTGAAATTTTTATTTATATATGGATCTTATGGTTTTAAATGGGTTTAGTATGATCTTTGATTGCAGATAAGAATGACAATTCAATCCTTATAGCCATGCTTGCCAATTTTCCCTTACCCACACATCACCTTACATTACACATGGTAACCTATATGATCATATTAGGATTCCTTTGCTTGGGGGTGTCTATGGTACTCACCTGATGATGGAAATAAGATGGGAGGTGAGCCCTTCCTTACATTAGCCTCATAGTTATACTTGGAGCTTGCATGTAGTCTTATTCTATCTTTTGTGATTTTACAATGTAAATGATGAGACAAATATATTGGTTAGTTTTTAATCCATTTGTTGTAATATTATATTATTAAACATGTGAAACATAAAGTAAAAAATATGATGTAATCAATATGATCTTTCATGCATTAGCTTATTGTTAAGTGCTAGATGAAAACCTGATGAGTAAATGTAATGAAACATTATTTTATGTTTTTAATTTGTAAATATTATTTGAATAACATCATTCTCTGTATTCTCTTACAATTTATGAGAAATAAGGATCTTGATTTAGATTTATTTTTTGAGTAGTTTTTGTTAAACCCAAGAAGGGCTAATACATATTTTATCTAATTTTAAATATCCCTATTTATCTTAATTTTAATATTAATGTAAACTAGGATTAATCAAGATTATATGATAATTTACGGTATAATGTTTGGACATATCATTTAATTTCTACGAGTTTTCAAATTTAAATTTCTGAAAAATTCCTTGTTTCCCTTTGTAATTTGCTTAATCTTCATTTAATTTTTGTGCATGTAAAATAAGGTCAAATTGATCCCAAAATAATTTTACAATAAAATAGACAAAATTATTGACCAGATGTAACTTGTTTCATAATTTATGTTTTCATGGTTTGGTCATGGTGAGCTCTTGAAATTAGATTGCTTGTAAGGAAATTTTAATGTTATCAAGCCCTTTGGAATGGTACATACCTTGTCTTGTGGGGTACGTCAAGTAGTAAGTCAATGGTCACCCATGTGATCATGCAATATGTGGCTAAGGCCATAAGGGTTTGATGATTTATTATAGCATATATCATGGAAGTTAGTTTATTTCCTAACAACTCACATGAATAGAGAGCACTTAATTTTTGTGTGTGGTTAGGTGATTGGTCCCCTTCCCACATAGGTAGGGGAGCCCAAAGCCATGACAGTCAATGGTTTTGTTAATTTGTAGTTAGTTACTCAAAAGTTGTGGTTCCTTATTTCCCCAATTATTTTTTAATTATTAATTTAAATATTTTAAAACATTTAAATTATCATTTTATTTTTTGTAAATACCATTATCTATAAAAAACTAATAAGCCAAATTTTTTACAAAGGCCAATACCTAGTTTTTATTATTATTAATTGAAAATATAAAACCTGAGGGATGAACCAAAAGGGACCCCATATCAAAAAAAATTTCCTCTTCTTCATGAAATTTGTTTGAGAATATGAAACATATTATTTTTCAATTTATTTCTCCTTTGTCCTAAATAGGTCATTTTGAACATTATTAACATTTTTAGGCTCTTAGAAGCCTTGGGACATGTTGAACCAAAATGGAACACTCCTTAAATTTATCTCTTATTCTACATGGAAATAAAAATAAGTATTTAACTAAAAATATAAAGTGTTTTATTCATTAAAATTGATGGATAAAGTGTAACATACACCTTTAAACACACCCATGCAACTCACCACAAAACACATACCAACATTTTTTTTATTTTGATAGAAGAATATTGATTCTATTATCAATCAGTCGAGGGATAAATATAATAAAAACCCTATAGTTAATAATTTTATTACAAGAAGATAATATTTGGATTGGTTTAAGTAAACCCAAACTTCATTCAAAATCTATTTTCAATACAAGGAAAGATTAGTTATTTATAGCAAATAAAATATAAATTTAGATCACTTCCATAGGATTAAAAGAAAGGTATCTTGTTTAGATATCAATCTTCAAAATTTTTAATTAATAATCCTTTATAAAAATTTACCAAGGAATAAAAGGTTAACCAATAATCAACATATGGTTAGAGACTCATAATAACATTTCACTCAAGAACCCATAAAGTGCAAGATTAATATACTCAACTACACTCTTATCATGGGGTATAAGTATAATAATGAATGTGGCTAATAAAATTAATTTTAATAAGGAAAAAAATCAAGTTTATAAATACTTTCCATAATATTTATCATTCTGGTCAGCCAATATGATACTTTCCATTAGCATAATATATTTATATTTAAAACATTGGAGATGGAAATTTCAGCATGACCTATTTACAAGGGTGATTCTTTATATAACTAGTAAAATATTATGGGCCTATAAATTAATACCTTACCTTGAGGTGACACCACCTTTTATCTAAATAATTAATTAATTTTATTTATTACAAGCATATAACTGTATTTTACTAATGTCTCAAATGTTGGGCATTTTTAAGGTCCAAACCTCAATATCACAACATTAAGGAGAAGAAGGTGGTTTTGGAGGGGGGTGGGAAAGTAGATGAGGAGGAAAACATTAATTGAAAAAATAAAAGGTCTGTATCCAATTTTGGATTCAATTGAAATAATGTAATTAGTTATATCATTGAGATTTTGTAGTGGGTTTAATTATAGTAAGTCATCTCTCTCAACCCCCCTACATTATTTTCAAAATCATAGTTTTATTCTAAATAATGTAAATTTAATGTATAATAATTAGGATAATTAAATTGAATGGAAAAATGGTTTATTGACACATTATAATATTAGTTTTCCCATGATGAGATTTATAACCATTATCGAATAAGAAATTTGAATTAGTTTTAGTCTTTGAATATTTTATAGTTTTACAGGGTTGTGGAAATTTATTAATTGTGAATGGGAGGATTTTAAAGGGTTAAAACTAATTATTAATAGGTATTTTTTTATATGTTTTCTACATACCTTGAAGGATAAAATCACCTTATAATGATATTGGACAAAATTTCATTTGACTTGTTTTTTTTTTCCTTAAATTTTTTTTTTGTGGCAATTTTAATTGGGTTTTGGTAACGCATAATACTCCATCTTCCCATCATTATAAAAGGCAACTCAAATTTTCCTAAGAATTATACCTAGTCTTGTCTAATTATGACTTGTGAACTTGACCAGTGGGGATTGACATCTGACATTCATCTTGGAAACCACCATGTCTTGTTGCTTGACCATGGACTGTTGGGATTCTTTTAACATGAAATGTAGTTTTATTATTTGCTAAAAAATTCAATCTTGTTTTATAACTTAGGAATCTAAGAAATGTGGGAAATATTTTTTAATAAAAACATAATAATAAATATGATGGAATAAAATATGTAAATCAAGGAATAACATGGCTATGCTATAAATAGGGAATTGCATCTTCTTGTTTTGACATTGTGGGTTGTAGTGTTTGTTTTTCAAAACAAATAATTAACACCAAGATAGTATGGAGATAATTATTTTTAGAATTATGATATTTCATAAAATTTTGAATGAAAAAGAGGTTATAATCATGCCATGTGTTGACCATTTTTGGTCCAATAGGCCAAAATTGGTCTCCTTCCTTCCTTGCTATTCTAAGCTAGTTCATTTTTTGATTTTGCACAAGTCTTAATTTCTACGGACTCTACAGGCCTATTTCTACGGACTCTATAGGCTGTTTCTACAACCTCTATAGGCTATTTCTATGGACTCTGTAGGCCTATTTCTATGAAATTTGTAAGAAATTTCTACGGACTTTGTAGGCCTATTTCTACAAACTCTGCAGGAAATTTCTACAGACTCTGCAAGCCTATTTCTATGGACTCTGCAAGCTATTTTTATGGACTGTACAAGCAAGTCTTTTATATAGATGAAGAACTAGTTTAAATAATGAAAGGTTTTACAAAGCTTCTTCTAACTCTTGTCAAAATAAATTCACAAGGAAAGAGAGCAAAAATGGTTCAAGGCAATTTTCCTTAAGGTTGGAAGAGTGGTTTAACGTCGGGGTTCAACGACATGATCTTTCCAAGAGTTAGCATCTTTGAATAGTTGAACCATTGAACTAGTTCAATGGCTTGGTTCATCTCTTTGGTTCAATGCTTAAGTTCATCACTTTGGTTCAATGGCAAAGTTCATCAACTCGGTTCAACAGTTGATTTAACGGCTTGGTTCAATGTTTGGTTTAAAAAAATGGTTCAATGGGAAGGTTCAAGAGAATCTCCTAAAGGACAAGTGCCCTTGCAAAGGGCAGGGAACACTTAAAAAGACCAAAAAGTGAACAAGGCCAAAAAGGTAAGTTTTCTTTAGAGATTTGTTTAAGGTAAAGGATGAGAATTTCTTCGGAAGCAAATCCCATGAAATGAAAAGACAAGGAAAAGGCAAGAATGATTTCCTTCAAAATTTTGTCTGAAGAAATTCCTTCAGATAAATTTTTTGAAGAAATTTAGGAAAAGACCTGAGGAAAAGCTCTAAAGGAAAGGAAACGAGTGAGATAATTCTTACAGACATTTTGTTTGCAAGAATAATGGCCGAGACAAAATCCCAATCAAAGAGAAAAGACCCAAGGAAATAAGCAAAAGAAAAAGAAGAAATCCTTTAGACAAAATGTCTGAAGGAATTCCTTTAGACTTTTGTTTGAAGGATTTCAAGACCAAGGAGCCCAAAGGACCCCCAAGGGCAAGTGCCCTTGCAGGAGACTCTCGGCCAAAAAATGAAAGACACTTCTCCAAAGCTGAAGGGACACTTCCCTTTTGGAAAGGATCAAACAAGAAAGTTGAAGGAACTACCAAGGAGGGTGACAGGTGCACAAACATCAAAGTTGGGCACCATGAACTAGCCATTGGTTTTCAAATGGTGATGGGCATGTGAATGTTAATTTTATGGCAAATGAAATAGCCATTGATCTTTTGAGTGCCAACTAGAAGGGAGCCCAAAGAGCCAAAGAAGTAGTAGAAGATAGCCCTTGAGGGCCAAAGGAGATAGAAAAGACAAATCCTGAAAAGAGACAAAAGAGCCAAATGTAGAAATGGACAAAACAGTCTAGGTGGCAAAGGGGAAGGAGTTACTCTAGCGGTTGGGATAGTGCCTGCCAAGTGGTCATCAAGGGGCATGAACAATGAACAACATGATCCTTTATTCTCCATTTTACATTAATGAGAAGACAAACTGTGTGAATGCCTTCAAAGGAGTGGTCTTGTTTGTAGAGAAATGGTGTGGCCTATGTTTTTAAATGCCTAAAGTTAGAATCAAAGCTGACATAACATTATATTACAGTGACTTCCTCTTCCTAATGCTCTTAGCACACATGGGCCACTTGCCAAAGGGTGCCAAAAGTCTTTTCCAAAAGAGGTGCTTTTGTTTCCCTCTTCTCTATATATATTGTAACTTCTCATTTGAGAAGATATCTCTCACATTGTAAGGTGAAGCCCAACAATGTTCACCTAAAATCAATAAAATATGCATTGTTTACCTCTATTGTGGTTGCATATATCTCTGAGTGAATCTTAGTGTTAGTCTTGTGTCCAGTCATTACTTCCTAATGCTTTCATAGGGTTGACACCAACGTACCTAGTACATACAAAGCACCATTTCTATAGGTGATAAGAAGAGTTGTTCTTGGAACACAGAGGCATAAGGAGGTTATTAGATAGTGTGCTCTTTCTATATCACCTATGGTAAGTCCTTTTTCTATGTGTTCCCATTAAAACCTCCCTATCAAGCTCCCTGAAGTCTGGTCCTTTTACCAATTAAAGTGTATGTATGTGTTCTTGTGGTTCAGAGTGTGAGTGTGAGTAGATCAAACTTGTTTGGTGCATCACCCTATTAGGTTAGGTTCTATTTTTATTATCCTTCTCCCTTTTCAACCCCCACAATATATATATATATATATATATATATATATATATATATATATATATATTAGCAACTTACTAGAATAACTCAAATGCATCAAAGGGAGCTAGCCCTTATCTAGAGACTCTTCCCCTAGTTTTGCTAGGCCCACAGGCAAGAGGGGAGTTTCCATTGTGATGTGTGGAAGGTAGGAGTTCAGCCTCCTATCAAGGGTGCAATCTACTGTGTTAATAGTTTTTGTCATGCCTAGTGGGACTCAATTTTTTACACTTAGTAAAGTTTCAAGATTGATGCTGGTCCTGTTATAGTAAAATCAACCATTTTCAGCATTTGGTGACTCCACTGGTAAGAGCTTCAATTTCTGATCAAAGACTAGTCTGACCTCCTATGCCTAAAATCACCACATGGTCTGCTGCTAAGGGTGTCCCTTTCAAATTCATTGAATTGCCTTTGAAATCAGCAAAGTGACTGAGGTTTGAGAGGACCCATCCTTATTCAACAAACCACTTTCCCAAACCTGCTATAAAGTACACCTACGCAAGAAGGCCATGGTTACATCCTATCATAACTATGGCATTGCCCTTTATGACTTTTCATGGTCAAAGTCCCTTGAATCTCTAGAATTATGACCCGATTCTAGGAGCAGTCCTTAAAAGTGTGCCTCCCTTTAATAGAGAGGGGCCCATTATAGCTATTGAACACATCAGGAATATTGCTAACCTCTCTAATATTCACAATGTCACTGAGGAGAATATTGCAATTAGATTACTAGCATTATCTTTTAAGGGCAAATTTATGGACCAGTATGGGACTTTACCCATGAATTCAGTCAATTCCTAGAATGAATTGAGCACCCTCTTGATGAACCAATTTGGGGAGAAGAACAGCCACCTCTCACTTGCCAAGTAACTAACTATAATGAAAAGAGCTCCACATGAATACATGCATGATTTCAACACTCAATTTTAGAAGCAATGGAATAAAATCCCCTTTCTGATAAGGCCAACTCTGAGCTATGCTTTCCTTTACTACTTAAGAGTGTTGAATAATGATATCACTATTATGATACAGTCCATGGGAGGACATGTGCTACATGCCACCTATGACATAGCTATAGTGGCTGAGAATTGCCTAGTATAGGCTGGAAAAATAGCTCCTAGACCTCATATGCCACTTTTCCCTAAAATGCTGCCCCCAATCTAGACTGCTACTCCCATGTTAGCTCTTTTACCCAGCATAGAAAAGTTAGCTGTTACTCCATCTAATGACCTCCACGAAGTCAAAATATTGTTACAAAGCATAACAAATGAACTAGTGTCTATTAAAAGGCAACAAGCTCAAAACAATCAACCAAACCAAGGATATTAGTAGTATGGTCAAGAAAATAGACCCCCTTTCCAAAATTACAATCAAGGGCAGGGCTAGTTTACATAGGCTAAACCTTTTCAAGGCTATAATCCAGGTGCCCCTTTATCATCCAAGGCTATGGTGCCCGCTCAAAACAATCTGGTACAAGAACAACCTAGTTGCTCAACCATGGGATATGATCAAGAGCAAGCTATTTATACAAATGAAATGCTAGGTCACTACAAAAGTGTACAAGACAATCAGGAAACTGCCCAATTTCTAGGTTTTGAGGCTTCAATACAACTTGGCATGAATAGCAATTAGACTTAGCCTGATTCTACTCTCATGAATCACCTAGAAGGTGAGTTCTATGCAGTCAATTACATGGGTACTATAGACAATCAAGGTGACTATGTCACAACCAACACAAGATCCAAAATGAGAGCAATGGAAAAAGCTTAGGCTACTACCCAAATGTTAGCAATACCTTCTTCATCACATGTAAACCAAAAGGTCCCAAACTTTAGACCATTAGTTATACCTTTAGCTCCTCAGCTTACACCTCAGGCTATAAATAATCCCAAGGAAAATTTGAAAGAAGGCAACCCTCGAGTCAATGTGTTTGACCAAATGAAGAAGCTGCACATGAACATCTCCTTGTGGGATTCATTGTCAATACTAGGGCAATAAGACATGTTGCAAAAGGAATTACATGAGCTGAATGAACAAGTTGTCCCAACAAGAGCCGATAATGTTTTGATGATGAATGGACATCCTTCCACCTTAGGCCAAGTCAGGAAAGAAGAAAAGGTTCCCCTTTTAATTTATCCTTGGTCATAAGAGATTTATTGGTGCATAATTGCATCATTGACAGTGAAGTAAGCACCTTGATAATGCCTAAATACATAGTTGACAAGCTGGGGTTGAAATATGAAGAAATGACTAAGGGAGTCCTATAGTTGGATGAAACACTAGCAAAGACAGTTGGGGTGGTGAAAATTTTGAGCTTGATGCTACACACTTGCCTGACCTTCTCAGTTCCTCATGATGTGGTAGTGGTAGATGTCCCTCCTTACTTCTCCATTTGCTTGTCCAGGCATTTCACATCCAAGATAGGTGGCTACCTAGTAGCGAACTAGTCTTATCTAGTTTTTAAAACCAAGTATGGGACTAAAGCTAAGATTGAATCTGAGCCACTCCACAAAGATCATCTGGAACCATACTCACTCATGGCATCAAATGTCAGCTATGCCATTATTGACCAAGAAGAGTTCCAAGTGGATCAATCTCCATCCTTTGCCCTTGAAGGAGTTACAGACCTACTCTTAGATGAATGGGGAAGTGACAACTTCAAGCATGATCCTTACAAGTTCATAGAGGAGGCATGTCTTGGAATTTATTGCATACATGAAGAGGGTAATTTTGTACCAAATCTAATGAAAGTGAGCCAAGAAAGCTCAGGTCTATGATAACTATTCTTTGATGGTTCAAAAATTAAGTTGGGAGCTGGTGGTGGAGTGGTGTTAGTTTCTCCTTCAAACGAGAAATACTTTTTAGCTTTCTAGTTCCAATTTTCTTGCATGAGGAATGTTGTGGAGTATGAATCACTCATCCATGGTTTGGAGTGGGTGAGGAAAAGAGGAATTAAAGAGCTGCAAGTTTTTGGTGACAGTGAGATGATTTTCAATCAGGTAAGAGGCCAAAATTTGATAAAGAATTCTTTACTAAAGTCCTATAAACATAGGGTATGGGACTTAGTGGAGAATTTCTTTGCTTTCAATATTACCTCCATTCTTAGAGACTGAAATAAGCAAGCAGATAGGCTGGTAGCAGTTGGTGCCCAGTTTGATATCCCTCAAGAAATAGGCCATGACTACAGTTCATGCCACTTGAAGGTAGTAATCCATCCCTCTATACTTGACAACATCACCAACTAGCAGGTCTTTCAAAATGACCAGCAAATAGTGATCTTCTTGCAAGAAGAAGTTGAATTCACTACTAAAAACTAGGTAAAGCTACAGTAGTAATATGGCAGCCAAATTGTTCATCTGAAGAACAATAAACTCCCTAAAGGCTTGGTCACTCTAGAGAGTATCTTCAATGGAGATGACTAGTTGAAAAGTGACAAGGCATGCATCACAATGAAGGAAGAGATCTAAGAGACAAGAGACTAGGATATGGATTCTATGACCAGCCACCAACAACAGATGAAGAGACACTTCGATAAGTAATCTTAATCAAAAGGTTTCTCTAAAGGAGACATCATCTTGAAATGGGATGAGGAACGAGCTAAGCCTAGAAAGCACATGAAGTTTGATGCCCTATAGAGTGGTCCATACATCATCACTCAGTGCAAGCAACATAATGCATTCCAACTCTCTAGGTTGGAAAGTGAAGAACTATATATCCCAGTTAATGGGATACATCTTAAGCATTATCACTAAGCCCTTCTCCCATCATGTATATATTTTCCTTGCTTTTTCCCTATTTTCCTTAAGTGCTTTTGCACATGTTAGTAGTTTCCTTAGTTTTGTGTGTGTTTTCATTTCCTTTTGGAGTAAACCTTCATGAATGATTCTTGAATCTATCAGGATTGTTGCTAACTTTTCAAGTTGCATTCTAACTCCATGCCTAATGGATTTTAAGGCAACTGGTTTCTAAGCATAGCAGTCATGCTTCCCCTGGGAGTCACCAATTTGTTGACCATTTTTGGTCTAACAGGCAAAAATTGGTCTCCTTTTTTCCCTGCTATTCTGAGCTAGTTCATTTTTTGATTTTGCACAAGTCTTAATTTCTATGGACTCTACAGGCCTATTTCTACAAACTTTGCAGGCTATTTCTATGGACTCTGTAGGCTATTTCTATGGACTCTACAGGCCTATTTCTATAGGCTATGTAATAAATTTCTATGAACTCTATAGGCCTATTTCTACGGACTCTGTAGGAAATTTCTACAGACTCTACAGGCCTATTTCTACGGACTCTTCAGGCTATTTCTATGGACTCTGCAGGCAAGTCTTTTAGATAGATGAAGAACCAGTTCAAAGAATGCAAGGTTTTACAAAGCTTCTTCAGACTCTTGTCATAATAAATTCATAAGGAAAGAGAGCTAAAATGGTTCAAGACACTTTTCCTTAAGGTTGGAAGAGTGGTTCAATCTCAGGGTTCAATGAAATGATCTTTCCAAGAGTTAGCATCTTTGAACCGTTGAACCATTAAACCGATTCAATGGTTTGGTTCATCTCTTTGGTTCAACACTTTGGTTCAAAGGTTAAGGTTAATTTCATCACATTGGTTTGACGGCAAAGTTCATCAGCTCAGTTCAATAGTCGGTTCAATGGCTTAGTTTAACATTTGGTTCAAAGGAATGGTTCAATGGGAAGGTTCAAGAGAGTCTCATGAAGGATAAGTTCCCTTGTGGAGGGTAGGGAACACTTAAAAAGACCAAAAAGTGAACAAGGATGAAAAGGTAAGTTTTCTTCAGAGATTTGTTTAAGGCAAAGGATGAGAATTTCTTCAGACAAAATGTCTGACGGAATTCCTTTAGACATTTTGTCTGAATAAATTCTTCGAAAGCAAATCCCGTGAAATGAAAAGACAATGCAAAGGCAAGAATGATTTCCATTCCGACAAAAAGTTTGAAGATATTTGGGAAAAGACCTAAGGAAAAACTCTGAAGGAAAGGAAGCAAGTGAGATAATTCTTGCAGACATTTTATCCATAAGAAAAATGGCTGAGACAAAAGCCTGATTGAAGAGAAAAGACCTAAGGAAATAAGCAAAAGACAAATAAGAAATCCTTCAGACAAAATGTCTGAAGGAATTCCTTTAGACTTTTATCTAAAGGATTTCAGGACCGAGGAGCCTAAAGGACCCCAAAGGGTAGGTGCCCTTGTGAGAGACTCTCAGCCAAAAAATGAAAGACACTTCTCCAAAGCCGAAGGGACACTTCCCTTTTGGAAAGGATCAAACAAGAAAGCCAAAGGAATTTCCAAGGAGGGCGACGAGTGCACAGACGTCAAAGTTGGGCACCATGAACTACCCATTAGTTTTCAAATGGTGACGGGCTCATGAATGTCAATTTTATGGAAAATGAAATAGCCATTGATCTTTTGAGTGCCAACCAGAAGGGAGCCCAAAGAGCTAAAGAAGTAGTAGAAGATAGCCCTCGAGGGCCAAAGGAGATAGAAAAGATAAAGCCAAAAAAGAGACAAAAGAGCCAAATGTAGAAATGGACAAAATAGTCCAAGTGGTAAAGGGGAAGGAGTTACTCCAGCTGTTGGGACAATGCCTACCAAGTGGTCATCAAGGAGCGTGAACAGTGAACGATGTGATCCTTTTTTCTCCATTTTGCATTAATGAGTAGACAAATTGTGTGAATGCCTTAAAAGGAGCGGTCTTATTTGTAGAGAAACAACATGGCCTATGTTTTTAAATGCCTGAAGTCAGAATTGAAGCTGATATAACATTATATTATAGTGACTTCATATTCGTGATGCTCTCAGCACATGTGGGCCACTTTTCAGAGGGCACTGAAAGTCTTTTCCAAAAGAGGTGCTTTTATTTCCCTCTTCTCTATATATATTGTAACTTCTCATTTGAGAAGATATCTCACATTATAAGGTGAAGCCCTGCCATTTTTCACCTGGAATCAATAAAATATGTATTTTTTACCTCTATCCTAGTTGCATATATCTCTGAGTATGTCTCAGTGTTAGTCTTGTGTCCAGTGATTGCTTCCTAATGCTTTCACAAGGTTGACACCAACGTACCTAGTATATACAAAGTACCATTTATGCAGGTGATAAGAAGAGCTATTCTTGGAGCAGAGAGGCATAATGAGGTTACTAGATAGTGTGCTCTTCCTATAGTGCCTATGGTAAGTCATTTTTCTATGTGTTCCCATTAAAGCCTCCTTGTCAAGCTCCATGCAGTCTGGTCCTTTTACTAATTAAAGTGAGTAGATCAAACTTGTGGTTCTATGTGTTCTTGTGGTTCAGAGTGTGAGTGTGAGTAGATCAAACTTGTTTGGTGCATCACCCTATTAGGTTAGGTTCTATTTTTAGTATCCTTCTCTCTTTTCAACTCCCCTAATATATATATATATATATATATATATATATATATATATATATATATATATATATAGCAACTTACTGGAATAACTCAGATGCATCAAAGGGAGCTAGCCCTTATCTAGAGACTCTCCCCCCATTTTTGCCAGACCCATAGGCAAGAGGGGAGTTTCCATTATGACGTGTGGAAGACAGGAGATTATACTCCTGTCAAGGGTACAATCCACTGCGTCAACACCATGCTTATAAAATTTAAGCTTAAGCTATTTTTAAATATTAAACTAGATATAAAAATTGTAAAGTATAGCCAAAATAAATTTTTATTGTTTGCTTATTCGCTGAGTTTGATCAAACATTTGATGCCAAAATATGATGAGTAAAATAAAATAGATAACTTGTTTTTATCTTGTGTTTTATTGAAAAAAATAAATCCATGTGTTTTTTTCATTTTAAGTTTACTAGATATGTAATTGGTGGGATTGATCATTGTTCTATTTCACTTGTGTCCAAATGCCATAAGAACTATGGTGAACACATCTAAAATGTGTACTATGGTGTGCAAAAAACTTCTACTTATGTAATTATAAGTCTTTAAAATAATCATTCTCTTCATGTTTATAAATGCTTTATTCTAGTGGCATCAAAAATTGCTTTTGATACTTATAATGTTACAAATCACCATTGATATGTCACTCCATAGTAACATGACTTAGGAATGAATTGTAATCATGATTTGGTCAAACTTAACTCATGTTAAAAATGTGCCAAGATGAAAACACCATAATTGTAGATAAAATTAGCAAAATATTGAGGCATGAAAATAATTAAAGTATAAAATATTCAAAATTTGCGCAATGCTACTTTGTTGTATATTCTTTTATGCTCCTGGTCTTCTTGTTGGTGATTTTTTTCTAAGTCTGGGTCTGATCCATGTTGTTTGGAAATGGAAATGTTTCTGAAATGTAGAAATGTAGATTTTTAAAATCCCTTGATTTAGAAATGTAATTAAATTTTAGATAAATATAATTTCAAGCAACTTAGTATTGTATAAATTTATGGTCATCAACATTTTTAGTTTAACTCTCAAGTAAATGATCCCCTATGAGGCTAAATTATATCAAAGTTTCTAGTTTTTCTTTATGGAAGGTCAATAGTGAGTGAATTTATTTACTCTTGGATACCATTCAAGGTAAATAATAAATAAAAATAAAAATGATGAAAAATGTCTTTGTCAAGACATAAGTTCCTATGGTGTCTCTATTGTGGCCAAATCACCCCCTTTTCTTTGAAATGGGGGACCCCTTCAAAAATCCCAAGAACCAGAGCCCCAGGGTCCTTTATTTTATTCTTTTCAGTTTTGCCTGAGCTTAAATCTTTAGAATAATATGTTGCCCTAATTACCCTGAGTAGAAATAATACTTATTTATTTTTATGACTAAGGTATACTTGTTCTTTTGTGAATTAGGGTGCTAAAATTTCAGATCCACTTATGATAGAAGTTCATAGATTTTTATTCATTTCTTGGAGAAATAGACTCATCAAACTTCATGGTAAATTAAAATATTAATAAAAAATGAGCAAGTTTTAAATGTATTGCATGTATTTTCAATTCTTACTTAGTCTTTTTGTGAATTTCCAAGAGTTGAGATCCTAATTGAATTATATGGCACCATGTCACATAAGTGTTAGAGCAACTAGTCCCTAAACCTATCAAAAATGTCAAAGCCTAAGAGAGCTGAATTAGATTAGAAGGAACCACATTACTTAAGTGTCAAAGCATCCAATTCCTAGATCTATTAGAGATGTCAGAGCTTGGGAGACCCTGACTGAATCAAAAGGTGCCACATCACCTAAGTGTTAGAGTGGTCAATATTTGGACCTTTTAGAGATGTCAGATCTTGGAAGAGCCTAGATAAATTAGAAGGTGCCACATCACCTAAGTGTTAAAGTGACCATTCCTTGAACCTATTAGATATGTCAATGGCTAAGGGAGTTTGGCTAAATTAGAAGGTATCATGTTTCCTAAATGTTAGTGTCCAATCCCCAATCCTATCAGATATGTCAGATCTTGAGAGAGCCTAGATGAATTAAAAGGCACCACATCATTGAGTTGTGAGAGCAGCCAATCCCCATACCTATCAAAGGTGTTAGATCCTTGGAGAACCTAACCAAATCAAAATGTACCATGTCATTGAGTTGTCAGAGTAGATAACCCCCAGACCTATCAAAGATGTTAGAGCCCAAGAGAGCTCGATTGAATCAAAAGGTGCTACATCATTGATTTTGTAGAGAAGCTAATCCTTAGACCTGTCAAAGATGTTAGAGCCTATCTAAGTGAGAAGGCACCACACCATCAATTTTTTAGAGTGGTTAGTCCCTAGACTTATCAGATATGTTAGATCTTAGGAGAGCCTAGCCTAATAAGGAGGTACCATGTCATTTAGTAAGGTAAATAAAATGGTAGTAACCTAAATCCCTAAAAGGGTTATAATGGGGTATGAATGAGGCTAGAAAACTAATTATAATATGCCACATGTACTTAAATAACACCTCACCCTTATTAATGGAATAACACCAAGTATGAAGCAATGCCTACATGTCAATTGTTATCAAGAAGACCAATAATTAGATGACACATGTCATGAAATTAGAAGCTTCTAAGGGACATGATTGTGTGCCTAACATGAGTTGGGCATTAAATAAATACAAATTTGGGCTTGATGGACAACTTTAAAACATCTTATCACCATTGATAAATTTGGCTGGTGGTGGAGGATTGTGAGCTCTAAATTTAACTCTAGATTTAGAAGTAAAGAGAGGAAATCTATCCACCAACTCAAATTTGAATTCATAGTAAGCTATCAAACACCATTAATACATGGGGATATGTGCATGCATTTATAAAAGCCTAAGTAAATACCACTAATGGTTACCAATACATACTTTTGAGATTACTCTAACTCTTATCTTTCTAATTCTCATAGAGTACCCCTATGTTTTTTGCCTCCTATGCTTAGAGCCTTCCTATTGCCCCTCCATCCTACTATGATGGTTACATCCTCTTCAAACCTAAAGGTCAAGAATGAGTACTGGGATATCACATTCCTAGATGGCTTGACTAAGTTCAAGCACTACAATGACTTTTTCAAAGTAGTTGAGAAAGTTTCTATAGACTTAGGCTCCAATAATGACCATCAAGAAGAGTTTGATGATTCTTTGTGGTCCTACAAGAAATGTAGACTTCTTAGATCTAAAACTAAGCTAAAAGCATTTCCCTGCATCAAATTGTTTAGTAACCTCATTCTCACTACCATCCAAGTGTACGATGGGGTCCATGACTAGGTATTATCATTAAAATATCAACACCATATTGTCGATATATCTAGGAACACCTACAAGGCATACTAATCCATCCCAAAATGCACCTTCTCTTATGATGTGGTAGCGGTGAAGGACTAGATGGAAACCTAACAAATATATGGCATCTTACATGATTAGGTTGAGAACCTAGATGCTAAATGGGCTAGAAAATAAGACATAAATGTATACATAGGTTATACCATCTAGGAGGAAGTTTGAGTAGGCATGATTATATTGAACTAATTATTCAAAGCCTAGGACTATCTAAACATCAATGAACTATGGGTTCCCCTCCTCCACATGATCCTCACATGCTCTAAAGTTATAGATATGAGAGGACTGATTAAATTCAAGTTGGTCAATTCCATTTTAGATGTTTGAGCCATAAACAATTTTTATATCATGATCTACCTTATAGACATGGTCAATGGAATGATTTCCTTCAAACATTCAACTTTTCCTACATGGGTTTCTAGGGGATTAATGGTCCATGTGATCTTATACAAAGTATATGGCCACCAATTCTAGGACCACATCTAGGACATCTATAAGTAATTTTATCTAGTGGTCTACCAAGTAATAAATGAGGCCCCAATGCCCTAACTATCATAAACAATTTGAGACTCCATTACCTATATCAGGGACTGCTAGCTATTCAAAAAGGACATCATGATCTAAATTACAAGTTTCCTCAAAGATCCCCTCACCTACCATATTTCATCTTAGATCATCTAGCAGAGTAGGAAATCACCTACTAGATAGTGGAGGGCATATTTGGATTTTGTATAAAATGCTAGTAGAAGGTGTGCCCACAACTCCTAATCACTAGTAGGTACCACATGTACAAGGCCTTCCCTCCCATATAGAAGATGGCTACTGGGTGGGACTCTTTTGCCCTAGTGAGAGATAAACTTTGACACTAAGACCCAAAGGGGATGATTAGATATCACTTGGTATGGTGTTTGACCCACCTCAATATCATCTATAATTATCAAGTAGAGGATGATGATGAGCTATACTTGGATGCTATTGATGACCAAAAAGTATTGTCTCAAATCATGGTGAAAAAGAAGAAGAAAGGGAAGAAGGTTCATATGAGCCCATTATTGTAGAAAATGAGGTAGTTAGTTCTTAGTTTATTACAACTAGGAACAAGTATGGGAGGTCCCCTTTATGCTCAACATTTAATCACTCAGCTACACTGACATCAATACAAATAAGGCATAGGACTTATGTGCTCACTCAAAGCGTAGCTAATATGGAACTAGGGCCCATATTGGGCTAGTTGTGCCATGGTGCATAACTTCAAAAAAGGGATTTATTAATTCTAAGGAAATTTAAGGTAGGTCCATAGGTGTAAACCCTTTTTGGACTAAGCCTAATATCATCTAGGCACTTGAAGGTTCAAAAGGTTGCTTTCACTCAAACTACTCATACTAGACATACAATCTTAATGAGGATAGGAATTCTTGGCACAAAACCTATACTCATTCTTTATACAAAATGATGGTGATGCCATAAATATTTATAGGGACTTCATTAGATATGTGAACCAATGACATGCACAAATATTACTTAACATAATTGTATTAAAAGTGTGCCATTACAACTATACACATTCCATTAACAATCTAAAAAAAATGATACATACACCAAAAACATTATATTTTAATGCAAAATTCTTTATCATTAATCAAAATTCATAATTGAGTATAGATTTCATAATAGAATATATGTTTAGTTCATACTAATTAACAACCTAGAGGCTCACATATGAGCTTAGGCACTTACAATGGAGCCAAGCAGCCTCCATACTATTCCTAAGACTTAATGGTTTCAGACTAATGTATATAGTGTAACTTCATTTTACCAAAGCTCTACTATAGTTCTTCCTTTCTCTACCTCTTATGGATCAAGCTCATTAAATAGCCTTCAGGAGCATCTTCTCTAGGGTGGAAGTTTCATGTTGAGGGCTAAGCTATAACTTGGTCATCATAACCATGAACTCCATAACTCTATGAACTTTATGTTATACTTGCCATGTCTCTTTAAATCATCTAAGATTCCTTGAATATATAGGAGATAGTTAGTCGCTTGCCAACTGGCACAAGATATACACTATAACCTCTATCTAGCTATAAAAAATCCCAAACGCTAACCACTCAAAAAAATGATCCCTTCATGCCTAGGTAGATTTCATGTTGGCACAAATCCTCTACCTAATGAGTTAGGGTCTTGTTGACCATTTTGCCCCTATAGGCCAAAATCGATCTCCTTATTCCCCTATTATTCTAAATCTGGTTCAAATTTTAGGTTACACAAGTCTTTTCGGTAGAAGATGAACCAGTTCAAAGAATGCAAGGCTCTTACAAAGCTCTTCAGACCATTGAACTGATGAACCATTGAACCATTCAATTAGTTGGTTCAATCGGTTGGTTCAACACTTGGTTCAATTAGTCACTTAAAGTGCTTGGTTCAATGACTTGGTTCAGTTGCCTTGGTTTAGTCGGCTTGGCTCAAAGAATTGGTTCAATGAGTTGGTTCAAAGGGATGGTTCAAGAAATGCTTCAATTGAAAAGTTCAAAGGAGTCTTCCAAAAGCCTGAAGGACAAGTGCCCTCGTGGAGGGTAGTCAGACACAAATTGGACCATTCCAACAGGCTACAGAGGGCACTTAGGCAACAAAAGGACCTTTGTAACTTTTTTGAAAAGCAAATTTGGAGACCAAAGTGCCCTTGTAGAGGGTAGGTGAGACAAAAATGAACCATTACAAAAGTCTGAAGGGTAGCTTTGGGATTAAATTACCCTTGCAGAGGGTAGGAAAGCACTTAAAGGGAAGAAAGATCAAGGAAAAGAATTCCTTCATACTTTTTGTCCGAAGGAAATTTCTACAAGGTAAAGATAGAAGGAAAAGCAAAGGGAGAATTTCTTTAGACAAAATGTCTGAAGGAATTCCTTCAGACATTTTGTTTGAAGAAATCCTTTAGAAGAAAATCCCATGGCAATAAAAGATAAGGCAAAATCTTTGGACAAAAGTTTAAAGGAATTCCTATGGACTTTTTATCTGAATAAATTTTCCTAACAAAGATCTGAAGATAGAAAGTTTGAAGGGAGAAACCCAAAGGAATTCACTTAGAGAAAATCCCAACAAAAAAAAGGTAGGTGGAAAAAATAAAGGAAGAAATATTTTGGACAAAATGTCTGAAGGAATTCCTTCAGACATTTTGTCTAAAGGATGTGACTACCAAAAGGAGCTCAAAGGACCCTAAAGGGTAGATATCCTTACAGGGGACTCTCAACTACTAAAAGAAAGAAATTTCTTAAGGATTGAAGGGACACCTTCCCTTCAAGAGGTTCCAAAGCCAAAATATCAAAGGAAAGGAAGCAAAAAGGCTGAAGCAAAGGAAAAGCTGAAGGAATTGACCAAGGGGTGATGGGCCTGAAGATGTCAAGATTAAGCATCATGAACTAGTTGTTGGGATCCAGATGTTTGATGACATCCATGTAGATGGCAAATTCAGGGCAATGGAATAGTCGTTGATCTTTAAAGGCTTGAGTGCGTGGACCCGAATGCATTCAAAGGCCTTAAGGCCAAAAGTATTAACCGCTAACAGAAAAACACAAAGAGCTAGAAAAGTTGGGAGGATAGCCCAAAGAGATAAGCATAGAAACATAAAAAATAGCCCAGGTGGCAAAGGGGAGGTGAGTTATTATTGTATTTGGAATAGTCTTGGCCAAGTGGTCATCAAGGGGCATAAATAGTGAGCGGTGCGACCCATTTTCTTCACTTTACATTAATGAGTAGACAAACCACATGAATATCTAGAAGGAATAGTTTTGTTAATAAAAAAAGAGGCATGGCCCATGCTTTCACATTAATATTTAAATGCCAAATTCAAGGCTAGAAATTACACAACATGGTTCTAGCAGGCCTCTTCTAGAAGGATGATATCAGCAACAATGACTTCCTCTTCTTGATGCTCTCAACGCACATGGGCCAACTTGTAAATAGGCACCAAAGTCTTTTCCAAAGGGTGCATTTACTTCTTCTCTCTCTATATATTGTAAACTTCTCATTTGAGAAAGGATCTCTTAGCCTGTAAGGCAAAGCTCTACCCAAAAATCTCTTGGCTTGTAAGGCAGAGCTCTGCTATATTTTACCTTGAATCAAGACATAACATTTTTTACCTCTATTTGAGCTTGCACTTTCATATATGTCTATGTTTTTGTTTTGTGTTAAGTCATTTTCATTATGCTTTCACATAATGATTCCAACATATCTAGTGTATTTTGAGTTCTTCTTTTGTAGGTTAGCCAGAAGTGTCCACAGTAGGAATATAGGTTTATGTGAATAGGCTGCCAAAGTGTGTCTTAGAATGCCTCTGGTAGTTCTTCCTCCCTGTATCTCCATCAGACCCCCAGCTCACTGATGCAGAATAATTTCCCATATCAAATGAAGTGTATACCAGCTTATTCTTGGTGGAAATTATAGACTCAAGCTAAGTAGATCAACTTTTTGGTGTATCACTATTTAGTTTAGGTTTTATTTTCAGCATCCTTCTCTCTTTTCACCCCCCCCATTGTTTGTAGTAGGAAATCCAAGACCATAGAGATACATCAAAGGGAGCTAGCCCTTATCTATAGACTCCCCCCTAGTTTTGCTAGATCCATGGGTAAGAAGGGA
Organism: Torreya grandis; assembly: GCA_037957365.1. Classification (NCBI taxonomy): domain Eukaryota; kingdom Viridiplantae; phylum Streptophyta; class Pinopsida; order Cupressales; family Taxaceae; genus Torreya; species Torreya grandis. The sequence goes on from JARHVA010001455.1 coordinate 1,301,807, forward strand.
GTTTCCATTGTGATGCATGGAAGACAGGAGCTCAGTCTCCTGTCAAGGGTGCAATCCACTGTGTCAATAGGTCCCAACATTATGCCATATAAAAAATGTAGTCCATCCTTAGATTAGGCTATCAAATTCTTGGGAGAGTAGAAATTAGGTGCATTCTCCTTGAGTTTGGTGTTGAAGTATTCAAAACCTTTAATGGCAACTTTGATTTCTTTTATAATGATATCTATCTCGATAGATGCAGTAGTGAGTGTAAGCACATCCATTTTCTCTAGCTTCTTATGAAAGTCCTCAACATTGGATTTTAAATTTTCCACACTCTTATCTAAGATCTCTTCTTACTCATAGGCCTTAGGCTACAAAGCATGGAAGAGTGCTTCTAAGTTCTATTCTTCATCCTTGATCTAGTTGTTTATCACATTAATTCTCCCCATGATTTGTGTCCACTCTAACCTTCTTGCCAAGTACACTTACACCATCAACTCCTTCTTCTCTTCCTTCACCTATTTTAAGCATGCATTTATTATCGAGGTTTGGTTGGAGAAGCTTAAAAAAATGGAATTTGTTACCTCCACATGCTCTTACAATTTTGTGAAGAGGTATTTTACCTCTTAGAGATTGTTAGCTAGCTCCTTCTATAGTGTGATGTTGGGATCTTCTTCTTTTTCTTCTTATGCTGGCTTAGGTTCTAACCTTGGGAGCATCTGATCCACCAACACACAAATATTATTTACCTCTAAAAGGTCTAAAGTAATGACACTAACTAGAAGAGATGTTTTGACCACCTCCATGTGCTCATAGAGTTGTTATAACTTGAATCTATTGGCTTGTACCTCATCCTTGGCTTCCTTGAAGAGCTTTTTACATTTCTTCACCTTTCCATCATTGATGATGTTTTAATGTGTAACTTCTATGGCCATTCTTATCAGTACATTCCTAGATTAGACTTGGTTCATGGCATGAGGTTTAATAAGGAGGGAGTCTTGCCCCTCTTCAGTCTCTTCTAAGCTTAAAGTAACCACTCTAGGTGCCTCAAATTGGGGCTCACCCATATAGTGGTCTAGCACAAATGATATTTGTTTATGCATCCTAATTATGGAGGCTTGGGTGAGCATAGTTTCATATATATAGAGATATTCCTCCACCTAATTCTTCTACATCATCTCTCTTATATTCAACTCCTTATCATACTTCTAGATGATAAAATTTTCTATATGTACTTCTTCCACTTCACTGGTACCACTACTCTCTTTGATCCTCTCCTCTAAGGACTCACTTGTTTGATCTTTATGGGTTGTTTCTTTAGACTTCTCCCCCTCATCCGTTGCCTCATCCTGGGGTTTTTTAATACTTACCCCCAAGGTAATTCCTTCAGTGGTAGCATCACTTTATTATTATTGGGGCCATTTTATCATCTCTATTTATTATTCTAAGGTACCAATATCACCTTATTTTTATTCAACCACCCATTCACTACTTGGGCATGCCTCTTATGTATATTTTTATACTTTCTTATTGAGTCACTTGGCACTTTTTGACCTCCTCAACTATTGGTTTTGCGCTTGTGATAACCTTCAAGGCCCTTTTATCTAAATTAACCATTTTATTCTCCCTAAAAACCTCCTCTTTTATTCAAGTGATAAATCTATGTCAATCTCATTCTCACTCAACCCCATCTTCTTCCAAGCCACTCTTTTCTCCTCAACTATTTAAGGAGGTAGTAGGGAGGCCTCCTTACTAGATGGTGGTGATGGTTTCCTTAGAGGGCTCATTAATGGGGTAGAGTTAGATGTGAGGCTTTCCATTTCTTTTGTTACTTGAAGCATAATAGTCATGCCACTTTATAGGACTTCTTGCACATTCTTGAAACTTGGCTCCTTTTTTCCTTATTTTACTTGTAGGATATAGGTCCTTGCTCAGTCTTCTTTAGTTTACTCTTATATAATGGGCATGAAGATTGCCTCCTTTTCCATCTATTCAAGAGTTATAGTATAGAATGTAATAGGTCAATTGGTCTTTTTCTTGTGCTTATTTAAAGAAGAAGCACTCTCTTACATCAGGGTCACATGATTATTTGGAGTGTGGGGTAAAATTATGTCTTTGGAGGTAATCTTTATTTGAATGCACTCCATCATCTATTTTAGCTTCTCACCTTGTTTCCTTTTAAGTGTCTTCTCCTACATCTTTAGTGAAACTTTCCCTTCATCACCGAGTAGGAGGGGGTGATCATCATCCTTTTTGGGATCATTGACCTTCTTGTGAGACTTCATTTAATAATAGAGGTTGAAGATCCTCTCATTTGTTATCACTCTATGGAAGGGATGGATGTTCATCCTATCATTGTTATCTTCCTTATCTTTGGTGGCTTTGGATCTAAGGTGCACAAACTAGTGCCTTATTTTGTTTCTATCATGATACATGGTCTTAATCAAGATCTCAAGCTATTGTGTTTTAGGGATTCTTCTTAGCACCACTATGAAATACTTGGCTAAGAATGCATAAGGCAATCAGAGCCACCCTGATAGGTTACCATCTGTGAGTGATAGGTGCACCACATAGAAGTGTTACATCATAGAAAAGGTTTTCATTCCCACTAATTGTTGGGGAAGCTCTAGAGGGATGCACTACTCATTCCCAAAGGCTTACATGTACCTCTCAAACCACCTTTGTACCCTAGTCTTATACTTCTATGAGAAGTTGGGTGGGTAAGTGAAGTCCTAGCACTTCATTACATGAAACTTATGGTTGGGTGGGAACACCCATAGGTGTTCATCATCATCATTTGACACACTTATTTCTTCCATTTATAATAGAATCAACATATACCTCCATCAGAAGGTCTCACATGCTCAATGGAACTCTTGTGCATTCTTAACTATCTCTTCAATGATGAACTTGGAGGTGTTTAATTTTACACCTTATGTCATGTGGTGGATAATGCATAGGAAGGTCTTGTTAATATCAGACCATTGAATTCTAGGGAACAGTTTAGTACTAACAAGGTGTACCACTACCCTTATGTCAGGGCCTTGGATGTCTTTAAAAAGGAATGCAAACCATGACTTGTAGTATCCTAACATATTTATCACCCTTTCAACCTCTACTTATCCTCCATCATTTCTTAGATATCTTCCCTTATGATAGGTACCCCCATGATTCTAACAATGAGGCTCATTGAGATCTCATGCACCATACTACAAAGTAGAATCAGTCACCATGTACTCTCAAGAGGAGGAAATGCACCAAGTCTTCCAACTTGCCTAAGCTTGGTAGCTCAAAAATTTGTATGGCACCCATGGTTGCCAATTTGTTTGTGATGGAGATATCAAAGAGTGTGGTGCCCACCTTTGTCTTCTTCCTTATGTCTACCATCCTATCCTAGTTTAACTCTTATGTGTTGCTTTCTATCTTATGGTTATAGTCCTTCAGTTTGCACATATGTGAAAAGGACACCCACTTCTCCCCCACCATGACCTTTGGGGTATTAAATTTCTATATAAGTGAGTTTTGTGTTCACTTTTAGATCTAATTCTATGATGTTCATGCCTTACACCAACTGCACCTCTAGTTTTGTGGTGGTTGCTTCTCTCACCACCTGCACTTTCTTTACATTCTTCTATGCCTGAGGTGGACTTGTGCTTAGCCTTTTATTTCTCATCTTAAACCTACTACTATTGAAATATGGTTGGTTGATTCTACCAAATCCTCAAATTGTGATTGGTTCTTCTTCATAGTCATGAGAAATATGATTGTGCATTTAACTCTCAAGCTTCCTACCCTATTAATGGCAACCTGGTCAAGCTGCTAATTTTTTGATCCCCTATTTCTCTACCAATTTCTCTCCCACATCATTTTTAACTTAGGGTAGAAAAAAATATTGTTTGTGGTCTTTCATTCTTACTTGGGGGGCTGTGAATGATTGGTTCTCTCTTTAGTAGCATCTTTTAGGTTTAATGGCTTCAACTCTTTGCTCTACTCAAAACTCTTGAAAATGACAATAACCCTACTACCTCAGCCATTTACTCTTTAATATAATGTTTTTAGCTAACACATAGAAGTATGATAGTGTGTGGATTTATTGAAATCTATTAAACTTGTAAAATACACTAAAATCCACTACCAACTACTTATTTATTATAGATCTTTATGCTTCCACCACTATAATAGTAACTTTGCTAACAGTTTATTCAATGAAGTGATATTCAAATGGTCACTTCTCACTGACCATTAGGTGGGTGACGTCTATCATGATGGTCATTCTCTTATGTTTTGTTCAACTTGGTGCAACCTTTACCATTATTATGACAACTTGGGCACAATGTTTTACATGCACATGATTTAACCTCCTAGGTTCCATCTCTTCTTAGAGATGCACTTCCTTTCAAGCATACCTCTTTTTTTGGTCAATTTATTTGTGATTTTATGTCTCTTACTTTATCATTCCCTATCCCATACAAATCCTTATGCTGGTCCTCTAGTGCCTTATTATCTCTTCTTGGATTTTTGTGTATGATCATCTTGGGCACCTTTTTTTATCAACTTGTACTTATAGCTTTCAAAACCTATTAAACTTTATGTGTGCCTATAAACTTAGGTGTCTACCCTTAGGCACTTAATAATGATTATGATTAACTCACCTAATTGAATTTATGCATGTAAGCACCATAAGAGTCCTCTTATGGGCTTGAAAGTGCCACACTTATTCACCCAACATAAAAGAAATAAACATAAGGAAAGATTTGGCTTGTGCCAATTTTATTATGGTCAAAACTAAGAAACTAACATGTGACTAGGAAGTTGGTGTCAAATGGTGCAAGCACCATACTAGTGATTGTATAACTTCAATCTGTTACCATTGAAATGCCCAAAAAGCAACTCACCCATCAATATACATAGCTTTCATGAATTAGTCTCCAATATACTATGGATGACATAAGGTCCCTGTTGACCAATTTTTGGTCCTACAGGCCAAAATTGGGCACCCCTCTCCATTTTATTACAAGAGTCTTTTGATCCAAGTTTTAGCTATTTCATTCCTCAATTGCCTTGTGAAAATTTTCTTTGATAGGTCATTTTCCATGAAAATGCCAAGTGTTTTCCTCTTTTGCTTACCAAGTGCTTTTGGGTTTGGCAGGCAAGAGTTGACTTGAAACTCATTTTGGTCTTGAATGCTTGACAAGGCAAGTAAATTACTTTGGATGGATTTTTATTGATAAAATGGACTAAGTTCAAAAGGCTGAAGGGTCATTTACAAAAAGTCCAAAGGGTAGGTACCCTTGTAGAGGGCACTTAGTCACCAAACATGACCTTTAAAATTCTTCCAAAAAGCAACTTGGAGGCCAAGGAGCCTTTACGGGGGTTAGGAAATGAGCAAAATAGACCTTTGAAAAAATCTTAAAGGGTAAATTTGGGCTCGAATTACCCTTGCAGAGGTTTGAAGCAAAGGGGCAAGGCAAAGAGCCCGAAAAGGACTTGCCCTTTGGAAAAGTTGACAGGACAAAGAGATAATTCCTTTATACTTTTTGTCTGAAGGAAATCCAAGGAGGAAAACTCAAGAGAGAATTATTTTGGACAAAATGTTTGAAGGAATTACTTCAGACATTTTATCCAAAAAAAATTGACAGTTGAATAAAGTCCAAAGAAATTTAGAAGACCAGAAGTCTGAAGGGTAGGTGTCCTTATAGGGGACACTTGGCTTTGAAAGAGGACCTTTTTGATTTTTTTTAAGGGTCACTTTCCCTTTGGAAAATTTCATTTGCAAAACTCTAAAGAAATTGTCCTAGGGGATGATAGGCCCATGAACATCAAATTCAAGGTGATAAGCTAGCCATTGGGATTTAAATATCTAATGACAGGCTCATGAATATCAAATTCAAGGTGGTGAGATAGCCATTGGGAATTAATCAAAGAAAAATTATTTTAGACAAAATGTTTGAAGGAATTCCTTCGAATATTTTGTCTAAAATAATGAAGGAAAGAAAGCCTGAAAGCCCACCAAAGAAAGTCCAAAAGTGCAAAATCAAAAAAGGAAAAATTATTTCAGCCAAAATGTCTAAAGGGATTCCTTCAAATATTTTGTCTAAAGAAAATAAAAGGCCTGAGAGCCTAAGGAATGACTTAGTGACCCACCAAAGAAAGGAGCCCAGGAGGAAATTCATAAGCACTGAGAGCCCAAATTGCCAGGAAAAGGGAAAAAATATAGCAAAGAAGGAGGAAATGAAATCGGTAACCCAGAACATAGCCACACACACATAAGACAAAATATCAAAATACTATAAGTGGTGTATAAAGTCAAAGTTTAGACCCAAAGATGAACTAGACTAAGGCAAGTGGCACACGAGTTATTAGTGAGAGAAGTAAATACACTTAAGTGAAATAGTCTCCACCAAAAACCAATAAAGGGATTGGTTGTGAGCATTGAAGAGGAGTGGCTCATGTGTTCTTTATTTTCCATTAATGAATATCTAGTTATGCTCAATATTGAAGAGAGCATGGCCCAGTCAACATAATTTGGAGATAGCCTTGTTGGTTGCAAGGAAGAGTAACCCATGCTCTTGCAAGCTTGAACATCAATGGCAATGACTTAAGCACCTACAACATGGATTTCCCATATGAATTTTAGAAGATTTGATAGTAGCATGGGATTATGGTCACTACAGGAGTGATTAATACAACATGGGTTTCCTTCCCTTGACTTGTTAATGCCCTGTTTCCTAAGTTCTTAATATAATGGTAACTTCTCAATTTGAGAAGGATCTCTCAGAATTGTATGGTGAAGCCCTAAATAAATTTACCTTGAATCAAAAAAATAATTTTACCTCCATTTGAGTTGCACTTTTATATATGTCTATGGTCTCATCTTATGTTCAGTCATTTCCTTTAATGCTTTCATAAGTTTATACTAGCATATCTAGTGCATTGTGAATCCTTTTCTATAAGTCAACAAAAAGTGTCCAAATCAAAATATAGGCACATATGAATATAATATCCAATAGTGTGTCTCTTGAACACCATTGGTAGTTTCTTCCTCCCTATACCTTTATAGGATCCCTTATTGAACCACTGATGCTGTCAGTTTCTCATTCGAATGAAGTGTTTATTGGATTCTCTTTGGTATAAAGTATAGGTAAAAGCTATGTAGACCAACCAGTTTGGTGCATCACCACATTAGTTGGGTTATATTTTTTAGTTTCTCTCTCTCTCTTTTCACCCCCATTATTAGCATTAGGAAATCTAGGGCCTCAAAGTGCATCAAGGGGAGCTAGCTCCTAATCTAGAGATTCATCCCTCATGTTTGTCACCTACGGCAAGAGGAATGTTTCTATTGTGTTGCATGGATGAAAGGAGTTAAGTATCCTTTTAAAGGGTGAAATCCATAGCATCAATAGTTTTTGGCATGCTCAGTGGGATTCATTTTCATGTCCTACAATTTTTAGGATTGATGTTGGTCTTGTTATTGTAAAAAATCCAAAAGAATGAACTATAATCCTATACTTTGTGAATCCCTTTTATGAACTCATTCTCTGGTTAATGATCATCCTGGCATCCCATGCCTAAGGTCAACATAAGATATTATTCTAGGGGTGTCTCTTTTGAATTTATTGAGTTGCCTTTGAACTCAGCAAAAAGGCTAAGGTTTATAACTACTCATCCTTATGTAGCAATTCACTTTCCCAAACTAGCAATAAAATACACCTACTCAAGGAGACCCTAGTTGAATCCTTTCACAGCCATGACTTTCCTTTTTGTGGCCTTCAATGGTTAGATTCCATTGAATATTTTGTAGTATGACCCAATTCTAGGGATAAATCTCAAGAGTGTTCCTCCCTTTAGTGGAGAGGGCCCAATCACTACTATTGAGCATATCAGAAACATAGCCAACCTCTACAACATACATAATATCACTGAGGAAAATGTAGCCATCAGATTGTTGGCCTTGTCCTTTAAAGGGAAACTTTTGGAATGGTATGGGACCTTGCCTATGAACACAGTTGGCTCATGGAATGAGTTAGGGACCCTCTTGACAAATAGGTTTGGGGGAAAAAGTGACCATTTATCTCTAGCTGAGAAACTGATCACTATGAAAAGAGCCCCACATGAATTTATGCAAGATTTCAACACTAGGTTTTAAAAGAATTAGGATATAATCTCAATTCTTGTGAGGCCAACCCCAAGCTATGCTTTCCTTTACTACTTAAGGGCCCTAAATAGTGACATTGTTGTCATGATATAGTCCATGGGTAGACACATTCTACCTGCTACTTATGAGATATCCATAACTACTAAAAATTGTCTAGTTCAAGCAGGAAAGATAGCTCCTAGACCTCATATGCGACTCTTTCTTAGTTTTTAGCCCTTAGTTCAGCCTGTTGTGCCCACTCTAGCTCCTCTACCCAATCAAGAGTGGCCAATTGATACCCCTGTAAATGATCTTCATGAAGATAAGAGCCTATTGCAGATCATTACCAATGAGTTAGTTTCCCTCAAGAGGCAACAAGCTTAGATTTATAGGCCATATCAAGGCTATCAATAGTTTAGGTAGACAAATAAACCTCCTTTATAGAATTAAAATCAAGGGTAGGGTCAGGTTACACAATTCAATCCTTATCAAAGCTATAATCCAAATTCCCCTTCATCTTCCAAGGCTCTTGTCCCCACTCAAAATAATTTGGTGTAGGAGCATCCTAATTATCCACCCTTGGGGCATGGTCAAGAATAGGTTGCTTATGCCAATGAGATACCAAATCAAAGTATGACCACATAAGGTGATCAATCAACCTAATTCTCAATTTTTGAGATGTCAACACAACTTGGGATGGATAACAGGTAGGCTTAATCTGATTCCACTCTTATGAATCACCTGGAAGGAGAGTTTGATGTAGTCAACTATGTGGTGAATACAAGTGACTAGAATAATTGTGTTATAGCCAACATCAAGTCTAAAAGAAGAGCTATGGATGAAACTCAAGTACCTACAATGTCTCTTTCATCACAAACAAATCAAAGGTTTCCCAATTATAGACCGCTAGTTGTAGCTTCAACTCTTTGGGTTGTACCACAAGTTACAAATGTCCCCAAGGAGACCTCTAAGGGTGGAAATCCTTTAATCAATATAGTGGACAAAATTAAAAAGTTACACATGAACATCTCATTATGGGATTCTTTAACATTTCTAGGGAAAAAATATATACTCCAAAAGGAATTGCATGCTAGGTGAGTGAGCTATCCCAACAAAGATTGATAATGTGTTGATAGTGAATGGGGCTCCTCCCATAGAAGGTCAAGAAAATAAGGATGAAAAGGTCCCTCCTTTTTATTTGTCCTTGATTATTGGTGATTTGTTGGTCCATAATTGCATTAGTGATAGTGGAGCAAGCACCTTAATTATGCCCAAATGCATAGCTGATAAGCTAAGACTCAACTATGAGAAAATGACCAAAGGAGTTCTACAGTTGGATGGATCACTAGCCAAGACTTTGGGAGTGGTAAGAGGCTTGAATCTAATTCTCCATGACCATCTGACCTTCTCAATTCCCCATGATGTGGTAGTGGTAGATGTTCCTCTTTATTTTTCTTTCTACTTATCTAGGGATTTCATGTCTAAGATAGGTGGATACTTGGCAGCCAATTGGTCTTACATGGTTTTTAGGACAAAGTATGGAACTAAGGTTAAGATTGATTTGGAGCCCATCCATAAATATCACCTAGATCCATACTCACCCAAAGTAATGAATGTCAGCTATGCCATCATTGATGAATAAGAACTCTAGGTAGACCTATCTCCATTATCTTCCCTTGTAGGAGTTGCTGACCTACTCCTAGATGAATGGGGAAATTACAATTTTGAGCATGATACTTAGAATTTCATCAATGAGGCTAGCCTTGGAGTTTACTTCATGCATGAGAAATATGCTTTCATGCCAAATTTGATGAAGTCAAACCAAGAGGACTATGGTTTGTGGCAACTATTCTTTGATGGATCTAGAAGTAAGTTGGGAGCTGGTGATGGAGCAATGATGGTTTCACCTTCAAAGGAGAAATACTTCTCAAATTTTAGGTTCTATTTCTCCTACAATTGAAACATATTAGAGTATGAAGCTATTTTTCATGGTCTATAATGGGAAAAGAAGAGAGGAATAAAATAATTGCAATTGTTTAGAAGACAATGAGCTGATTGTGAATTAGGTGAGGGATCAAAACTTGACCAAGAACTCCCTACTCAAGTATTACAAGCATAGAGCATGTGACCTAATGGAGAGATTAAATACTTTCAACATCACTACCATCCCAAGAGAGGAGAACAAGCATGTAGATAGACTAATAACAATTGGTTCTCAGTTTGATATCCCAAAGGGGGTAAGACAAAGCAAGAATCAACACCATTTAAAGGTGATAGTGAGGCCCTCCATACCAGACAATGTCAAAAATTGTTAGGTGTTTGAAAGTGACTAGAAAATAACACTTTTATTATAAGAAGCTGAGTTCACTTCTAAAAATTAATCAAAGCTACAGTAGCAGTATGATGGGTAGATTATTTAGATAAAGACCAACAGACTTCCTAAAGGTTTGGTAACTCTTGAGAGAATTTTCAATGAAGATGACCAACTCAAGAAGGATAAAGCAAGCATGTCAACCAAGAAATAAAATTATGAAAGGATGTATATCTACAAGGATAAGCTACTTGCACTTGGGAAGATATGTACCAATGAATAAAATAATGCTTTTATTATGTTATGCCAAGAGTTTACCAATGTTTTTACATAGGAGTATGGTGATTTGAAGGGGCTTGACCCAATCTTGGCCAAACACACCATTGAGATGGAAGAAGGTGCCAAACCCATCAATCAAAAGTAAAGGCCAATCAATCCAAAGATTGAGCCTCTCATGAGGAAAGAACTCACCAAACTAATCAAGTCTAGGATCATCTTCCCTATCAAACACTCTTTTTGGGTGGCCAATTTGGTCCCTATTAGAAAGAAGAATGGAGAGATCATGTTGTGTATGGATTTTAGAGACCTAAATAGAGTCTCATTAAGAGATCATTATCCCCTCCCAAGTATGGAGTAGATTATTTAGATGGTGATAGGTAGTGAAATATTCTCCCTCCTAGATGGATACTGCAGATACAATTAAATTCTTGTAACAGATTGTGATCAGTACAATATAACCTTCACCACCAAGTGGGGAAATTTTGCCTATAGGAATATTCCATTAGAATTTTCAAATGCTGGAGTTACCTTCCAATGTGCGATGGATATGGATTTACAAGGTTTGATAAATGATATTTTGCTAGTTTATCTTGATGATGTGACAATCTTCTCCAAGGAGGCAAGTAAACATCTAAAGCACCTGAGACAAATATTTGAGAGGTGTAGAGAGTTCAACATCTCTGTCAACCCTAAGAAATGCATGTTTGATATCCATGAAGGCAAAATCTTGGGCCATATAATTTTAAAAGAAGGCTTGTATATTGATCTATAAATAGTGCATGCCATCATAGCATTATCCTTGCCTAAGCACAAGAAGGGCCTAAAAATTTTCTTTGGAAAATAAATTTCATTAGGAGATTCATTCCTAAATTTGATAAGCTAGTCAAGCCACTAATTTCCATGTTGAGGAAGGATGAGACGTTCATGTGGACAACAAGAAGAAGAGAAAGCTTTGAAGGCATCAAACAAGCTATCTCCCAAGCTCCTACCCACATTTCTCCAAGGACTTAAATCTCTACACCTTTAGAAATGAAGAGGTAATCTCTGATATGCTCACTCAAACAAATGGTGTGAATTTAGAATAGCCTCTCACTTTTTTTAATTATGGCTTAGAAGGCTATGAGATTAGATACATGTATGTTGTGAAACAGGTGCTTGCAATCATATGAAGTTTGAAGAAATTTAGACATATGTTGTCTAATAGAAAGATTCACTTCATGATGCCACATTTTAGTGTGAAAGACTTCTTGCTAAGCTGAGACTTGAATGAAAAAAGGGCAGGATGGATCACCAAAGTAATGGAGTACAATGTAGAGATCAAGACCACCAAGCTGATAAGGGGAAGAGGGCTATGTGAGCACCTCATTATAGACTACAAAGAGATGAAGGAGGACTTTTTGGTGCTTTATGATGAAGTTGCATCATAAATACCTATAATCATGAAGAGCTTAGCATAAGACATGGTTCATTTCCTTCAAACTGGTGAGTGTCCACAAAGTCTTGATAGGACCAAGAGGAGGTATTTTAGGCTCTAATCTCTTCCTTATGTCCTAGTTGATGGAGTGTTATTCAAAAAATACCTTTTAAGGGTACTCTTGAGATGCATTGACTCAAACCAAGCTAATAGGGTATTGTCTGAGTTTCATGATGGACCATCTAGTGGCCACTTTATTCCCAAGGCCATAACTACAAGGATTATGAGGGTTGGCTAATTTTTGCCTAGTTTGTTCAAAAACACTCACACTTGGGTGAGGAAATGTCAAAAATGTGATTTATTTAATGGGAAGAAATGGATGGCTACAATGCCTCTTCATCCTATTCAGGTAGAACACCCATTCATGCAATGGGGGTTGGACTTCATAGGACTAATCAACCCTCCTAGTGCTAGCCACAAGTGGGTCTTGACTACTACAGATTATTTCACAAGATGGGTAGAAGCTGTCACTTTGAAAGAAGCCAATGAGAGTATAGTATTAGACTTCTATGAAGGTATAGTGACAAGATTTGGGGTCCCAACCATAATAATTTTAGATAATGCATTAACTTTCTTGGGAATAAAGACAAGTGAGTGAGAGTTAAAGTATGGCATCTATCTCAGCACTTCTTCCAACTACTACCCGCAAGGTAATGGGCTAGCCGAATCCACAAATAAGAACCTAATTAGGATCATTAAGAGGACAATGGAGGAAAATCAAAGGACTTGGTATGCCAATTTGAACACAAATATTTGGGCAAATAGGATCACTCTAAATAGGGTGATTGGAAATTCACCATACACACTTGTGTATTGGAGGGAAGCTAGACTTCCTATTTCACTTGAGTTACCAACCTTAGATCTTTCCCATTAGTTTTAATTGATGGAGAGTGGCAGCTTGGGATTCAGGTATTGTGAGTTAATGGAGCTTTAAGAAGCAAGAGACCAAGCCATGGATATAATGTCCAGTCACCAACAACAAACAAAGAAGCATTTTGACAAGAGGTCTATGCCAAGGAGCTTCTTAGAAGGTGACATTGTCTTGAAGTGGGATGAGGACCGAGCCAAACCTAAAAGGCACACAAAGTTTGATGCTTTATGGAGTGGCCCATATGTCATCACCCAATGCAAGTAACATAATGCTTTTCAACTCTCCAAGTTGGATGGTGAAGAGTTACATATCCTAGTCAATTGGATATATCTTAAACATTGTCACTATATTTCTTTTGCCATGTAAATAGTTTCCCTATCTTTTCCTCATTTTCCCTAAGTGCTTTTATGCATGTGTTTAGTGTTTTTTAGCCTTTGTGTGTGTTTTATTTGCCATTTGGGGTAAATTTTTATTGGTTCTTAGGTTTTCTCAAGGTTTTTACCAGATTTACAAGCTACATCCTAACTCCATGCCCAATGGACTTTTAGGCCACCAATTTTCTTAAGCATAGAAGGCATGCTTCCCTTGTGAATCACTAAATGTGTTGACCAATTTTTGGTCCTGAAGGCCAAAATTAGGCACCCCTCTCCCTTTTATTACAAGAGTATTTTGATCTAGGTTCTAGATAGTTCATCCCTTAGCTACCTTGTGCAAATTTTCTCTGATAGGTCATTTTCCATGAAAAAGCCAAGTGTTTTCCTCTTTTTCTTGCCAAGTGCTTTTGGGTCTAGTAGGCAAGAGTCAAATTAAAACTCATTTTGGTCTTGAATTATTGACAAGGCAAGTAAATTACTTTGGATGGCTTTTTATAAATAAAATAGACCAAGTTCAAAAGGCTGAAGGGTCATTTGCAAAAATTCCAAAGGGTAGGTGCCCTTATGAAAGGCACTTAGTCATCAAACATGACCTTTAAAATTCTTCTAAAAAGTGACTTGGAGGCCAAGGAGTCCTTCCAAGGGGTAGGCAATGAGAAAAATAGACCTTTTCAAAAAGCTTGAAGTGTAACTTTGGGCTCGAATTACCCTTGCAGAGGGTAGCTGGTTGAAACAAAGGGGCAAGGCAGAGAGCCTGAAAAGGACTTGCCCTTTAAAAAATTTAATAGGCTAAGGAGAGAATTACTTTAGAATTTTTGTTCAAATGAAATCCAAGGAGGAAAAATCAAGAGAGAATTATTTTAGACAAAATGTCTAAAGGAATTCCTTCAAACATTTTGTCTAAAAAAATTTGACAGTTGAAGAAAGTTCAAAAAAATTTAAAAGACCAAAAGTTTGAGTGGTAGGTGTCCTTATGAGGGGCACTTGGCTTTGAAATATGAAATTTTAAATTTTTTCAAATGAGTCACTTTCTCTTCAAAAAATTTTGTTTGCAAAAAGTTGAAGGAATTGTCCTAGGGGATGACGGGCCTGTGAACATCAAATTCAAGGTGATAAACTAGCCATTGGGATTCAAATATCTAATGACAGGCCCATGAACATAAAATTCAATGTAATGAGATAGTCATTAGGAAGTAATAAAAGGATAATTATTTTAAACAAAATGTCTGAAGGAATTCCTTCAAACATTTTGTCTAAAGTAATGAAGGAAAGAAAGCCCAAAGGCATGCCAAAGAAAGTCCAAAAGTGCAAACTCAGAAAGTGAAGAATTATTTTAGATAAAATCTCTAAAGGGATTCCTTTGGGTATTTTTTTGAATAAATTCAAAGGCTCAAGAGCCTGAGGAAAAACTTAGTGACCCACCAAAGAAAGGAGCCTGAGAGGAAATTCATAAGCGCTGAGAGCCTGAATTGCCAGGAAATGGGAAAAAAATAACAAGGAAGGAGAGAACAAAGAAAGTAACCCAAAATGTGTCCACGTATACATAGAAAAAAATCTCAAAATTCTTTAGGTGGTATAGCAAGTCAAAGCACAGACCCAAAGATGAACCAAACCAAGGCAGGTAACACAATAGTCATTAGTGGGAGAAGTAAATACACTTAGGTAAAATAGTCTTCACCAAAAATCAATTAAGGGATTGGTTGTGAGCATTAAAGAGGAGTGGCCCATGTTTTCTTGATTTTCCATTAATGAATAGCTAGTCATGCTCATCATTGAAGAGAGCATGTCCCAATCAATGTAATTTGGAGATGGCCTTGTCAGTTGTAAGGAAGAGTAACCCACGCTCTTACAGGCCCAAACATCAAGGGAAATGACTTAAACACCTATAACATGGCTTTCCCATACACATATAAGAAGAGAAGGTAACAATATGGGCTTATGGTCACTATAGGAGTGATTAATATAGCATGGGTTTCCTTCCCTTGACTATTCAATTATCTATTTCCCAAGTTCTCTATATAATGGTTACTTCTCATTTTGAGAAGGATCTCTCAGCATTGTATGGCGAAGCCATGAAGAAATTTACCTTGAATCAAAAGAAGTGTTTTACCACCATTTGAGTTGTAATTTTATATATGTCTAAGGTCTTATCTTATGTTCAGTCATTTCCTCTAATGCTTTCATAAGTTTATACTAGCATATCTAGTGTATTGTGAATTTTTTTTTGTAGGTCAACAAGAAGTGTCTAGCTTTAAGCATAGGTGCATATGAATAGACTATCTAATAGTGTGTCTCTTGAACACCTCTGGTAGTTTATTCTTCCCTATACCTTCATAGGATCCCTTGTTGAAACACTGATGTAGTTAGTTTCTCATTTGAATGAAGTGTCTGTTGGCTTCTCTTTGGTGTAAACTTTAGGTAAAAGCTGAGTAGACCAACCAGTTTGGTGCAACACCACATTAGTTAGGTTATATTTTTTAGTTTCTCTCTCTCTTTTCACCCCATTATTAGCATTAAGAAATTTAGGGCCTCAAGGTGCATCAAGGGGAGCTAGCCCCTAATCTAGAGATACATCCCTCAAGTTTTCCACCCACAGCAAGAGGAATGTTTCCATTGTGCCACGTGGAGGAAAGGAGATGAGTATCTTTTCAAAGGGTGAAATCCATAGTGTCGAAATTCCAATCCACTTAATCTATAAGTTACTTGGTTACCTAAGGTACTCAAAGCCATATAGAAAGACTAGTGCACCTTCTAAAAATATCTTGCACTTGATGTGCTTATCATGCCATAGCTTTTGGCATGCCTTTTCTATCTTCTATCTCCATTTTGCTTGGGAAAGTGTATCATCTAGGCACACCAAGTCTTCTAGGCATATTATTAAATATTCCTGGTCATCTAATTAACTAATACATACAATATGCAATGAAGGAAATATGAATTCCATAGGTAAAATGACCTCTATGCCAAACACCAATTTAAATAGTTTATCTTTTTTCAGGCACTTGTATTTAGTGTGATAGGTCCATAATACTACTGACACATGATCATCCCAATATTTGTGACCAATAAAACATATTTTTTTAAGGCATCTTCCTAATATTTTATTGAATGCCTTGGTAGTAACATTCAATTGGGGATGGTAAGGTGTTATTTTATAGTGTGCTACCATATATTTAGTGAGCAGGATCATAATGGTTTCATTGATGAAGTGCACACCATGATCACTAGCCAAGCTAAGTGAGCATCCATAATGACTAATAATATTCTCCTAGATGAATCTTGTTATTATGGTGTTGGTATAATATTTAGTTGGCACTAATTTATCCCATTTGGTGAAGTAGTCTATGGTAGCCAGAATGTACCTTGTGCCTATTCACCTCACTACAGGAATAATAGGCCCAAAAACATCAATGGTCCATTTTTATAATGGTGCCTAGGTAAGGATGGGGATGAGAGGCATCTCATATTTATGGTTTGGTTTTCCCATGCACTGGTAGACATCACAAGCTTTGGTGCATTCTTTTGTATCATGAAATAGGGTTGGCCACCACAAGCCTAATTGTAGTACTTTGTGCATTATGGTATCTCCAACACAATGACCTCCAATAATCCCCTCATGCACCTCTTATAGTATTAAGTCATGTTCATACTCTATGACACATCAATGCATGACCTTGTCACAACTCAACTTGTATTGTTTCCAACCAATGAGTTATAAAGGGGTGGCATGAACTATGAGTTGCTTCTTTTCTTTAGTTGTCATGGTCTAAGGTGCAAATCCATAGGTAAAAAATGTAGCGATCTATACCAAGTCTTATAGGATACATTTGACCCTATAAAGATGTGAATTAGGCATATCATCTTCAATAGGTCTTACTACAACACCATATTTAATGTAGGATAGATGGTCTGATCTTGAGTTCTATTTTCCAAGGTTCACTACAATAGAGA
The DNA here is from genome assembly GCA_037957365.1 of Torreya grandis. NCBI lineage: Eukaryota > Viridiplantae > Streptophyta > Pinopsida > Cupressales > Taxaceae > Torreya > Torreya grandis. The sequence goes on from JARHVA010001455.1 coordinate 1,319,183, forward strand.
ATTGGAATTCTTGAAACAAAACAATCCATAGTAAATGCAACCATGTGTTAAGGTGTGGAGCCTAAAAGCTTCACATATGAGCGCATTACAAAGTTGTAGGTTTACACAGTCACCGGCGTCGGTTAGGAGCGACCAACATCGGTCTGGTGCAGTTGAAGAGATGCCAGTGTCGATAGAGGATCGGCTGACGTCGGTCACAGGCAAGCAGTAGGAACCAACGTCGGTCACCTGTGCATCCAGAATGCTATTTTTGAGGATAGAAGCGAGTGTTTGCATAATGAGTTTAAGTCTTAGTCTTAAGTTTGCATTTTTATTATTAGCAAGATTGTTTTTAGAGCCCTTGTTCAAGAGGCTTAACTATTGGTTGTAAGTGCATGCTCAAGTTTCCTAATTCTATATGTAGAATTAGATCTTCTTAGCTTAGTGTGATTATTGTAGTAGTTCATCGTATGTGAATGTTGAAGAACAGTACAGAGTTATATCAATCCAGATTGTTGGAATTGATTGTACTTGAGAGAGATAGCTCTTAAGGAATAGAGATCTAGAGAGAGATCTTGTGCATCTGAGAGAGGTGTGGAAGAAAGAAGTTTCTTCAATTGTATTCCTTTTGTAAAGAGTTTTAATACAAGTTTTCAGGGTGGTTTCTTGTATCTCTTGTTCTTTGCTATTATCTGATTCTAGTTACTTATCTATCTAATTTAATTCCATGGTTTATTGCTTGCTTAAGTGTAATCATATTGTTGGTTGATCCCCAACAAGTGGTATCAGAGCCTTGGTTGTAGGTTTAGAGTTTGACATCCAATAATTGGTATCAAAGCTCAGGTTCACTAACAGGTGGTTCAGATCTGTATAGTGTGAATTGATTACAGGTTGCTCACAAGAGTTTCTGTAGGGATTTTTATTTGAGTGGGAGAAGCAATGGCAGATGAAAGTAAACTGAGAATAAAAAAGTTCAATGGCAAAAACTATCAACATTGGAGAATGCAGATAGAGGACTATCTGTATCAGAAGGATCTATACTTACATTAGGTGGGATTGCAAAGAAGCCCACAGACATGGAGGATGAAGAATGGGAAGTTCTTGATAGAAAGGCTCTGGGGTCTATAAGACTGAGTCTTGCATCTACTGTGATATCTAATTTATCACAGGCAAAAACAACGGTAGAGTTGATGACTACTCTAGCAAATTTGTATGAAAAACCCTCAGCTTCTAATAAGGTATATCTTATGAAGCAGTTATTCAATTTGCATATGCAGGAAGGTGGATTTGTATCTAATCACCTGAATGATTTTCATGGTATTGTAAATCAATTAAGTTCAATCAAAATTGTATTTGATGATGAAATAAAAGCTCTTTTAATATTATGTTCTTTGCTTGAAAGCTGACATAGATTAGTAATGGCAGTTAGCAATACTGCATCTGCATCAAATATTTTAAAAGTAGAGGATGTTGTTAGTGTTATCTTGAATGAGGAAATTCATAGGAAAAGCACAAAAGAGACATATGGGAATGCTTTAAGTTTTGAGAGTAGGGAAGGCAAAAAGAGAAGAGTAAGAAAGGGAGATCGAGATCCAAGTCTAAGGGGAAAGGTAGATCTAAATCCAGAAATGGCAGAAGGCCACAATACTGGAATTGTGGAAAGATGGGGCACATAAGCAAAGATTGCTGGTCAAAGTCTAAGGAGGACAATCAGCACAAAGGAAAAGAAGAAGCAAAGGTTGCAGGTATTGCACAAGATGCTTTAATATTCTCTTTACATAATAATATAGAATCTTGGGTGTTAGATTCTGGTGCATCTTTTCATGCTACCCCTAATAGGGAATATTTCTGTGACTATATCCATGGAGATTTTGGAATAGTATATCTAGGGGATGATGAACCCTATAAAATTATTGGCAAAGGTAAAGTGTAGCTGAAAATGCAGAACGGCAACACATGGGTGTTGAGAGAAGTTATGCATGTTCCTAGCTTGAAGAGAAATTTGATTTCTATAGGAAAGTTAAGGGATGAGGGTTGTACAGTAACTCTCACAGCAGAATCTTGGAAGGTGACCAAGGGTGCACTTGTTATGGCTAGAGGTAAGAGAGTAGGTACTCTCTATTTGTGTAATTGTGTTACTAACAATTCTCCTTCTGTATTATCTACTTCAGATGTGGATGCAAAATTGTGGTACTCAAGGCTTGGCCACATGAGTGAGAAGGGGATGTCAATTCTTAAGTCTAAAGGTAAGCTTTCAGATTTGAAAAACATGGATCTAGAATTTTGTGAGCACTGTGTATTTGGAAAGTAGAAAAGGGTTAGTTTTCTCAAGACTGGGTCTACAAAGAAGAAGCATAAGTTGTAGCTTGTTGACACAGACGTGTGGGGACCGGCTCAGGTAGCTTCTATTGGAGGATCACAATACTATGTTTCATTCATAGATGATGCTACAAAAAAGGTATGGATCTACTGTATTAAGAAGAAATCTGATGTATTTGAGACTTTTAAGATTTGGAAAGCTATGGTTGAGAATGAAATAGGGAAAAGATTAAAGTGCCTGAGATCTGATAATGGTGGAGAGTTCTGCAGTTATAAGTTCAACTAGTATTGTTACATGCATGGAATTCGTAGGCAAAGGATGGTTCTAAGGACACCTCAATAGAATGGTATTGCTGAAAGGATGAATAGAACAATCATGGAGCATGCAAGATGTATGAGATTGCATGCCGGTTTGCCTTTAGAGTTTTGGGCAGATGCTGTTGACACTGTAGTGTACTTGATTAATAGAGGACCCTCTACAGCTCTAGATGGTGGAATTCCAGAAGAGGCTTGGACAGGTAAAAAGGTAGATCTCTCTTTTCTCAAAGTTTTTGGTTGTGAAGCCTTTGTGCACGTAGATAAGGAAAATAGAAAGAAGCTTGATGCTAAGTCTATGAGGTGCACGTTTATTGGCTATGGCTCAGATGATTTTGGTTTCAGATTTTGGAATCTAGGAACTAACAAGATAATTAGGAGCCGTGACATTGTTTTCAATGAAAAAGTGATGTATAGTGATCAGCTGAAGAAGCTGAATCAATTTGTGCAGAGCAATAGTGAATTGGACGAGGTGATGGTCCAAAATGAGCTCGTGGGAAAAAGAAATAATCACTTGCAGGAAAACACAGAAACTGACGTTCGCAGGTTAGGAACTGGCATTGGCAGAACAAAAACTGAGGTCGGTCATACAGAGACCGATGTCAGCAGGTGAGACACCAGCGTCGGTCAAGCAGAACCGGCATCAGCCAATAACAGGTCTAGAGGTGACCGAGGTTGGTCACTGTCAGAGAATTTGGGTGGACAGCGTGTTGTGAACGAGTCTCAGACACCCATCAAGAGGTCTGAAAGGGTAAGTAAGCCTCCAATTAGATATTCTCCTTCATTATTCTATTTATTGCTAATTGATGGTGGAGAACCAGAGAGTTTTGAAGAAGCAATACAGGTGGAGTCCAAGAGTTAGTGGGAGCGTGGCATGGTTGAGGAGATGGAGTCCTTAAGAGAGAACCAAACATGGGATTTGGTTGAATTGCCAGCTGGTAAGAGAACACTGAAGAACAGCTGGAACTATAGGTTGAAAGAAGGTGAGAATGGACAAATGAGATATAAGGCCAGATTGGTAGTGAAAGGATTTGCACAAAAGCCAGGTATTGATTTTGGTGAGATTTTTTCTCCTATTGTTAAAATGACTTCTATACGGATTGTACTGTCTTTGGTTGCTGTTGAGGATTTACATCTTGAGCAGCTAGATGTTAAGACAACATTTCTTCATGGAGATTTGGATGAGGAAATTTATATGGAACAGTCGGAAGGATTTGAGGTCAAGGGTAAGGAGAAGTTAGTGTGCAGATTGAAGAAAAGCTTGTATGGCCTCAAGCAAGCTCCTAGACAGTGGTATTTGAAATTTGATAGGTTTATGACTGAGCATGGCTATAGTAGGTGTCAATCTGACCATTGTGTATATTTTAAGATATTGGATAACGGTAGATATATTATTCTATTGTTGTATGTAGATGATATGCTAGTTACAGGATCACACATGCAGGATATCTCTGAGCTTAAGGTGAAATTAGCTCAAACATTTGCTATGAAGGATTTGGGAGCAACAAAGAAAATCCTTGGCATGAGCATTAAGAGAGACAGGAAAAATCACAGGTTGATATTGTCTCAAGAGGATTATGTGGACAAGGTGTTGAAACAGTTCAATATGAAGGATGCTAAACTAGTAAGCACACCTTTGGCTGGACATTTTAAGTTATGTAAAGAATAATGTCCTAATTCACATGATGAGGTAGAGAACATGAGTAAGGTTCCATATTCTTCTGAAGTAGGGAGTTTGATGTATGCAATGGTGTGTACTAGACCAGATATTGCCCAAGCAGTGGGAGTTGTAAGTAAGTATATGGCCAATCTAGGTAAGGAACATTGGAAAGCAGTTCAGTGGATCCTTAGATATCTGAGAGGAACCAGCAGTAGGCACTTGTTCTATGGAGGTTCAAATACTTATCTACATGGTTATGTAGATTCAGATATGGTAGGTGATTTGGATGGCAGGAGGAGCACTACAGGTTATGTTTTCACTGTAGGTGGAACGACGGTTAGCTAGATATCTAAGTTGCAGAAGGTTGTTTCCTTGTCAACTACAAAAGCAGAGTATATTTCAGCCACAAAAGCTAGCAAAGAGATGATATGGATGACACGGTTCATGGAAGAGCTTGGAAGGGAGCATGGAAGTTGCAGATTGTATAGTGACAACCAGAGTGCAATCCATTTGGCTAAGAACTCAACTTTTCACTCAAGAACCAAGCACATACAGCTAAGGTACCACTTCATACGGCAGGTATTGGAAGATGGTGATTTAAAGCTAGAGAAGATCCATACAGATAGGAATCCTGCTGATATGTTAACCAAGCCGGTTACAAAGGAGAAGTTGAATCTTCATTCAACTTCTGTTGGTCTTCATGATTGTGTTGAAGATGGAGGAGCTAGAAGATGTTGTACAGGTACTGGTGCAGCTATTTATCTCCAAGTGGGAAATTGTTAAGGTGTGGAGCCTAAAAGCTTCACATATGAGCACATTACAAAGTTGCAGGTTTACATAGTCACCGGCATCAGTCAGGAGTGACCGACGTTGGTCTGGTGTAGTTGAAGAGACATCAGCGTCGGTAGAGGATCAGCCGACGTCGGTCACAGGCAAGCAGTAGGAACCAGTGTCGGTCACCTGTGCATCCGGAATGTTATTTCCGAGGATAGAAGCGAGTGTTTGCATGATGAGTTTAAGTCTTAGTCTTAAGTTCGCATTTCTATTATTTGCAAGATTGTTTTTAGAGCCCTTGTTCAAGAGGCTTAACTGTTGGTTGTAAGTGCATGCTCAAGTTTCCTAATTCTATATGTAGAATTAGATCTTCTTAGCTTAGTGTGATTATTGTAGTAGTTCATTGTATGTGAATGTTGAAGAACAGTACAGAGTTATATCAATCCAGATTGTTGGAATAGATTGTACTTGAGAGAGATAGCTCTTAAGGGATAGAGATCTAGAGAGAGATCTTATGCATCTGAGAGAGGTGTGGAAGAAAGAAGTTTCTTCAATTGTATTCCTTTTGTAAAGAGTTTTAATACAAGTTTTCAGGGTGGTTTCTTGTATCTCTTGTTCTTTGCTATTATCTGATTCTAGTTACTTATCTATCTGATTTAATTTTGCAGTTTGTTGCTTGCTTAAGTGTAATCATATTGTTGGTTGATCCCCAACACCATGTAGAATGGGCTTATTCACCAACTTAAGCACCTTTTGATTAGTAAAGAATATGAAGGGGTCATTATCAAATATTGTCAAAACTTCTATAGGAATAGACCATGAAAAACACCTCATGCTCAATTGTGGTGTAGTTTTGTTCTGTCTTGGTTAGCTTCTTCCTTGTGAAATAAATGGGATGATCCATTTCCCCTTTTCTTGGTTGTATGAGAATGGTAATGATTATACTACCAAAGGCATCAACATGGACATTAAAGGGAGTTACCTAGTTGAGAAATTGTAATATTGGTGCACTTGCTAGTTTGAGCTTCAGGGTCTCAAAATCATCTTTCGACAATGCACATAATAGAATGGGCCATCCTTTTTCAAGAGTTCCTCTAAAGGAACCATAATCTTGGCATAATTTCTTATCAAATCTCTAAACTATCCATAATGCCCAAGAAAATCATGAATGTATTTCAACATCAATGGGGTTTGAAGGTAAAGGATGATTGTAATCTTGGCCAGATCAATGAGCAAAGTGGTAAAAGGCATTGAGAAAATACACTTATTGAGATTTAAAAAAAAAATTAATTACCTACACCTTTCAAACATTAGCTGTATATTTTCATAGTGATCTTTCACTAACCCATACACTATCCAGTCATCTAAATATACTTGGAGGAACTTGGTGTCCCCGAAATTTCAAACCAAAATCTTGGGATACCCCTATTTAATTTTTTTGCATTTTATCTTATGTGAGTCAGTTATCCTTACTAAGCCAGTCCTCTAAATAAATCCTTAGTTTTTAGTAATTATTGTCTTTGATTAATTTCTTTCTCCAATTGCTTCAAATTGTTCTTGAAGTTTGAAGACATATGCCTAAAGCCAACACTAAAAAACTCATTTACTCATCTCCCCAAAAATATCAAAGAAGCTAAAGTGTTTTGTCTCATCTCCAAGGTAAATTGCATTCTCTAAACTGCTTACTTATTTAAAAGTAAGTAGAATGGTCCCACAAACCCAAATTACACTACTTAGTTCAAAATGGAGTTATCAAATAGCTTTATTTCAATTCTGAAGAGAAGAAAAGTAGTTTCAAAAACATGCCAAAAACTGCCCAAAGTAAATTAGGTTTTTGGAGTTGCTTTACTTGCATAAAGAAGCAAGTAAAAGTAATGGAGGTTTCTGAACCCAAACTACTCATTGACCTAGATCAACTCAGGTTTTCAAAAGCACTTAATTTCAAATACAAAAATAAAGTAAAGTAGCCCAAAAATCTTGACAAAAAAATCCAAGGGCTTATGTGTCTCTTTCCCACATGTCCTAATTCATCATTAATTCATTAGCATATATAAAATTTGGAAATCCACCTTATTTCTCACCTAGCATCCAAGTTTTTTGATCAAGTTGTCATACTTGTAAACCCTGAGCTATGCAATTTGAGCCTCTAGAGTATCTTTAAAAAAATCCATTTTGACCCATTTTCAATTGAGGTATGAGGATCATTTTATTGTAATTTTCATAGCTTTGTTTTAGTCATTTTCTTCTCATTTCTCTTGTCTATTTTCATTTTACCACTATGAATAGTTTTTATTTCCAGTTCTTGTTTCATTCGGTTCTATCTATTTTTTTTGGGTATGTTTATTATGTTGTACCTTGTGAGAATGTTCATAATCACTTAGCATGTAATCAAGAACAAAATCCTTCAAATTCCCAAACTTATTATGAAAACCTAATGCCTCCCATCTAGGTTTCCTAATACCTATTGCTTGTTAGGTTGTGGAGCTAAAAGCTTCACCCAGATGCAAACATGGAGGGTTGCTGAGTGTCACAGTCGCTGACATTGGTAGGCCACACTGACGTCAGGCAGGGGTTGATAGAAAGCAACCGACATCGGTAGGAGTCGACCAACATCAGTCACCTCTAGTCAGACAAGGACCGACATCGGTCGCCTGTGCGGTTCCAAAATTGGTTGTTGACGAATAGTCAGTTAGTATAACAAGTTGTTTGCATGTTAAAGACTACTTCGAGTCTTGAGCCACTTGTCTAAATTAGTGTATGCATGAGATCTATATAATAGACTCATGGGGCTGTATTGTAAGTGTAGAACTAGGAGAGTTCTTCCCATGGTAGAATCAAGTAGGATTCTTCGTGTATGTAAGATCAGGTTTGATCTGTAGGGTGTTGCAAGATCATGGTGGAGATCTACATGTGATAACTGAGATCAGGTTAGTCTGTAGGGGTGTGTGTATGCGAGGGTTAAAAGGAGATCGGTGGGGGAGAAAGATCTAAGGTGATAGCAATACATCAAGGAGCAAGATCATGGTGAGATCTACTTGGAGTACCGATTTGTACTAGATTGTACTGACAATACAATGAGGTGAACAATAGCTTGTGTTAGCTATGTGTTGTGACCTGTATTAAGAGAAGATTACTCTTAAGGGAAGATTACTGGTATGCCCACAAAGTGGAAGAAAGAGTGTGATCTCTTTGTTGTAATTTCCTTCTAACTGAGTTAAATACAATTGTGTGTTGCCTCTCATATTATGTGCTATTTCTCATTGATAGTTACTTGTACTTTTGGTTATTTCCACATGTTTAGTTGCTTATACAAAGGTAATCATATGTGCTCTTAATTTTGAAAAGTTGTGTCAGAGCTTTGGGGAACCTAGGTCCTATCAATTGGTATCAGAGTGAGGTTGGATGTTCTCAGAGCGAGTTTGACTAACAGATGGTTCAGATCTGGTTAGTGTGTGTTGATTACAGGTTACTCACAGGGGTTTCTATTTGAGTGGGAGTATAGCAATGGTAGAAGAAGGTAAGCTGAGACTGGAGAAATTCAAGCACAGGATTAACACCACAAGGAGTGTGGTGGGTGGTCTTCAAGATTGAGCTTGAAGAGGAATACAAGCCAGGATATAGATTAGAAAATGTACTGGTATAGGTACAAGTGCAACTGCTTATCTCCAAGTGGGAAATTATTAGGTTATGGAGCTAAAAGCTTCACCTAGATGCAAACATGGAGGGTTGCTGAGTGTCATAGTCACCAACATCGATAGGCCACACTGACGTCGGGCAAGGGTCGACAGAAAGCAACTAGCATCGACAGGAGTTAGCCAGTGTTGGTCACCTCCAGTTAGACAGGGACTGACGTCGATTGCCCGTGTGGTTCCAGAACTGGTTGTTGATGAATAGTCAGTTAGTAGAATAGGTTATTTACATGTTAAAGACTACTTTGAGTCTTGAGCCACTTGTCTAAATTAGTGTATGCATGAGATCTATATAATAGACTCATGGGGTTGCATTGTAAGTGTAGAACTAGGAGAGTTCTTCCCATGGTAGAATCAAGTAGGATTCCTCATGTATGTAAGATCAGGTTTGAGCTGTAGGGTGTTACAAGATCATGGTGGAGATCTACATGTGATAAGTAAGATTAGGTTGGTTTGTAGGGGTGTGTGTATGCGAGGGTCAAAAGGAGATCGGTGGGGGAGCAAGATCCAAGGTGATAACAATACATCAAGGAGCAAGATCATGGTGAGATCTACTTGGAGTACCGGTTCGTACTCAGTTGTACTGACAATACAATGAGGTGAACAATAGCTTGTGTTAGCTGTGTGTTGTGACCTATATTGAGAGAAGATTATTCTTGAGGGAAGATTACTGGTATGCCCACAAAGTGGAAGAAAGAGTGTGATCTCTTTGTTGTAATTTCCTTCTAACTGAGTTGAATACAATTATGTGTTGCCTCTCATATTCTGTGCTATTTCTCATTGATAGTTACTTGTACTTCTGGTTATTTCCACATGTTTAGTTGCTTATACAAAGGTAATCATATGTGCTCTTAATTCTGACAAGTTGTGTCAGAGCTTTGGGGAACCTAGGTCCTATCATTGCTTACTTGAGTTTTTGAGCCTAAGTCACTTACCCTAAGAAACCTAACCCTCAAGCACCCCACTAACTCAAATTTCATGTTCCTCATTACTCACTTGGGGTCCTGACTCTAAGTTACTGCCCTTGGAAACCTTGATCCTTGAATACATTACTTACCTGGACTTCTGATTACTCACCACTTTTACTCAAGTTTTCTTAACTTAGTTACTTCCCCTATTAAACCTAAAGTCGTGAGCCTAGACAAACCCACAAAACACTACTTAATTACTACCTATATTCTTTTCTCATAGTTACTTACTTAGGTTTTCTCATCCAAGTAACTTGACAATACATGCCCAAAGTCACAAGCCAAGAAAAACTGAAAGTTTCCCTTGCATTTTACTTATGATCTACCTAGATTCATATATGCTTAATACTTGAGCATTATCCAGACCAAACCATGGTTATGAGACCTTATTGCTTAAATTTGAGTTACTTAAGGTTTTCAAGACTTTCTACTACTTAAAGCCTAAAAGCTTAGTTAGAATTACTATAAGGACAATAAGTTAATTCTTTTCTCAACTTTTCTAAACTAGTTGGAGTAGTTTTTAAGTGTTTAAAAACACTTATCAAGTTCTTCAAAGTAAGTCAGAGATATGTCTATATCAGAAGGATCAAGAAGATTAGAAGAGGAAATAACTGAATTAGAAGTATAAGCAACATAAATTGAAGAAGTCCTAGAGTTGGCACTTGAGGATATTCCAGAGCAAAGCAGGATAGGAAAAGCAAAAGCTAAGAGAGCTAAGTCACAAGAGCCCAAGATGAAGTATAAATATAAAGGATACCCAATTGAATCATGCATCACCTCTAAGCTAATAGAGATAAGTGATACAGCTATGGGGCATGTGTTTATGACTAAATTATAAGATATATCAAAATACATGATCAAGACTCCACTCATACAGGCCATGATGAACAGTGGGATTTTGCAATCTACAGCTTTCCCAATCTCAGATCAACTTCTAGAGTTTGTCTTAACATGTGATAAGTATTATGATTCTTTAAATAGGACTGTAAGAGATGCTACTAGTAACATAGTCATAATATTATATGTTCAATATCTTAACTAATACCTAAAGATTACAACATATTCAAAAGTAATTGACATATCTATAGGAAAGGCTAAAAGACAATGGGAGACAAAAATAGAAAAATGCATCAAGATCATAAAAACAAGTTATCTGAAAAAAGTAAAACAAGCATCAAGATTTCTAAATCAAATAGTAAGATTAGACTTTGTTTAAAAAGTGGATGATATTACTCAACTTCTATGAAATATCAATGGTGAGAATAATGCCAAGTGTTTCTCAACTTGGATGTATGCCTACATTAGAACTATTGATGTGATCAAGAGCTCTGTTATGATTGAATGGGCAAGGATGATAATTGATAACATAGATTTATAATTGAGTAGTGTATTACAAACTTTTGATTTCAAGATGACCTCATATCTAGTATATTTATAATCTTCAAGTGGAGCCTTTTCAAGGCTTAAAAAAGGTACACTAGCATCTATGCCAATATATGAGTATTATCCTTAGCTAGTCCTTTTGGAATACTACAAACATTATATTGTAGTAAATGATGGATTCTTTTATGAACTCATTTTCAAGTTAAATGTAACCCTAAAATATAGAAGAGTATTAGATAAAGCATGGGATACAATTTCATAGTTTGGTTGTATTTTCATTCAATTCCTTGATTTTACATACATTAGAGTTGGGGGTTTCTCAGGTGAAAATATCAAATTACCTAGATACCCAAGTGATAAATGGATTTTCATGGAATTATGTAGATAACTTGTTGAACTGCATGACTTACAATCAAAAGTTCATCATCTTGCTATCAATTTTTTAATTATCATTGGCCATTACCATTGCCCAACCATTTACAAAGCCAGGAATGTGCAGAAAGAGATGTACCATCATTACACCCAAAGACCTTTTGATTCCAAAGCACATTTTGACTATAGAGGGGTGGCTCAAAATCTAGTTTCTCAAGAATACATTCATATTCCAACACTTGAAGATTTTTGGACTGATTACAGAGAAGAATTTGATGTAAGAAGAAAGGATAATAATGAACTAATTTTTTAATAGATCCATGATTTTTATTTATCCATAATTACAGAGGATATGGAAGATGATAGGGTTATCATCAATGATGATTTTCATGCAATATAAGGGGATAATACCCCACTTTTAGTGATAATTTTTGGTAAAGATCATGATAAGACTATTCTTGATAGAACTTCAAATGTTTTGGCAATGACTTCCACCTAGCTTCTCAAAAAAGGCTACTTCATGAAGGAGTTGATGAAGGAGACCACTCATGTAAGTTAGAAGAGAAAAGATATAGTACAAGTAAAAAGTATCCAAGTGCCCATGAAGAAGTTATAACTAAAAAGAAATGTTGATGATACATATTCAATGGTAAAAGACAAAGAGCCAATTTAGCCAATTATTCTTACACCCCCATTGGTCTCTTCTATTAATACTACTATTCTTGTTATTTATACCATTCCTTCTATTCCAACCTCCACTACACCCATCATAGATCCATCAATGCTCATGCCACCTTGTAAAGTCTCATAGCACCAAAGCCCCTAAGAAATCCATTCAAAAGGAGACTCATCCTCCTCCTCCATCTCCTCCACCTACTTCTCCACTTCCCCCTCCTTTAACATACTATAGAGAATGAAACAAAAAAAGTAACTTCTAGAGAAGAGACCCCATCCCAAGTTTAACAACAATAAAATAAAAAGAATTAGTAGAGCCTGAGAAGGATAAGAAAGAATTAGTTGAAAAAAAGCTAAAAGAAGTTGAGACAAGAAAATAACCTAAAAAAGAGGTAGATCCCAAGGAGAAGGAGGTTGTAGTTGAAAAAGTGGAAAAAAAAGAAAAAAAAATATGTTAAGGAAAAAGAAGTAACAATTGAGAAAAAAGTTGAAAAGGATGTAGAAAAAGAGATACAAAAAGAGACAAAGGCCCAAGAGGTTTCTTCTCATGGGTTAGTAGTGAGGAAAAACCAATAACAAATGGTAACTAATTCAGATACCCCCACTAGTATATACTTTTCATCTTGGTTGGATTTGAAGACAACTCCAAAATCTAAAGAAGTGATAAATCTTGAAGAGATAAAATTTTAACTATGGAGAAGTCTGGACCAAAAAGGTAAGAAGCCCAAGTTTGCAAAAGTAAATTTAAAATTGATAATTGAATCTTAGGGACATAAGTCTGTAGATGTATAAATTCCACCATAGGGGATGAGCAAAGGAGAAGTCACTAAGAGTGACTTTACAATTTCAAAGATACCTCTCAAAGAAGTAACCACTAAAGGCTTGAAGCAAGATACATAGACCTTGATCAACACTCTTTTCAAGAAGCTGGATGAAGAAAGGGCAACCAAGGCCAAGTTAAAAGAACAAAATGCAAAATTATGTGAAATAATTGCTAAGGTAGTAAAGTATACTCCTCAACAACCATTACTTTTAGATGTTGTAATTACTCAACAAGTAATTACAAAAGTGGAAGAAATTGGAGATAAAGTAAAGGCTATGGATAAGTGGATAGAGAAAATGCATCAAACTACTCAAAAGCTCTTCCCTAGTGTTCTAGGTGCTTATGATGATATTTTGAAGAAATTGGCAGAGGTAAAGATTGTAATGAAGGAAATACAAATTTAAAATGGTATTTCTGAGCTATAGAAGGAAAGATTATAAACAATAAGTCATTTGAATGAAAAAATTTTGATTGAGAAAAAGATTGCTTGTGATGGATTTGTAAAGAAGATAAAGTAAGAAGAGTACCTACTATCTTTCTGCATGTGTATTCTATAAGTAATGAGTAAATAAATGAATATTTTGGAAGAAGAAGCATGTGATTCAAAGATAAATATGGAGGATTACCTTTTTGGTCTTATTAGTATCTAGTTTGACAATGTTCCAAGGACATTTCAACAGCTATACAAGCAATTCAAGCAACTGATGGACAAAGCTACAACTCCTTTCATAGCCAATTATATGAAGGAGTTAATCAAATACCAACAATAAATAAAAATACTTGAGCCAAGAATTGAAAGAATAAAATCTCATAGTAGAATATTAGAAAAATAAATGCTAAGATTCAAGATAGAAAGACAGTCATTAGCTAAATCTGATGATGCAATAATACAACTGATGATGTGTCAGCACATCAAGTACAAAGAAAAATGTAGATCTAAAGTCCATGAAGTGGACTAATTATTGTTGCCCTTCTTTCCAAGCAGTTTCATTTTCCTTCTTCATATTTTAATTTATCTTATTCATTATATTTGTAAAGTAACTTTTTAAAAATAAATTACTTTTAAGTAACGATGTTTTGTAGAGTTCTTGCTGAAGGTATATTACTTTGTAAAATTTTAAAACTCAAGTAACCTGGCTGAAACACCATTACTTCAAGTTATCTTCTTAAAGTAAATTACTTCAAAAAAAAATTGTGCTACATGCAAAGTATTTGTATTCAATTCAAACAACAAGACCATGAAGTGTTATGTGTCACTAGCCATTGCATGCCACACAAGAGAATTTTAAGGAGGAAACCACTTGATTGTTTCCAATTTTACTGAAGCACATGGGTATTGAATAAATTATTTCCTATTTTAATTTGGTATCTAAAAATGTATAAATATAAGTGCAAGCCTACATGCCTGAGGATAATAATTTTGGCAAGCAAGCAATTGTAACCATTGTATAGGAAAGTTTAAGCAATCTAAAACTTTATGTTTACATATCTAGACATTTTTATATGATTTTTTTAAAAAGTGAATAAGAAGGAAAATGGTTTTTTGAAGAAATTTGTGTCTGAGGGAACCATTATATGAGGATAAAATGGTAAACTTTGTGTTATCTATTGATCTAAATTAAATTCATTACTTTATTGATCATTTTTTGAAAAGCTTATCACACTTATATGTTTATCTATTTGCACATATATAATAAACTTTGAAAAAATATTTATTGTGAAGTGAATTTCTCTTATTTCTCTTTCACAAGTATTATAGTCATTTCTTTACTCTCCAACCTATTTTAAACTTTGTTTACATTCCTAAAACTACCTGCTTACTTGCTACAAAATCCCTTTGATATGGCTCATGAACATAATGATTAAAGTAATACCCCAAATCAAAATAACTTGCACATAATTTGTATACTCTTTGAATAATTTTAAGTTGTAAGTAATTATAAATAGATAGACATAAATGCATGAGATATTCATCAGTAAATGAAGGGAAATTAGTCCCATAACTTTTTAGGTAATTTTGACAGCCTACAAAATATCTAGCCAATAGTTTCGGATGACTCCACTGGGGAACAAAGAGCTAAACTCCCAAAATTTGGAAATATATTATTCCTTCAAGTTGAGTTTGAAGTAGTTAATTATCAATTTCCCGTAATTTATGTGTGTTTTAAACCCTTTAATTTAAGCATTATATGCTAATTCATTTACACACCTCTAAGTAAAATGTGTCCATGCTGAAGTTAATTCTACTTTTCAAATAAAGATGTCTCACTCTTTCTAGATTGCTGCATGTCTTCTGATTAAATGTTTTTCTTGCCTTGAATTTGTTGCATGTTTGTTAACCATTTTCCAAGTCTTTATCTATAAATAGAATTGCTATGTGTAATCCTCAGAAGATCTTTTGCATCTCAAACTGACAAATCAACCTTTTACCAGAGCAAGGAGAGCTCAAGGATAAACAGATGATTTATTTGAATTGAAAGATTAGTTTAATTTAAATTTTATTTTTCAAGCTAGAACATGAAGATATAGTCTCTCACCTGTGAGATAGACACCAACTATTGATAATTATTTACAACATAATTCTTCTAGAATAATCCAACCTGCTAATCCATAGTTCCTCATCCTTAAAAGAATGGTGCAATCACTTCCCATCCCTTGGGGGTAGTAATTGGACCTCTGAATTTGACTCCACCTCTCCATGACCTACCAAAAGGATCAAGAAAGAATTTTCCAAAGTTCACTAGTGATAGAAAATAAAATCTTGATGAGCACTTAACTACCTTTTATGTAGCATGTGGAGTAATTTGTGTCAAACATGAAGATGTCTTAGTCAAAATCTTCATTGAGACCTTTAATGGCTTGGCTATAGAATGGTTTTACCATTTACCTCCTCATACCATAGTCAATTAGCCTACCATGCATGACTAGTTTGAAAAGAGATTCAAAGATGCTGAAGATTCACATATACTACTTACCCAACTGAATTAGCTCAAGAAGAAACCAAATGAACACATGCATGATTTTATTTCCAAGTTTAATAGATTATTATACTAAATTCCTCAAGCTGAACTACCCACTACAAATAATCAAAAATATTTCTTCATCAATGCCTAGTTACCAAAAGTTAGTTATCAGCTACGAAGAACATGACCAACTAATTTAGTAGTAGATCAAAACCTTACTACAGAGATTAAAGATGATTTTATAATGGCTGGAAAGATAAAGAAAACAAATTATAAAGGAAACTCTTCTAATTCAAGCACATCATAGACAACTAATCCTTTATTATAGAAGCTAGTTAATAATTTGCTTCAAGTCAAAAGATAAATTGATCAAGGTACTCATGTTACTCCTACCAGGAATGAACCTACATAGAATTTTAATAATCAGAATAGGAATCATATTGTTGGTCCTATGCAAACATTGGAAATTGAAGATTCTCTCAAAAATTATGTTGAAATGAGTGAGGAAGATCAACTAACTAATGATACTCATCAAAGTTCTGGTGATGAATATGACTTTGTGGATCCTACTAGTGACTCTAACATTGGTTACCTAGAATATCAATTTGAAAGTGACTATGAATAAGAATTTGAAGAATATCATAGTCATTCATTTGCAGTGTTTACAAGGTCACAAACTAATCAATCTGGTGAGAAATCTTCTAAAGAACAAGAGAAAGAGAAAGGAGATTCTAAAGAAGATGTAAGTATTCTTAAGAGAGGTAGTCTTATACCTTCCTCTTTGGCTCCTAAAGATAATTATATAACTTTTTCTTCTCAGACTCATAAGCTAATAACTCATTCTCCTATTCTATCTACTACTATTCCCTCTTTTGACATAATTGACCATATAAAGAAAACCAAAATTCAAATGTCAAAAGTTGAATACTTAAGATCCTATCTAGATTAGTTAAATACATTAGTCATGTACGTTCAAAGTAAAGGGTCAAATAATTCAGCCAATGCATCTAAAGGTATCTTTCCTACTCCTAAATAGTTTCCTTCCCAAAACAATGTTGTTGTTACTTCACCCACACCTACTTCTACATCTAAAAGGATAGATCCATTTTATGTCTCTCTTGTAATTAATGGTTACAAGCTAAGAAACTACATTCTAGATTCTAGAGCTTCAGATAATGTAATGTCAACTAAGGTGGTTGATGATTTTGGTCTCACTTTGACTAAGATAATAGGTCAATGTTACTTGATGGAGAGATAAGTTCCCATAATTAGATAGATCAAAGATGCTCAAGCAGTCTTGGTAGCCTTTCCAAATAAAAGACTCAAAATGACAATTCTAGTAACAGACATTCCTTTTTCCTATGTAATGTTGCTAAGTAGAAACTTCCACAAGGACTTGGGTGGAGAAGTAAACATGGATTGGTTATGTGCTCACATTCCAATCAAAGGAGTGAATCAAAAGCTTGAGCCTAAAAATAAGTACAAGTACACAGTTTCTAAATTTGATGACCCAAGATCACACATTTTTTTGAAGAATCAGACCATGGAGTTTATCACCTCAAAATGGGAAAAGAGATCCAAGATCTAGAGAAATAAGAAGAGGATAGGATATAGACATTGGAGTTTGATGGCAGTTGTAGTTTTCTTGGTTCAGGTGTAGGGGTAGTATTGATATCTCTTGATGGTGAAATATTTCATTATTCTTAAAAACTCATGTTTAAAAACACTAACATATAGATGAATATGAGGCAATATTGCTATGACTTGAACAAGTAAAGGAAAAAGGAGTAAGACTCCTTAAAGTACAAGGGGATGCTAAATTGATAGTGAGACAAATTAGAGGCTAGCATCAAGTAAATAAAGATAATCTGAAACACTATTATGACCAAGTTTTAAGTTCCACACTTGACTTTACAACTTTCTCAATCAACATAGTTCTCAAGATTAGAACTCCAGAGCTGATTCACTTGTTATTACTACATCTCTACTCAAGCTAGAATAATAGCTAACACTTTTTAGAGAAGCTAACTATAAAGTAGAGATGGTCTACCATCTAAAGGTCCCAAATAATGTTTAATAGTGGCAAGTTTTTAATGATGATAAGCAAATAGTTACATTTCTTAAACAATAAGACAAATTTGAAGGACTATACTTTGAAAGTAATTCCCATACATGTGAGACAATAATAGGTATAACTGATCCTGAACTTACTCATAGTCAAAATATAATTCAATTGAAAGGAAATAAAATTCCTAAAGGGTTAGTCTCTTTAGGACAAATATTTGACAATCATGATAAATTTCTAGAAAAAAAGAATATGGAGATAGTTCTTCCTCAAAAGTTTAATAGGTTAACCTAGGTAGTGAAAAAGTGCCTAGAATGGTTAACATTAGAAAGTGTTGCTCTCAAAAAAAAAAGGAGAAATTCATAAATTCTATCACAAGGTACATTGATGCACTTTCTTGGTCTTACAAAGACCTCAAATCCATCCAATCAAATGAGGTGAAATAATATATTCCACTCCAACTAGAGGTGAATCCCTTCAAGTAGAAGTTATGCCACCACAACCCAACTATTTTAGGTACTATTTATACTAAGATACAAAAAATCATTGATGAAAAGATCCTTTATCCTATCCATCATTCATAATAATTAGCAAATATTATTCTAGTGAGAAAGAAAAATAGAGAAATATGTTTATGTGTTGATTTTTGCAAACTAAATCAAGCCTCTCTAAAAGACAATTATCCATTGCCCATTATGGATCACACCTTACAAGTAGTTATAGGTTCAAAGATTTTATCCATGTTGGATGGATTTTCAAGATACAATCAAATAAACGTAGCTGAAGAGGATCAATACAAAATAACTTTTATAACACCATGGGGAATGTTTGCTTATTAGAAGATGCCTTTTAAGCTTATCAATGCTAGAGCAACCTTTTAGTGAGATATGGATCTAGATTTTGATCATTTCAAGAACAAAAGCATTGTGGTATACCTTGATGATGTAATGATATATTACAAAAAGAGAGGTGATCACCTAGCTAATCTTGAATAAGTTCCTATCCAATGTAGGAGACATGAGATTTCCCTAAACACTAAGAAATCAATATTTGTTATGACTGAAGGAAAAATCCTTGGACACATAGTCTCAAAGGAGGGGAAAAAAATTGATCCAAATAAAGTCAAATATATTCAGAGTTTACCTATACCTACATCCAAGAAAGGAGTGCACTCATTATTTGGTAAGGTCAATTTCCTTAAAAGATTTATTCCTGATTTTATTGAGTTGACTTACCAAATCTCTGATACGATGAAGTAAAAACAAGAATTCAAATGGAATGCTAAAGGAAAGTTAGCATTTGAAATAATTAAATTAGCTATAGATAAATCCCTAGTGTTGGTTTCCCCAAATGTTTAATAAATAATTCATTCTCTATTGTTATTCCTTTGAGCATACCATGTTATCTATACTTTTGCAAAAGAATGATGAAGGAATTGAATATCTTATAGCTTTCATGAGTCAACCATTAAAAACCTTAGAACTAAAGTATTCGTAGATCGAGAAACACACCTTTTTTGTAGTCAAAGCATGTAAATTTTTTAGGTACTACATTTTATCTTCACATACTAAAGTTTATGTACTTGATATTGTATTCAAGTCAATTCTAACACAATAGGAACTGGGATTATTGAGAGGCACTTAGGTAGCTAAGGTGTAAGAGTTTGATCTTTATATTAGACCTATAAAACTAGTGAGAGGAAGAGGCTTATGCCAATTAATGATAGAGAGAAAAATTGATGATACGGATATAGAAACATCTTCTTTCCAAGCTGAATTAGATGGAAAATTATCAATGGTGCTTTTTGTCTATCTTGTAGATGAATGGTACAACACAATTACCTACTTCCTAACTTAGGGAATGCCCAGATGATCTAACATGTAAAGAAAAATGTACCATCAAGCTAAAGTCAAAGTATTATGTCCTTTATAATAATGGCTTATACAAAAGAGGAATTGATGGTGTTTTCTTTTGTTGTGTGGACAAAGAGCAACAAACTAGATATTGGAACAGTTTCATGACAAGGCATGTGGAGGTCACTTCTCAACTAGAGTCATAACACACAATATCTTAAGAGCAAGGTATTGTTGGCCTACTCTATTTCAAGATGCTTTAGATTAGGTTGATAAGTGTCAGGCATGTCAAAATTTCATAAGACAACTCAAGTTGCCAGCCTTGCCTCTAAACCTAGTTGTTATTAATGAAATTTTCTATCAATGGGTCATGGATTTTATTGGTATGTTGAATCCTTCTTCAAGTGCTAGGCATTGCTATGTTTTGATTGCTATGGATTATTTCAACAAATGGGTAGGATCCATCCCTATCAAACATGCCACTTTTGAATTTATATGTGACTTCATCAAAGAGAACATTATAGTAAGGTTTGGTGTCCCACATAAGATTATAATAGATAATGAAACAACTTTTCTTCTATAGAATTAACTAAGTTTTGATACTCATATGGAATTAACCTAGTTCATAATTCAAATCACTATCCTCAGGGGAATGGTCAAGCTAAATCAAGTAACAAGAACTTGATGACCATCATTCATAAGCTGGTGGATAATAATCAATGAACTTAGCATAAGAAGCTATTTAATGCATTGTGGGCTGATAGGATCACCCCAAAGAAAGCCATATGTATGTCTCCTTTCTAGTTGCTATATGGAATAAATGTTGAGATACTAATAACCATAAAGTTGCCTACTTTGAAATTGACCAAATCCATTGAAGATGTTTCTTATCAAGATTTTCTAGATAAGAAAATCATGTTTCTCACTGAACTACATGAAGTTTGTGTTTAGGTTGCTGACCAGTTGGCTGATCATCAAATGAAAGTAAAGAAATTTTTTGATAAAAATGCTTGGGATAGATAGTTTGAAGTTAGTGATTTGGTACTCCTATGAGATTAAAAAAATGAACAAAAAGGGAAGCATGGCAAATTTGACTCCTTGTGGAAAGGGCCCTTTAGTATAAAAAACATTGTTGGAAAATATAGCTTCATCCTAGCTTATCAAGATGGGATTGCACTACCACTACCATTCAATGGGAAGCACTTGAAGATATACAATAATTGAGTAATAGGGTAACACCTATATGTATATAAATAAAGTTTTCGATATTTCTTTTTGTTTTGTTTTTGCTTTTGTGTTGTTTGTTTGTTTTGTAGTTTTTATGATTGACTTTTTTCAAAGACTCCATACCCAATGGATAAAATTCAAAACCAAATACACTGAGATCTCACCCTTGTTTTCTTCTTCATGATGGAAACAAATATGTCCCTTGTTGGAACTAGTTTGTGTCCCTAAAATTTCACACCAAAAGTTTTGTGAGACCCCTATTTAAGTTTTTTACATTTTATCTTATGCGAGTCAATTATCCTTGCTAAGGTAGTCCTCTAAATAAAGCCTTAGTTTTTAGTAATTATTGTGTCTGATTGCTTTATTTCTATAATTTATTCAAATTCTACCAAAAGGTTGAAAACATCTGCCTAAACCCAACACTAAAAAACTCATTTACTCATCTCCCCCAAAAGATCAAATAAGCTAAAGTGTTTTGGCTCATCTCTAATGCAAATTGGGTTCTCCAAACTACTTTACTTATTTAAAAA
This sequence comes from Torreya grandis, assembly GCA_037957365.1. Classification (NCBI taxonomy): domain Eukaryota; kingdom Viridiplantae; phylum Streptophyta; class Pinopsida; order Cupressales; family Taxaceae; genus Torreya; species Torreya grandis. The sequence goes on from JARHVA010001455.1 coordinate 1,340,778, forward strand.
TAATTAGAGTGGTCCCACAAACATGAATTACACTACTTAGTTCAAACCAAAGTTATCAAATAACTTTACTTTGATTCCAAAACTGTTGATGATTTAAAATTGTACTTGTTCTAATTTCAACAATGGGAAGTTTCAAGATGTGGGACCTTGCGACTTGAAACAACGTCCAAATTTTTAAGAAGCTAGTTCTTCTCTATATCAAGTAGATACTAGGAAAAGGGATAGGAATTTTAATCAGAAACATAAATGCAAGAAATAAAATCTAATCTATGGCGATGCGCCTGAATGTAATTTGACCTTAATCTTGAGCACAGTGAGACTATATGTAGGATTCATTTACATTTAAGAGCAAACAAGTGCATGATCAACGTAAAAGATGGAAATGATAGAAATAGAGGCTCATAGCATAGACTACTTTTGTAGTGATATAGAGAATGTCAACAAAGGCATAGGGTTCAATCTTCTTATTTGAATTTTCTAGTCAAATAAGAGGCAAAAAAACATGCACATTTATATAAAATTTTCAACTCAAGAAAATGAGACAAAAGCAAATGACATTCCTAATCACAGCTCTAGAAAGTCTACAGCCTAGACTACTTTTGCAAATGACACAGAAAATATCAACAAAGGCATAGGATTCAATCTTCTCATTAATTCTCTAGTCACATAAGAGGCACAAAAACATGCACAGTTACATAAACCTTCCAACTTAAGAAGATAGAACAAAAGCAAATGATATTACTAGTCACAGCTCTAAAAAGTCTAAACTCTTTCCAATAATTCTCTCTGATATATATTTTTTTGGGTGATCTCTGCACCCTTATTTATAGCCTTGGATTCACTCTGGATTGTCTACTTTCTCCCAATCTAATAGCCCAACTAAAATCTAACTGAACTGGAAGTGTCTAACAGAAGATATTTTATAGATTCTAAAATGCTTTGTCTTCTGGCAATTCATTGGCTAAAATAGATTACAAGACACTCCCTTCTCTTAAACATTAGGTAACACTTAGCCAATTTCTTGAAAACCTTCTTATTACTTTAGGAGACACCGGAGGATGACACTTGGCATGTTCTATAGCACCTATCGAAGACACACGACACTTTCCGCGTAACTTATACTCTTTTGTGTCTTTACTTAGGAGTGTTTCACCTTTGACACTTGTCACAATCCGCTTCCTCAAAACTTCAACAACTTAAAATAAAATAAGACCCATAACATTTCTTACTTGAGTAACTTTAAAATGGACACAAGGACAGGTGTCAATCTCTGTTGCTTCATTAAAGGACACATGGCAATCTTTGCTTTACTTATATGGGGTTATGTGGTAGTCTCTGCTTCTTTTAGCTACCTTTTTAGAAACCTATGGAAGATGACATGTGGTGGTCTCTGATTTACTCTTTTTATACCATAGAAACAAATGGGTCTCATTTCATATTTACACGGATAGTGACACTTGGAGGCTTCTGCTTGCTTCAAAAACCATACTTAAGAACCACCACGGTCTTTGCTATATCAGTGAAGCAAAATGAATATAATTTGGATCACGACACATGGTGGCTTCCGCTCTCTTTTACTGGGGTACGTGGTATCTTCTATTTCTTTTAGAAAAGCAAAATTAAGACCTTCTGCGACTGCCACTTGGCACTTTCCACTTGATCCTGATACTTAGCTTGTTAAAACCTTTCACTAAAAAGAGATGAAACGCGAGTGCTAATATGAAACCGTAGATGCTAACACTTGGCATGTTTTACTAAGTCGCTATGAGATATGTGGCACATTCTGACCAACTCATAGAAAATATGAAAGATGCCTTGAATGATGACACTTGGTAGTTTTCACTTGAGAAAGGATGCCTCAGATGACAACACTTGTCAGCTTCTGCTTGATTTTGACACTTAGACAAAAATTGAATCAAAAAGAAAATAGAGCCCATGCTTTATGTCAAAACTTTGCCATCTCAGACCAAAGTATGCGAGGACAAAATTTTACAGCACATGATTGAAAAAATAGAATGAAACATAGAGTAAATCTTTACTCTACAGTTATTGGCAACCCCAAGGACTTTTGATCCTGCTCAAAAAGAAACCACAACTCCTTCTAGATCAAAATTTCAAAATCATAGCTTTAGCAATACTATCTGGTAGGCAGACCACTCATCATCAGATAACCCTTGCTTATTCTATAATTCATTGAAGGCTAAATCAAGGTTAATAATATCCTTGTGTGAAAATTTTTGCAAAATTTGAATCGTAGCCTTCAATTTGAATTCAAGCTGGGAAACAAGAACCAAGATAGCTTCTACTTCAAGGACTGATGAATCATCCCTTAGATCCTAGAAAACTGTCTGATCATTCTATTTGGCCAACAACAAAGGTTCAATTTCATCTACCATCATCACAGTGTTGTCATCAGGAAATGGATAAGAAAGACCTAATTATACTAGATCTTCAACATGCTATTTCATTTCATTGATTCCTTCCTTCATGACATCTAGAAGCTCTTTACAACTAATGGTTGTAGAATTGCAATTGAGAACCTCATTTACTCACTTGGTAGTGACCATTCTATCATTGATTCTTGCTACTGACAATGTTGCATCCATTGCATCATAAAGCTTTTGCAGCAATGTTTGTGAGTCCATTACTCTCCTAGAGACTATATCTAGAGTGTTTACAACTAAACTCTTCACCTTTTTGGACAATTTTTGTGCATTTAATAGGAAGGTGAGAGAAGGCCTGAGCTAAATAATCTCTAAAGAGATTCTCTTCCACATGGATTCATAGAGCTCCTTTACTAGACTTAATAGTCTGACACTCTTTGGCCTATTGGCTAGCTCTAGTGTCAATTGTGCTGCTCTCTATTGCTCTGCATGAAATTGGGCTTGTATAGCCACAAAATTATTCTATTCACTTAGCAACTTTTATTGCAATTGGGTAACTTGCAATAGGTGTTCCTCGCACTTTTCTTGCAATGTTGCTTTTTTGTGCCTAAGGGTCATCACCGCATCCTTTACCTGTGTGAGCCCTGCTTTTAAAGAATCATTTTGGGCCTAAACTGCCTGATGAGTCTGAAGATAAATAATATCTTGCAACTTTTTATTTAGGTTCTCTATTTCATTGTCTTTTCTATTGATCTCTGAGGTCAAACTGTTATATTTTGCCTTTTCCTTGGCTAGATCAACTTCCATCTTTTATAGCCTCTTTGATATCTTCAAGTAGTCTTCAGTAACTACAGAAGTGGATTCAGTCAACAACTCAATTTTGTCCTGTGGCCTAAAGAGGGACATGTCGATGGCTACTACATTCATCATGTAATCCTCCAACTGCATCTGCTCAATTGGCTTTATTATATTTGGTGACAAATGAGTCACTATCAATTGCTACTGGATGGGGTCAAATCATGACCATAGATGGGGTGTAGCCAATGCTTTATTTTCCTTGATCTTCATTTTCTCTCTTCGGGCTTCCCTTGCCTTCCTAGCAGCATCTACTTGGGTCTGGAAGGTAGAAGGAGAGGCAATATGCCCACCTTTAAAAGGATATCCCTGTGGTAAACCATATTGAATTGCCAATTGTTGGCTATGGGTACTCTAAGGGGAAAGGTTCTTAGGAACAAAGGGGGAGAAATGAGGTAATGTTAAATCTTGAGGTGACACAGATGGGGCGAAGTGAGAAATGGGAATGGTAGAAGTGGTTGGGGATGTCATCTAGCTAGATGAAATCATCATGCCAATAGGAGAAGAAATAGACTGAGAAAGAGAAGGAGGAATAATACTTACCTGAGGAGCAATTAAAATACCCTGTAATTGGCACTGTGGGGTGTCTGTCTCCTCTTCTGAATCAAATTGAAACTACACCCTCTTTCATTTCTTAGGTGTCTCTTCTTCTAGTTGCATCCTTTTTCCTTCCACATCTACTTCTTGTGGAGAACTGGGAATATCTATAACCACTATTGATGGGGAAGCTTGTGGTGGTATAGGCACCACACTCTTTTGCTTTTCCATGATTCTAAGAGATTGGGGCCAAACTGATACAGTTATTATAGCTATAGCTTGCTTTAAGGCTTGTGACTCTTGGCTTGACCTAGCCCTAACTTCTTGCTCTTCACTTGATGTTAGAAAATTACTTGTCTCTAGGCTAGATATAGGGGAGAGATGGCACTCATCCCATAGTTCTTCCCATCTCTCATCTGTGTCTACGTTCTCGAAAGAATGGGTTGTTTGACAAATTTCTTGCCTATATTTCTAATAGGCCTCTATTTTCTCAGTATCCCAATATTTATTATTTAATGTCCTCCTTAAGCCAAAATTCATTTTGACTTTAGGATCATAATCCCTCTACTTAACATAGAATGTCTCCCAGGGTCTATTTTGTGGAAGGGGCAAGTCTGTTAACTCAACATAAAATCTAGGAGTGTCTTCCCTAGGATTTCTTCTATTCTCCCAAAAGGGGTGGCCTTCATGTGTAATTCTAGTTGCAACCCTATGAGTCCCTACCCAGGAGGCTATGAAACCATTTGGGTCATAAACCCATTTGTCTTCTACTAAAAGGAAACCTAGAAAGGCTAGCTTTCTAAGCAATACAACTTCAGCGTCTCTGGTTTCCAAAATCATGCTGGTTGTCATCCATGAGAGGTCATACATTTTCCTTTTTCTCTTTCTAGAGCCAAATTCATTGTCAACTACTAACACTTATTTTGTAACCTTGAGGAATGCTAACCTAAGAGTAAAAATCTTAGGTAGCAATATTGGTTCCCCACAAAAACCATGGACTCTTATAATGGTATGGTGGGATCCAAAATAGAAATCACAAGGAATTGGGAAACTAGCCAGAAGATTTGAAACACTTGGGAATAATCTATTCATAAATGGTTCAAGGCTAAGGTGGCAGAAAGTAAGGGTAACAAATAATTCCTAGAATTCATATGGGTCACTAGTCTTTGACAAAATGTGTGTCCATGCAGACACAAGAATGGTCCTTTGGAGATCAAAATTTGGGTCATACATATCAAGATACATATGTTGGGCAAAGAGGTCACAGTTTTGAAAAATCATGAGGTGGAACAAATAGGAAGAATACCTGAACACTCCTTTTGATTTGAAATGGGCTAGTTATTCTACCATTGAGAAAGCAATTTGTTCAGAAAAATCGAGCCAATACTCTTGAGTTTTGTCAATGGTCTTCAACCTGAAGAGGATAGCCATTTGTTCTACATAAACTACCATATCATCTTTCATGCCAAATATAAAAGCCATCATAGACAATGCATCTTGGCTAGCCTATGTGAATTGGGCTCTTGTTGTAGGGAGTGTGGTCACTGTAGTGTCATCATCACCCATTTGTAATTAAAATCTCAAGAACCTTGACTAGGTATTGATGTTTGCCCATGTTCTTTGCATTTTAGCAACATATGGGAAATGTATCTATACTATCATGATGTAAGGTTAACATATCCCTGATAGCTTGTATTGTGATTTGCACTGTGAATGGACCTCATTGAATGGTGCATGAAGGTACATGGAACAAGTCTACACATAATTCGACTAGGTCGAGGCATGGATGCACAACTGGGACAATGAATTGTGCCAGCTGTGAATTCCATATCCTCATGGAAAATGTTTCATATTGCCCTACTCTAGCCCTTTATAGACACCTTTGATGTGCCCCTTCTCTAAGAGTTTTACTACTAGCTCTCTAAAGAATTGGGTCCATGATGCCATCTGCATAATCTTTTATTTTTACTGGGTCACTTGTTGGACCAACCTCAGGAATCCTGGTCCATGGATAGGTCTTCAATGGTTGTGTGGGAGCTAAAGCATATGATTTACTTGAAAGAAATTTATCAAGGGATTCATACATCCCAACTCCTTGTTTTGAAGATTGTGCCCCCTCCATCTCTATATCTTCTTTGTGGTAACTTGTATGAACTTTTGCAAAATAGAAACACTTTCACTGAAGCAAGTTTACTAAGCACAAAAAAATGCAAGTTGCAGGATATTTTTGCATAGATGTAAGAATGTTTGAGAACTTGTAAACTTTAACTCTTGCTAAGAGGTATTTATTGACCTATCAAGTCTCAAAATGGCATTAAACTCAGATAACCATTAGTAAATCTTACTCAATCTTTACTAAATAGCGAGATAGACACGTGATGCAAGTGGCAACACAATGTACCTTGGGGATTTCTAAAGATTTGGGAGACATTTAATGTATAGAAGAAATTTGAAAATTTTGAAAATTTTGAGCTACTGACTATGTGTTCAAAGAACATTTATTTAAAATAAAAGCAGGAAAAAAAAAATAAGAAAACAAAGCAATACGGAAAGGGGAAACTACCTAACTACATTAATCAAGCATCTTTATCTCCCTCCTGGATCAAAAGAATTTATAAAATATCTTTCATGACAAGCCAGCTTATATTGCTAGACAAGTGTTTGAATTCGATATAGCTCTGATGACTTGCTTTCTTTATATGCCATGGTGTCTGGCCTGCATTTTGGTGAGTCTGAGTTAAACCTGCTTCCAACATATATAGACTCTTCTTGTTCTTGGAAGCTCATTGAATGCTGGCTCTTGATATTGGTATGTCCTATCAAGAAGTTAATGACTATTTGCTCATCAACAGAAGCCTTTTGACATATATCATTTATTGACTTAACTCTTTCTACTTCAAACTCTAGTTCTATTGAATTTTCATCCTCTTTCATGACTTCAAAATTACCAACCTCTTGAAAGGATAATTTTGAAAGAGTGCAATAATTTTGCATATGTAATTGAGTCTCAATGCTATCTTGTTCCTCTACAACTGGCTCATAGCTTCCCTGAAAAATAGTATAACTTGATCCAATGATTTCAAACAAATCATTTAAATCATGATCAAGGAAATGTTCATGCTCTTCCTCATCATCTTGCAAAGTAAGAAGAAAGTCAGAAATTATTTCTTCTTCATCAAAAAATAAGGCATACATTTGTGACTTCTCACTCAGAATGTTGAATTCATATTGAGAGACCTGAGGATTGATAAAAGAGGTATCTTTTAACTTTTCTTCTTCTAGAACATTTGGGATTTTATGATCTTCATCAAGTATAACGTAAGTGCCCAGACCAATAGAATTGTAATTTCCATATGGATCACTTTGCATCATAGCTAATAAATGATCATTTTCTTCTTCTTGATTATATCCAGTCCATTCACGTAGCTCCTCAACAAAAATGCTTTCTTCTTTATTCATCATAGAATGAGCTACCTCTAACTTTGCATTGGGTTCATTGGTGATGTGATCTTTATATAATGGTTCAGACAATATATTCATCTTTGAACCATATTTGGTTCTTAAGATGAGATGAGACCAATCAAGGGACATACACCCTCCTATCTTGGCTGTAAAGTCTCTTGATAAACATAAGCCAAAAATAGGAGGTATATTTATCAATACTACATCCTGATTTACAATTATATTGGGACAAGCATATAATTTTAATTGGAGATGTTTAATTCTCCCTATTGTTTGTACTACTTTGCCATCTAGCTGTATGATTCCTTTAGTGAGTGGTTCATACTTAATTTCTAAAGCATCAGCTATCTATTTGGGCATTACTATAGTACTAGCCCCTGAATCAATCATTGCATTATGTAGCAGTTTTTTGCCAACTATTAAAGTTAAATAGAAGGGATCCATTTTGGATTTGCTTACCTCTATTGTATTATTCACTAGGGATGTCATTTATAGATGAACTGTATCTTTGAGATTTTCTTTTCTAGCAGGTCCTTCTTTGATAACAGTACCTTTGGGCACTGCTTGGCCTTGTAGAGCTTCTTGTAGTAGTGTCTTCTATTCAAGAATAGACAATATATCCCATATTGATACTTGTGCTGGAGTCTTCTTTAATTGATCCACCACATTTATTGGTCCCAGAGTCTCAGTTCTTTGAAAATAAGGAAATCTTGTTTTTTCTTGAATTTGGGTAGGAATCCCTTGATTTTGCACTAGCTGAGGCACTTCTTATCTGACAGTCATGTTTCTTTGTCCTTGAAATGGAGGAATCTCCATGACTTGACTATTTACAATCTCAGGACATTCCACCATCCTTCTCTTTGACTTGGTGTAATAATTAGATTGCACCACTGGTTTTTTGGAGGTAGATGCTTCATTCAAGAAAACTGATTCTTCATCTTTAACCCATGAGAACAAAGCATGTTTCGGGGCTATTTCTTCCTCTTGTTGCAAGGACATCCCTTGCATCTGATCCACTAGGATTGAATTTTGCATACTAGAAGACTGATAGGCTTGATTGTCACTGGAACTTCAAACTGACCATTCATTCTTCTTTGCTCTGCCACTTTTTCTTGTAGATTACCCATTGGACAATCTCTAGGTGTATGAGAATTATTGCAAGGGAAACACTAGGCATTAGTGTTATCTACATAGTTATTTTGCCCTGGAACAATATCCCTATTTGAATTGGGAGGAATAGTCTACGAGGGTGTGGGGACTGCAACTAATTGGTTTGCTGGCTAAGGGTTATTTTGCCTCAAAGGACCCTAGTATTGGTTTGGCTAAGATGAAAATCTATTTCCTTGATAGCCTTGAGATGGAGGCCTAGGAAAAGTATTCTGCTATCTTTCTATATTAATAATCTCATTAGAAAATGTCTTTAGGATATTCTTGATATCATCTAGTTTAGATGACTGAGTGGGGATAATTTCTTTAGTAAATGGTTGAGGATAGGTGTACATAGACACAGGTTGGGCTATAGATTTAGAGGCTTCTTGAGGTAATGGCAAGGAAATTTATGGGAACATGGGCATGGGAGGCCTTGGAGGTAACTTTCCATCATCTATTAAATTGTTCTCAGCTCTGACCACATATTCATAAGCCTCTGAAAAAGTGTGTCCTCCAAGTGACTAAATCATAACAGATATATCTGAATTCAAAGCCTTAAGATAAAACTCTATGGCCATACCTGGTAATGGTCTAGCTGTAACAAGGATTCTTTCCCAAGTCTTTTGAAATCTAGAATTGAAGTTAGTCATGGCTTCTTGTGGTGCCCTTTGAATGGTAATTAATTGCTATAATAAAGAAGACTTATCACCCTTCTCTTTGAATCTTTCAAAGAAAATATCTCTGAGCTGATCCCATGTAGAAATGGTATTTGGGGTCAAGGACCTATACCATTCTAAAGCTTTCCCTTTAAATAATCTACTAATAATCTTATGGCACATTTTGTTGTGTGAAAACATGTATAGCACAAACATCTGATACATCATGCAGATGCTCTTCAGGTGTTTTAGAGTCTTGCCCACTGAATTTAGGTAGAGCTTTTAGGGCATTCACTGGGATAGGGTCCCAGGTGGCTGGTGGTATTGGGATAACTAATGGACTACCAGTGTTCCAACTCACATAATTTCTTGGGGGTATAGGGGCTCCCATATTTGCTCTTGGTATTGGTATAAATTGGTTGACTCTTCTTCTTGGACTAGTTACCAAAGGTGGCAAAAGAATACCTATATTTGTAGTAGATTGTGATTTGGTTATTGGTCCACAGCTATTACTCCTCGTAGCTCTCTGGTTCATATAATCTTGAAAGAAACTTCAATATTTATCCCACTGGGAGTGCCAAAAATTATTGATGATTTAAAATTGTGCTTGTTCTAATATCAACAATGGGAAGTTTCAAGATGTGGGACCTTGTGACTTAAAACAACCTCCAGATTTTTAAGAAGTTGGTTCTTTTCTATATCAAGTAGATACTGGGAAAAGGGATAGGAATTTTAATCAAAAACATAAATGTAAGAAAGAAAATCTAATCTATGGTGATGCGCCTGAATGTAATTTGACCTTAATCTTAAGCACAGTGAGACTATATGTAGGATTCATTTACATTTAAGAGAAAACAAGTGCATGATCAATGTAAAAGATGGAAATGATAGAAACAGAGGCTCACATCATAGAATACTTTTGCAGTGATACAAAAAATGTCAACAAAGGCATAGGGTTCAATCTTCTTATTTGAATTTTCAGTCACATAAGAGGCACAAAAACACACACGATTATATAAACTTTTCAACTCAAGAAAATGAGACAAAAGAAAATGACATTCCTAATCATAGCTCTAGAAAGTCTATAGCCTAGACTACGTTTGAAAATGACATAGAAAATATCAACAAAGGCATAGGATTCAATCTTCTCATTAATTCTCTAGTCACATAAGAGGCACAGAAACATGCACAGTTACATAAACCTTCCAACTTAAGAAGATAGAACAAAAGCAAATGATATTACTAGTCACAGCTCTAGAAAGTCTAAACTCTTTATAATAATTCTCTCTCAAAATTCTCTCTGATCTTTTTTCTGATTCACTACTTAGTTCAAACCAAAGTTATCAAATAGCTTTACTTTGATTCCAAAACCAAGTAAATTAGTTTCAAAAACCTACCAAACAATACCCAAAGTAAACTTGGTTTTGAGAGTTGCTTTACTTGCATAAAGCTGTAATTAAAAGTAGTGGAGGTTTTTAAACCCTAATTACTCATTGACCTAGACCAAATTAGGTTTGTGAAAGCACTTAACTTCAAATACAAAAATCAAACAAAGTATCCCAAAAAGCCTAATAAAAAATCTAAAGGATTACGTGTCTCTTTCCCACATGTCCAAATTCATCATTAATGCATTGGTATATATAAAATTAGGAAAAGCCACCTCATTTCCCACCTATCATCCAAGTTGTTCAATCAAGCTATCACACATACAAACCTTGAGCTATACATTTTGAGCCTCTGAAACATTTTTGAGCAAATCCATTTCAACCCATTTGCACTTGAGGTACAAGGATCATTTTCTTGTAATTTTCATAACTTCATTTTGGTCATTTTCTTCTCATTTCTCTTGATTATTTTCATTTTACTACCATGAATGGTTTTTATTACCAATTCTTGTTTCATTCGATTCTATCTATTTTTTTCAATAATGTTTATGATGTTACAACCCTATGAGAATGTTCATAATCACTTATCATGTAATCAAGAAAAAAATCCTTCAAATTCCCAAACTTCTTACAAAAACCTAACGCCTCCCATCTAGGTTTCCCAATACTTGTTGCTTACTCAAGTTCTCAAGCCTAAGCTACTTACCCTAAAAAACTTGACCCTCAAGAAACCTAATAACTTGGGTTTATTATTACTCATTACTCACTCAGGGTCATGACCCTAAAATACTACCCTTGAAAACCTTGATCCTTGAATACCTTGCTTACCCAGACTTATGATTATTCACCACTTTTACTTGGGTCTTCTTAATACAATTACTTCCCCTATTAAACCTAAAGTATTGAGCCTAGACAAACCCACAAAACACTACTCAAGTACTACCCATATTCCTTTCTCATAGTTTCTTACTCACATTTTCTCATCTAAGTAATTTGACAATACAAGCCCAAAGTCACAAGCTAAGAAAAACCCAAAGTTTCAATTTCATTTTCCTTATGACCTACCTAGATTCCTAGATGCTTAAGACTTGAGCATTATCTAACCAACCTAGGGTTATGAGACCCTATTTATTAAATTTGAGATACTAAAGGTTTTCAAGACTTTCTACTACTTAAATCCTAAAAGCTTGCTTAAAAGTACTATAAGGACAATAAGTTGATTATTTTCTCAAATTTTATAAACCAATTGGAGTAGTGTTTGAGTGTTTAAAAAAACTTATCAAGTTCTTAAAATTAAGTCAGAGCTAATGTCTAGATCAAAAGGATTAGGAAGGTCAAAAAAGGAAATAACTAAATGAGAAGTACAAAAAACACAAATTGAAGAAGTCCCAGATTTGGCACTTGAGGAGATTCCAAAGCAAAGTAGGATAGGAAAAGCAAAAGCTAAGAGAGATAAGTCACAAGAGCCCAACATTAATTATGAATATAAGGGATACCCAATTGAATCATGTATCACTGCCAAGCTAACAGAGATAAGTGATATAGACATGGGGCACATGTATATGACTAAATTTATAGAGAGGTCAGAATCCATAATCAAGACTCCACTCATGTAGGCCATGATGAATAGTGGGATTCTACAAGCTATAACTTTCCCAATCTTATCTCAACCTCTAGAGTTTGTTTTAACATGTGTTAAGTATTATGATTCTTTAAATAGGACTATAAGAGATGTGCTAGTAATTTAGTCATAAGATTAAATGTTCAATATCTTAACTACTACCTAAAGATTCCAACATCTTCAAAATTAATTGACATATCTATAAAAAAGGCTAACATACAATGGGAGACAAAAACAATAGAATGCATTAAGATAATGAACACAAGTTATCTAAAGAAAGTAAAATGAACATCAAGATTTCCAAATCAAATAGTAAAATTAGACTTTGTTCAAGAAGTGGATGATATTTCTCAACTGCTATGCAAGATCAATGTTGAGAAGAATGCCAAGTGTTTATCAACTTGGATGTATGCCTAAATTAGAATTATTGATGTGACCATGAGCTCTACTTTGATTGAATGGGCAAGGATGATAAGTGATAACATAGACCAATAGTTGAGTAGTGTATTACAAACTTTTGATTTCAAAATGACCTCATATCTAGTGTATGCAACAACTTCAAGTGGAGCCTTTTCAAGGCTAAAAATAAAAGGTACATGAGCATCTATGCCAATATATGAGTATTATCCTCAGCTGGTCCTTTAAGAGTACTGTAAACATTATATTATAGTAAATGATGGATTATTTTATAAACTCATTTGCAAGTTAAATGTAGCCCTAAAACATAAAAGAGTATCAGATGAAGCATGGGATACCATTTCATAATTTGGTTATATTTTCATTTAGTTCCTTGATTTTACATACATAAAAGTTTGGGTTTTCTCAGGTGCACCTATCAAATTACCTAGATACCCAAGTGATAAATGGATTCTCATGGAATTATGTAGGTAGCTTATTGAACTACATGACTTACAGTCAAAAGCTCACCATAATGCTATCAATTTTCCAATTGTACATTGGCCATTACCATTTCCCAACCATTTACAAAGCCAAGAATGTTCAAAAAGAGATGTACCATCATTACATGCAAACACATTTTGAGTCCAAAAAAATTTTGATTATAGAGGGGTGGATCAAATTATAGTTTCTCTAGAATACTTGCATATTCCAGTACTTGAAGATTTTTGGATTGATTACAAAGATAAATTTGATGTAAGAAAAGGGACAATAGTAGACTGACTATTGAGTAGATTCATGCTTTTGATTTAACCACAATTCTAAAGGATATGGAAGATTATGGGGTTATTACCAATGATGATTTTCATGAAATAATAGGGGATAATGTCCCACTTCCAGTGATTATTTTTAGCAAAGATCATGATAAGACTATTCCTAACAGAACTTCAAATGTTTTGGCAATGACTTCCGCCTGTCTTCTTAATAGAGGCTACTTCATGAAAGAGTTGATGAAGGAGACCACTTGTGTAAGTTAGAAGAGAAAAGAGATAGTAGAAGGAGAAAGTATCCAAGTGCCCATGAAGAATCTAAAATTGAAAATAAATGTTGATGATACCTATTCTATGGTAAAAGATAAAGAGACACTTTAGCCAATTATCCCTACACCCCCATTTATCTCTTCTACTGATACTACTATTCCTATTATTTCCAGCATTCCTTCTATTCCAACCTCCACTACACCCATCATAGATTTATCTATGCTCATGCCACCCCCAAAGTATCATAGCACCAAAGCCCCCAAGAAATGCATTCAAAAGGATACTCCTCCTCCTCTATCTCCTCCACCTACTTCTCCACTTCCCCCTCCTTCAACAGATCAGCCTACTATGGAGAATGAACCAAACAAAGTAACTGATGGAGAAGAGACCCCATCCCAAGTTGAAAAAAATAAAAACAAAAAGAATTAGTAGAGCTTGAGAAGGAGAAGGAAGAAGTATTTGTAGAAAATCTAAAATAAGTTGAGACAAGAAAAGAACCTAAAAAAGAGGTAGAAGTAGTGACAAAGAAAATTGCTGAGAAGCCCTAGGAGGACGTTGAAGTTGAAAAAGTGGAAAAAAAAGAAAAGAAAGATGATAAGGAAAAAGAAGGAAAAATTAAGAAATAGGTTGAAAAGGATGAAGAAAAAGAGATACAAGAAAGAGATAGAGGCCCAAGAGGTTTCTTCTCAAGAGCTAGTGGTGAGGAACAACCAACAATAAATGGTAACTCATTTAGAAACCCCCACTAGTATAGAATTTTCATCTTGGTTAGCTTTGTAGACAAATATAGAAGCTAAAAAAGTGATAAATATTGAAGAGATAGACTTTCAATTACTGAGAAGTCTAGACCAAAAAGGTAAGAAGCCCAAGTTTACAAAAATAACTTCAAAATTGATAATTAAATATTTAGGGCATAAGTTTTAGAGGTAACAGTTACACCATAGGGGTTGAGAAAAGGATAAGTCACTAACAGTGACTTAACAATTTCAAAGATACCTCTTAGAGAAGTAACCACTGAAGGCTTGAAGCAAGATACACAGACCTTGATCAACACTTTTTTCAAGAAGCTGGACGAAGAAAAGGCAACCAAGGCCAAGTTGAAAGAGCAAAATGCCAAATTATGTGAAATAATTACTAAGGTAGAAAAGTCTACTCTTTAACAACCATTACTTTTAGATGTTGTAGTTACTAAAAAAGTAATTACAAAAGTGGAAGAAACTAGAGATAAAGCAAATGATATGGATAAGTGGATAGATAAAATGCATCAAACTGTTCAAAAGCTCTTCCCAGTGTTCCAAGTGCTCATGATGATATTTTAAAGAAATTGATAGAGGTAAAGGTGGTAATGAAGGAGATAAAAATTGAAAATGGCATTTCTAAGATGCAATAGGAAATCCTAAAAACAATAAGTCATTTGAATGAGAAAATTTTTATTAAGGAAAATATTGCTCTTGATGGATTTGTAAATAAGATAAAATAAGAAGAGTACCTACTATCTTTTCACATGCATATTCTACAAGAAATGAGTGAATAAATGAAGATTTTGGAAGAAGAAGCACGTGATGAAAAGAAAAATGTAGAGGATTACCTTTTTGGTCTTAGTAGTATCTAGTCTAACAATGTTCCAAGGACATTTGAGTAGCTATATGAGCAATTCAATCAACTGATGGACAAAGCTACAAATCTTTTCACAGCCAAGTCTATTAAGGAGTTAATCAAATATCAATAGGAAATTAAAAGACTTGAGCTAAGAATTGAAAGGATACAAGCCCATAGTGGAAGATTAGAAAATGAAATGCTGATTTGAGATATAAAGACAATCATTAGATAAATTTGATGATGTATCAATACAGTTGATGATGTCTCAACACATCAAATATAGAGAAAAATACAGATCTGAAGTCTATGAAGTGGACTAATTATTTTTGCCCTTCTTTCCAAGTAGTTTCATTTTCCTTCTTCCTATTTTCTTTCATCCTATTCATTATATTTTTTAAGTAACTTTATTAAAATAAATTACATTTAAGTAAAGACATTTAGTAGAGTTACTTGCTGAAGGTATATTACTTTGTAATATTGTAAAACTCAAGTAACTTGGTTTAAATGCCATTAATTGAAGTTATCTTGTAAAATTAAATTACTTAAATGAACTTTGTGCTACATGTAAATTATTTTTATTTAATTCAAATAGCAAGACCAAGAAGTTCTACATGTTACTATCCATTACATGCCACATGGGAGAATTTTGAGGAGGATGCCACTCAATGGTTTCTAGTTTTAGAAAAGCACATGGCTATTGAAGAACTTGTTTCCTATTTGAATTTGGTATCTAGAATTGTATAAATATATGTGAAAGCCTGTGTGCTTGAAGATGATAATTTTTTTAAGCAAGCAATTGTAACCATTGTACAAGAAATTTTAATCGATTTAAAACTATGTGTTTAGATATCTAGACATTTTTTTATGAATTTCGCTGAAAGTGAATAAGAAGGAAATTGGTCTTTTGAAGAACTTTATGTCTGAGGGAATCATTTTTTGTGTTCAATGAGGATAAAATGGTAAAATTTATGATATATATTAATCTAAATTGAATTCATTATTTTTCTAATCATTTGTTGAAAAGGTTATCACACTTATATGTTTATATATTTGCATGTATACAATAAACTTTACAAAACTATTTATTATGAAGTGCATTTATCTTATTTCTCAAGTATTATAGTCATTTATTTACTCTCCAACCTATTTAAAACTTCATTCACATGTTAGAAATATTGTCATTGATGTCAAAGGTCTAGCATTATTGGTGATAAAGGCCCCATTGCATTTAATGTTGTTTGTAATAAATATATATTGGCTAATGTGAGTTAATATAATTTTAATATTAATGAATATATTTTTGGTTGCATATGAGACAAAAGAAGGGCCCATGGAGATGTCGAAGAGCTGTGGGGTAAAGACAAAAAAAGGATGGGATGCATTTTCCCATGAAGAGTCATCTTGGGGAATACCAAGAGTCACCAAGTGAAGACAAAAGAGTAAGGGTGCAATTTCTCATGAAGGGACACTTTGAGGAATATGAAAAGTCACCAAGATGAGGACAAAAGATGGAAGGATGTTTTTGGTCATGAAGGGTCACCACATGACTTTTCAAAGGCTTGAATATGAAGGGTCATCCAAGATTGGCACCATTTTACATGAGGATTGAAGAGTCAAAAAGGGGGAAGGCCAAAGGTCATTTGGAAAGCTATAAATAAAGGCTTGAGAAGCCATTTGTAAATAATGGAAGATAGAGGTTGATTTGATATTGTAATATCTAGCTTAGAAGAGCAATTGTGAGAGATGAATATGATTTGTATTTGTTATATCTAGCTTAGAAGAGTAAAGGTGAGAGAGAGGAAAGAGATGTTTTATTAAACTATCATTTATTGAGATAACAACATTGAGAGATAGGTGTGTGGCATACACAAAGGGGTTGGTGCTCTTGTGGGTTGGTGCTCATGAATTTTTGTTGGGTTGGTGCTCGGCAAAGGGGCTGGTGCTCATGAATAGTAGCTGGGTTGGTGCTTGGCAAAGGGGTGTGGTGCTCTTGTGGGTTGGTACTCACAAATAGTAGCTAGGTTGGTGCTTGGCAAAGGGGTATGGTGCTCTTACAAGATTGGCTTGTGAATATTGTTTGGGTTGGTGCTCATTCATATACTTGAGATTGTTCTTCATGGTTTTTCCCACATTAGGTTTCCACATTATATCTGGTGTCTCTCTCTATCTTGTGTGGTGTTTATTGTTTGAGTTTTATTGCATATCTTGAATGTTTAATTAAGTGGAATTTGGTTAAAGGAAAGTTTTATAAGATATATGATATATTGATTCACCCCCCCTCTTAGTATATCCCATGCTTAACAATTGGTATCAGAGTAGGTTCCTTTTTGAAAAGTTTTACAACTTGAAGGTAGATCAAAGAAAAGAATAAGATGGCCAAGCAGCTAAAGAAGGAGAATCAAGAGTTGAAATCTATG
Organism: Torreya grandis; assembly: GCA_037957365.1. Classification (NCBI taxonomy): domain Eukaryota; kingdom Viridiplantae; phylum Streptophyta; class Pinopsida; order Cupressales; family Taxaceae; genus Torreya; species Torreya grandis. The sequence goes on from JARHVA010001455.1 coordinate 1,358,279, forward strand.
GTTGAGGCTCTTAAGGAAAAGGTGTGTATCTTGGATTCTATGTTGGCTATAGAAGTAAAAGAAAATAAGATATTTATTCAGGATCTTAAGAATTAGTTAGAGGTTGTAAATTCAATTTTAACATCAAAAGAAGAAGAGTGTAATCAGTTTAAGGATGAGTTAGGTTCTTTAAAGGATAATCATGAGAAGCTTATAATCAAGGTTGAGAAAGATCATGAAATATTGGTCCAAGGAAAGAAGGATGCAGGTTTTGAAGGCAAATCAAAGAAGTCGATCAGGTAGCCCAATGCTTTTAAGTTTTCAAATTCTTTTCATGGCCATTGTTTTGTTTGTCATCATGTTGGGGATAAGGCAAGAGACTATATGAGGAGAAGCAATCAGTCAAAGGGAGATCTCAGTCACATTGAAGAAAAAGGTATGAGAAATATCGTTTGCTTTTGTTGTCATAAGGTTGGCCATATTGCTAAATTATGTCCAAAACAAGTAAAGAGATCTTCAAAGTATGTCAAAGGTTACAGAGCCCCTAAAATATATGAGAAGAGTCAAATTAAGGTTTGGAGACCTAAAATAGTAAAGGTTGATCAAGTTGAGTTCAAGAATGAAAATGAATTACTTGCTATAGTAGATAAAGAATCAGATAAGAAGGATTGTGTAGAATCTCTTGATACATTTGAGCATGTGTTTTGTCAAGGTAAGATAGTTGAAAAAGTTGAGAAAAAGAAAAACATCATAAATGATAAGGTTAGTAAGTCAAAAAGGTTAGACATGCTTAAATAGATTCTAAAAGAAAAACACAAAAAGATCAAGGAAGAAATAGAGGAGATGTGGGAATCTCCTGAGATTTATTTCTATAACCCTATTGTGTGGGGTGTCTCTTTTAGGCTTCAAGGAGACACTTTTAAGAAAAATTGAAGCATGGTGGATGCTATTGGGTCTTGGTTATGTTGCATTACAAGAAGGTGAGTTGGAAAATTAATTTGTATATCTTTTGAAGGAATAGATTTTTGAAGAAAATTTTGCATCAATATTATGGTTTGAGGCTATTAGAATGATTCTTGCATATGCAATGTTTCAAATGATTATGGTCATAAGAAATTAGAATGTTGAAAAAGAGCTAATAGTTTCAGAAAGAAGGGAAAAAATACTCATACAGATTAAATGAAGAAGGATTAGAGTTTTAAAGCACCATTCATCAAGAAGAAGGTTCAGACATGTTCATGGCAGAAGAAACAACATGAAGATTCTATGATGGTTCAGATAGCCCTGCATGTAAGAGGTAAAGATCAGCCATGGTTAATTGATAGCAGATGTTCAAGGCATATGATAAGAGATAAAAGTAAGTTCATTACTCTAAAGAAGATCAATGGTGGTACAGTGAGATTCAGAGATAAAACCACTGCTAGAATATCCAAAAAAGGTACTTTGACTTTGGATTATGGTAGAACTAAGACTAAGAATGTTTTATATGTAAAAGGTCTTAAGCATAATCTATTGAGTGTTAGTCAAATATGTGATCAAGGATACACATTAAGGTTTCATGCTAAAGGTTTTGAGATTAGAATAAAAGATTCAAATGAAGTGGTTACAGACGCTCAAAGGATAGGGAACAATGTATATGTATTGTCAGATATCTTCTCAAAGGCACGATCAAAGGATACATTCAAAGATTGACAAGAGGAGTTGGGAGAAATTAATATTACTTCCTGCCATTGATGTACAACATCAAGTGAGGGGGAGCTAAGTGTTAGCTCCAGGTAGGCCCTTTGCCATTGATGCCAAAGGGGGAGAATAATAGGCACAGGTACAAGTGCAAAAAATAGGTACAGTGAATAGGTACAGGTTGCTACAATAAGGGAGAGTTACTATATGTTTTTAGATGATAGTATGTGTAGGTGACAGGATGTGGCAGTTTCAAATATGTGATCAAGGATACACATTAAGGTTTCATGCTAAAGGTTGTGAGATTAGAAGAAAAGATTCAAATGAAGTGATTGCAGATGCTCAAGGGATAGGGAACAATGTATATGTATTGTCAGATATCTTCTCAAAGGCACGATCAAAGGATACATTCAAATATCAGTGAGAGGAGTTGGGAGTAATTTCTATTACTTCCTGCCATTGATGTTTAGCATCAAGTGAGGGGGAGCTAAGTGTTAGCTCTAAGTAGGCCCTTTGCCATTGATTTCAAAGGGGGAGAATAATAGGTACAAGTATAGGTGTAAAAAATAGGTACAAGGAATAGGTACATGCTGCTATAGTAAGGGGGAGTTACTGTATGTTCTCAGATGATAGTATGTGTAGGTGACAAGATGTGGCAGTTTCAGGATTGAGGTTGCCATCAATGACAAAGGGGGAAATTATTGGAAATATTGTCATTGATGTCAAAGGTCTAGCATTATTGGTGATAAAGGCCCCATTGCATTTAATGTTGTTTGTAATAAATATATCTTGGCTAATGTGAGTTAATATTTATTTAATATTAATGAATATATTTTTGGTTGCATATGAGACAAAAGAAGGGCCCATGGAGAAGTCGAAGAGCCACAGGGTAAAGACAAAAGAAGGATGGGACACATTTTCCCATGAAGAGTCATCTTGGGGAATACCAAGAGTCACCAAGTGAAGACAAAAGAGTAAGGGCACAATTTCTCATGAAGGGACACTTTGAGGAATATGAAAAGTCACCAAGATGAGGACAAAAGATGGAAGGACGTTTTTGGTCATGAAGGGTCACCACATGATTTTTCAAAGGCTTGAATATGAAGGGTCATCCAATATTGGCACCATTTTACATGAGGATTGAAGGGTCACAAAGGGGGAAGGCCAAAGGTCATTTGGAAAGCTATAAATAAAGGCTTGAGAAGCCATTTGTAAATAATAGAAGATAGAGGTTGATTTGATATTGTAATATATAGCTTAGAAGAGCAACTGTGAGAGATGAATATGATTTGTATTTGTTATATCTAGCTTAGAAGAGCAAAGGTGAGCGAGAGGAAAGAGATGTTGTATTGAACTATCATTTGTTGAGATAGCAACATTAAGAGATATGTGTGTGGTAGGCATAAAGGGGTTGGTGCTCCTGTGGGTTCATGCTCATGAATAGTATCTAGGTTGGTGCTCGACAAAGGGGTGTGGTGCTCTTATGGGTTGGTGCTCATGAACAGTAGCTAGGTTGGTGCTTAGCAAAGGGGTATGGTGCTCTTGCAAGCTTGGCTTGTGAATATTGTTTGGGTTGGTGCTCATTCATATACTTGAGATTGTTCTCCATGCTTTTTCCCACATTGGGTTTCCACGTTATATCTGGTGTCTCTCTCTATCTTGTGTGGTGTTTATTGTTTGAGTTTTATTTCATATCTTGAATGTTTGATTAAGTAGAATTTGGTTAAAGGAAAGTTTTATAAGATATATGATATACTGATTCACCCCCCCCTCTCAGTATATCCTGTGCTTAAAATCACATTCCTAGATCCAACTACTTACTTGCTACAAAATCCATTTGTTATGGCTCATGAACATAGTGATTAAAGTAATACCCCTAATCTGAATAACTTGCACATAATTTGTATACTCTTTGAATAATTTTAATCTATAAGTATTTAGAAATAGATAGACATAAATGCATGGGAGATTCACCTTTAAATGAAGGGGATTTAATCCCATGACTTCTTAGGTAATTTTGACTTCCTACAAAATATCTAGCCAATAAAACTTGTGAATGAAGTCTTTGAAAGTGGCGATCACCACTTAGAAGAACACTACTGGTGAATTTTTTAGCCCAAAGGGCATCATGTTATAAGTGAAACACCCCCATTCAGTCATAAAGGTGGTTTTGGGCTTGTTCTTCTCTTCAATCTAGATTTAATGGTATCTTGAGAACCCACTAATAAAGGTGTATATCTCACAACCTATGATGCCATTGAATACTTTATCGGTGAACAGAGTTGGAAAGGGGTCAGTTACACATGTAGAATTCCATAGTCTATAATCAAAACAAATTTAGATGCACCCATCCTTTTTTATGATAATGACCACGAGGCTAACCCATTTAAATTCCTATATAGGGTAGATGACACATACAGATAACATACCATCGATCTTTTTCTTTACTTTGACACAAAGATTTGGGTTCATCTTATATGGTTGCTTCTTGATGGGCCTTGAATCATCGATTAGTTTGATGCTCATATTATTGAGGGATGGGTGTGCACATTTCATATCTTTGTATTTCCATTGGAACAAGCCTTGGAATTCCTTTAGGAAATTAACAATACGTGTTAGCTCTATGTCAGACTAATAGGTGCTTAAAGTGAAAATTTTGGGTTCCCACTCTAAACTAATATCTACCTTGGTAGTTCTTATTATTGCTCAATAGGGTCCATTATTCTCTTATGTGAATCTTCAACTCATCTACTAACCTTGGTGGTTTAAAATCAAATATGGGTAGGGTCTTCTTCTTTTGGGGTTTTATCCTCAACTTGGCACACTAACTTCTTTTTGCCTGTCAAATTCTTCTAGTTGCATGCCTTTCATATGTCATCATCTTCATCATTAAAGTCATTGTTGAGAGTTTTATCTTCAAATAAAGTTAGAAACACTAACCTTTTTCCATAGAACATGGATTTTAGGTGTTCCTCCAATATTTTAATGTCCTCTAACATGAACCTTTAAAATACCTATAATGGTTAAATAAATTCAAGGTTTTACAAAGAAAAGGAGAAAGTGTGAATATATTACTCCTTAAGGGCATCCAAATTGGTTGTCTTATATCACATCTCATTGACTACATACCATGCCCATGCCTAAGTCTTTAGAGTTTTATAAAAGGTGTGCACCCATAAATTTCATGGGGCATTTTTACTATAAACATTCAATGTTTCTTCATAAATACGTACATGCACTAAAGGGTCAGAGTTACTAGAGTAGACTAAAAATTATAGGTCCTCATTGCTCTTTCCAAACTTGGTAAAAATGGATTCCATTACATCCCACCAAGTTGGTAAGCTAGGACTTTACACTTCCTACCAATGAGTCGAAGTGATCTTTAATGTGTATACTAATGCACCCATTCTATCCACCTCTTTTGGGACACATGACTTAAGTTCATATACATAGTATTCAATTGGATTAAGCCCTTAATATCTTAGGGGCACTACAAGTTTTCCATTACTAAGGCAAAACTCTTTTTCCCCTTTTATTGACATAAGGGACCCATCTTTTGAAAGTGGACTCGATCTATACCCAACCTATGTTTACTAGTTTTGGCATCTTTGCATGCACCAAGGCAACACTATCAACCAATGGTCTCATATGCTTCCTCGACCCATCATTCATAAGCAACATTAGTGGTGTCTGAGGCTGATTATCCATCTTCCCAAGAGAGGATTCCTTGATCATTTGGGTCTAGAGTCTTGGTGCCTTATACTATGATGTTATATGTATGGTTGATTTCATCCTCAATGTCCATAATCTTAATATAGAGGGTCCTTGGTCATTTAAGAGGGGTATAACTACCCTCTCCTTTCCATTCTCAAATGTCATGTAATACCTTTTGAAGTGCATATCTACTTTTTTTTCATAACACCATGGCCTTCCTAAAAGTGCAGGTAGTTATCTTGCTTTGTTAACTCTATTAATTTAAAGTCAATGCAAAAATTAACACCCATGATATCTAAAACTTCACTCTTCAAAATTTTAATCTACTACACTTAGGTCTTATTATCCATGAAGAGTACATGAAAGGAGGGTCTCAGGGCTGGTCTACCTAGTTTATCCTAAGAATTCTTGGTCAATATGTTAACCTCGGTGCTTATGTCTACAAGAAACTCACACATATACCATCCATCAATAGTAGCATCTACCAAGAGTTATTGGTCATATTCACATTTTGTGTATGCCAAACTTCTTACACCTTTTCCATGCATGGTGTGGCAACCTCAACTTGATTTTTGACCCACATTATCTAAGAGTAAGTTATTTAATAGGGGAAACATTCCTTCTATCTGTAGGAGGCATAAGATATTAGTTAATTCTTGTACTTCAACTTCTTGGCTATCTTACTTCTTATGGGAGGCAACAACCTACACTTCTAGGTCTCATGCTAATTGGAACTCCCCTTATAGGTTTTGGATGACACTCATAGCCTATTATAACACATCTTTTTGGCATGTTGAGTCTAGGTATAGTAAAAATTTGGGTTTAGGCCATGATATTCACTCATTGTGACCCTTATCCCCATAATCTAGGCATAAATCAAGTACTAGCACAATTGGTGGCTGAGTGGTGAATCCACTGTGCATAGTTATTTACACCTTAATTGTTTATGTGCACATAGGCTACATCTTTGGGGTCCATTTTTTTTACTCATGCCTAATCATTCCTACTCCTTTATATATTATAGGCCTAATTTGAGTCAAAATATTGTATAGGCTAGGGTATTCTTCAACCTTATGGGACCCTTGATAATACCCACATGTGGGATGTGTAGGGCACTCACACTAGTAATGCTCTATTGAGACACACTTATAACATGATCATGGTGGGAACCTTATACTACAACATCATTTACCTCACCCTTTAGTGCCTCATTTCATCTAAAAGCCTATGTTTTGTTTTCCATATCCCTCATTACCTTTGTTAACCTACCCTCTGACTACTGTAGTGGCCTATCATGTACCCATTTCCATCTTCTTGCACATTTTTCCAATCACTTGACAATCAGTAGTGATATGGGTATAGGCATCACATAATAGATAATAGATGGTTTGTTGACTTGGATAACATATTCAACAAAGGGTAGTTGTAGATGCCATGTACCTCTCAATAGAGTTCATAGCTTAGAAGTAGAGTGTGCACATTCTTCCATGGGCAGTTAGTTTTATTATGACCTTTTACTTAGTAGTTGATGCATCATAGTCCACTTTGAGCATCATGCAAAGAGATAGCAACATGATTTTAGAGTTGGAAGGTCATATATGTAATATGTGATTCTATGATCCATATGTCTACACTTTTGACTATCTTAGCTCTGAGCATGACTTCAAGTGCTTCTGGATGGTTGATAAAAGTCTTCATGGAAAGTGTTCTTCAAAAAGGCATGAGTAACCCCCCCATGAACCACTATGCATGTTGAAAAGGGTGAATATCATATGAGGAATTTGATAGGATATTTTTGAACCTTACATCATATAGGTACACACTCTTTGAGAGTCCTTGGGTAATTTATTTTAGTATAATGATGCTCTATTGTTCAAACTTTGGAATGTCAAATTAATTAAAGAATGCATCCTTCAGGTATCATATTCAACCATGGTCTGCTAGGATGAAATTTTCTATACCAAGTGTTGGTGTGATCAAGTAGAGTGGTCACAAAATGAGTAGCCTTACACTCTGATAGGGTTATGTCTCATGCATGCCATTACAGTTCACACTTCAGTACATTTTCTGTAGCATTTTCCATGCCATGATACTCTAGTAAGTGCATATCCATTTTGTAGTAGATTTTTTACATAGAAGTGGATGGTACTTGTAGTGCTTGTCCCCTAATGCCTATCCTAATGATGTTCCTCTAACACTTCTAACCATAGATGTAGGCATTGGCCCTATCATTAATGATAGCATAGTTGTTATTGTAAGTGTTATGCTACTTGATTGTGGCACTAGACCACTTCTTTTAAGATGTTACCCACCTTGTGTTGCTAACATCATTTGAGTTGGTATTATCATGCTAAAGTTTTATTATGGTGAGTTAGTGCTAGATGGTCTAGAGGTAGTTATGCTTACCTCCTTGTATGGAATAATCTATTCAATCATAAAGTTTCAATCCATTTCTACAAAATGTCTAAGATCTGAGTCATGAGTAGAGTCAAAAATTACTTCTATACTTTTTTCAAGTGGGGGATCTAACACATGAGCATATGTCATAGGTTCAAAGGGGGTAGGCATGTCAAGCATATTTTTAGTCACCAAATTTTATAAGAACCCAAAAAATTCCACCCCTATCAAGTGTTGAGCTCAATTCATTGATTCATTATGTCTCTCATCTTCACACTATTATATCTCAAGAGATCCTTCCCCATGCCCTTCCCACTCACTATGGGCTCTCTCAGCACTTTCAACTTCTATATCTTCCATCATTCAATGTTGCCTCTTATTATAGGTCTATCTTCTAAGCTCTTGGGTGTCGATTTACTTCTCCCCTTCAATTATATCTTACCTACACATCCCATTCTCCCCCTTTTCACAACTCATATGTGAAATGACTTTAGCCTTCCATCCCTAAAGTTTCAAAATTGTAATCCACCATTATCCTTTTGAGCTATGCATTGAACTCCTTCACAAATTTTCCTCTAGGGTCATGTAAAAATTTACACTCCACTTATTCAGGGCATGAGTATGTTGATACCATGAACTCAAGTACATAGCTATTTAGGGATCCTTTCCACCATTTATCCATTGATCTAGTCCAAGTTACATCTAGGGTCTCAATCCTATTTAAGCACTCCTTTGTCCACTTCTAGTATTTTCCATAGCTTCTTCTTTTGTGGGTTGAATATGTATCCAACCACCAATATACATGCTCAGGTAAGTCATAAAAAATACGTCATATATAGCATCATATAGGTTATCCTAATCCCATATTCTTATATTTTGTCCATTAAAATTTGGATGTGTCATCACTAATCTATCTTCCACCTATTATAGCTAGTGCTCAATGTTTTTGAGAAAAAAATGGTACATCATTCTATCGTACCATCACAACAACAAAATTCAACATGGTTCTTGACAATGGAACCAAAATTTTGTAGAAAATAAGGTAGTTAGTTTTTGGTTTATTACAAATAGGTGCAAGTATGAGAGGTTCCCTTTGCACTCAACATTTAATCAATTGGTTTCATCAACATCAATCCACATAAGGCATAGGACTTATGTTCTCATTTGAATCATAACTAATAAGGAACTGGGGCCCACATTGGTATTTAGGGCATGAGTATGTTGATACCAAGAACTCAAGTACATAGCTATTTAGGGATCCTTTCCACCATTTATCCATTGATCTAGTCTAAGTTACATCTAGGGTCTCAATCCTATTTAAGCACTCCTTTGTCCACTTCTAGTATTTTCCATAGCTTCTTCTTTTGTGGGTTGAATATGTATCCAACCACCAATATACATGCTCAGGTAACTCATAAAAAAAGACCTCATATATAACATCATATAGGTTATCCTAACCCCATATTCTAATCTTTTGTCCACTAAAATTTGGATGTTTCATCACTAATCTATCTTCCACCTGTTATAGCTAGTGCTCAATGTTTTTGATAAAAAATTGGTACATCATTATATCGTACCATCACAACAACAAAATTTAACATGGTTCTTGACAATGGAACCAAAATTTTGTAGAAAATGAGGTAGTTAGTTTTTGGTTTATTACAACTAGGTGAAAGCATGAGAGGTTCCCTTTGCAGTCAACATTTAATCAATTGGTTTCATCAACATCAATCCACATAAGGCATAGGACTTATGTGCTCATTTAAATCATAACTAATAAGGAACTGGGGCCCATGTTGGTATTCAAGGCATGAGTATGTTAATACCATGAACTCAAGTATGTAGCTATTTAGGGATCCTTTCCACCATTTATCCATTGATCTAGTCCAAGTTACATCTAGGGTCTCAATCCTATTTAATCACTCCTTTGTCCAATTCTAGTATTTTCCATAGCTTCTTCTTTTGTGGGTTGAATATGTATCCAACCACCAATATACATGTTTAGGTAACTCATAAAAAAATACCTCATATATAACATCATATAGGTTATCCTAAACCCATATTCTTATCTTATGTCCATTAAAATTTGGATGTTTCATCACTAATCTATCTTCCACCTATTATAGCTAGTGCTCAATGTTTTTGATAAAAAATTAGTACATCATTCTATCATACCATCACAACAAAAAAATTCAACATGGTTCTTGACAATGGAACCAAAATTTTATAGAAAATGAGGTAGTTAGTTTTTGGTTTATTACAACTAGGTGCAAGCATGAGAGGTTCCCTTTTCACTCAACATTTAATCAATTGGTTTCATCAACATCAATCCACATAAGGCATAGGACTTATGCAATCATTTGAATCATAACCAATACAGAACTGGGGCCCACCTTGGTATTCAAGGCATGAGTATGTTGATACCATGAACTCAAGTAAATAGCTATTTAGGGATCCTTTCCACCATTTATCCACTGATCTATTCCAAGTTACATCTAGGGTCTCAATCCTATTTAAGCACTCCTTTGTCCACTTCTAGTATTTTCCATAGCTTCTTCTTTTGTGGGTTGAATATGTATCCAACCACCAATATACATGCTCAGGTAACTCATAAAAAAATACCTCATATATAGCATCATATAGGTTATCCTAAACCCATATTCTTATATTTTGTCCATTAAAATTTGAATGTTTCATCACTAATCTATCTTCTACCTATTATAGCTAGTGCTAAATATTTTTGAGAAAAAATTGGTACATCATTCTATTGTACCACCACAACAAAAAAATTCAACATGGTTCTTGACAATGGAACCAAAATTTTATAGAAAATGAGGTAGTTAGTTGTTGGTTTATTACAACTAGGTGCAAGCATGAGAGGTTCCCTTTGCACTCAACATTTAATCAATTGGTTTCATCACATCAATCCACATAAGGCATAGGACTTATGCACTCATTTGAATCATAACTACTAAGGAACTAGGACCCACATTGGTATTCAGGGCATGAGTATATTGATACCATGAACTCAAGTACATAGCTATTTAGGGATCCTTTCCACCATTTATCCATTGATCTAGTCCAAGTTACATCTAGGGTCTCAATCCTATTTAAGCACTCCTTTGTCCACTTCTAGTATTTTCCATAGCTTCTTCTGTTGTGGTTTAAATATGTATCTAACCACAAATATACATGCTCAGGTAACTCATCAAAAAAGACCTCATACATAGCATCATATAGGTTATCCTAAAACCATATTCTTATCTTTTATCCATCAAAATTTGGATGTTTCATCACTAATCTATCTTCCATCTATTATAGCTAGTGCTCAATGTTTTTGATAAAAAATTGGTACATCATTCTATCGTACCATCATAGCAACAAAATTCAACATGGTTCTTGACAATGGAACCAAAATTTTGTAGAAAATGAGGTAGTTATTTTTTGGTTTATTATAACTAGGTGTAAGCATGAGAGGTTCCCTTTGCACTCAAAATTTAATCAATTGGTTTCATCAACATCAATCCACATAAGGCATAGGACTTATGCATTCATTTGAATCATAACTAATAAGGAACTAGGGGCCATGTTGGGATAGTTATGTCATGACATAAAACTTCACAAAATGGATTTAGCAATTCCAAGGAAAATTAAGACAGGTCCATAGACACAAACCCTTCATGGACTAAGCCTAGTGTCATCTAGGTGATTGAAGGATAAAAAGGATAATTTCATTCAAAATAATCATATTATACATGTGATCTTAACAAGGATAAGAATACTTGGTAGAAAACCTATATTCATTCTCTATACAAAATGATGGTGACATCATAGAAGTTTACACATACTCCATTAGAGATGTGAACCAATGACATGCACAAACACTACTTAACAAAATTATATTAAAAGTGTGCCATTACAAACATACACATTTCATTAGCAATCTAAAAAGAATTACGTACATCAAAAACATTACATTTTAATACAACATTATTCATCATTAATCAAAGTTCATAATAAAGTATAGAGTTCATAATAGAGTATATGTTTAGTTCATACTACTTAAAAACCTAGAGGCTCATAGATGAGCTTAGGCACTTACAGTAGAGCCAAGAAGCCTCCATGCTATTCCTAATACTTAATGGCCATTGGACTAATGTATATAGTGTAACTTCATTTTTCTAGAGCTCCAGTATAGTTCTTCCTCTCTCTGCCTCTTCTAGATCAAGTTCCTTAAATATCTTTTAGGAACATCTTTTCCAAGGTAAAAGTTACATGTTGAGGATCGACATGGAACTTGGTCATCATAACCACTAGATCAATAACTATAAAAAATTAATTCTACACCTACCACATCTCTTTAAATCATCAAAGATGTCTTGAAGGTCTGAGAGATAGTTAGCTAATTACCAGCTAGTGTAAGATACACATTATAACTTCCAACTAGCTACAAAAAGGCCCAAATGTTAACCACTAAAAAAATGATCCCTTCATGCCTAGGTGGATGTCATGTTAGTGAAAATCCTCTACTTAATGGGTTGAGGACCTAACACCCATCTACTCCCCCTCTAAATCTTGCTCAAACTATAGAGGATACAACACCAACTCCTCTATTTCTAGGAGGATTTTATAGGGTATCCCAACACCTTCTCCTCTTCATGCTCTAATTTTATCTCCACCTCCTCCAATGGATCCTACTCCTCATTCCCTAACTCTAACTATACCTTCTCTAGTCACTCCTCATGTCATATCTCTATCTTCACCTCCCGTGGTAAATCTAACAGTTTGGATGCAACTAGGTTAGACTCACATTACTCAATGGTAAGAATCCTAAGTAAAACTAATATAACCACCATCACCTCAACCTTAGGTTATAAAAACCTTAAGGTTTGATGTGGAAGGAAGTTTGAGAGTGGTCTTAGAGCAAGTATACCAATAGGCACCATCATAGGTTCTACCCATTACACCTCCTATTTCTTCCATCTCTCTTCCACCCCTGACTTCCACCATTTTCTAATTCTTAGTCCTAGAAACCACTAGTTTTTCTCACACTCCCACAAGACCCCTAGGTGGTACATCCTCTTTTACCCATTGCAACCACTCTATCATTTTCATAATTACCTTTGGCCTTAGTCCTACGGAGCATCCATACCTCTTCATTCCCCTCTAATCCATTCATTTCATAACCTAGAACTCTTTGAGTGCCTTCTTTGGGTTTACCTCCAATCCAATTATAATTGAGTGAATCTTTATAAGTAGACATGGCTACAACCATTAAGATCATACTACCAATGGTAGGGACTACCTTTATTCCCCCTTCAATTATCCTAGTGCCTCCCGTAGAAGCACTCTAAGTCCTCCACCATCAACCCCTATAGTTCCTACTATTTTGGCTAGTCCTTCCACTATAACATTCAAAGTTGACTCATGTAAGAGGCCCAAGAAGAAGTATAATTTTTATTATACTTTGACTATAACTTGAAGGCCTTTTAATCAAATCTAATCTCCTCTACTAGCCTTAATAGCTCCTTCAACCCTAATTGCAACACCTTCATTACCTAGGGTGCCATGAAATTTTGTCTTTGACCAACCCATATCTTCTCTTCTATTCAATAATCCTTTCTTAGGGAAAATTCTCCCTCAAGTGAACATGGATCAGGAGTAGTGGTGGGCACAAATATTCCCATGGTCCTCCCATTTTTTTCTTCTCACTTTTGCTCCCATGCCCCCTCCACCTCCACTACTTTTCTCATTCACCCCCTCCACTTCCTCCATTTCCCCTCCACCTCATCATCTTCCCTTCACCAGCATCTCAAACACCCTTCCTATACCTCTCATAACTTTGGAATGGTCCCAAGGTCATAGTCACTAGAGATGACTACCTATAACAACTTGTACATACAATAAAACTTGGACCAAACTTTTGGGATCATGAAGAGTACATTGATGTAGAGGTTCATCTAATAAGGTAAAATAATGGTTTGGTAAACCTATTAGGATCTATTCTCCCTCACTAAGGTGAGTACCTACACTGGGGAAGAAAGGATGGCTAAGGACCCACTCTTAATTCTTTGAGAAACTCATGATATGTTTGAAAATCTCCTCAAGGACATACAAAGCCAAGTTTGGACCTTAGAAGCCTAAATGAAGAGTTATTTTCCCATTAGATTGATTGGGTAGGTCAAATATGCCCTCCTAATAGTCTTCTCAATTATTTGAAAGTTAGTGGAGACTCTATTTGAGACTAATGTGCTTAGTCAGAGGGCTTAAGTTTACTTAGAGAGGATTACAAAGATAGACAAAAAGTGTAGGAAGTTGTAGGTGGTGATCAACAAAGGCCTATTACTAGAGTTGAAAATATTGCCAAACTTAGACTTGGAGTTGTATCAAATGTACACTGAGAACATGAAGGCTACTATGGAGGATTGGTTGGCCTTGGCTCGTAATATAACTAAACCCTTAGAAGAGGGAAGGAAAAAGATATTGACCTACTTCAAGGAGGTAAATATCTCTATGTTATTCCACCTAGATGGCACCCTACTAGAATAATGATAATTTAGAGTCCACCTAGGTCAATTTTACTAGGTCATGAGGGATAAGTCTCCAAATAAAACTAAGAGGGAGCATAGGTAGTGCTGGAGCTATAAACATAGTCCATGATGAGCATTAACTAGGTCTTTAGGGTCTATGTGTCAGTGGAAACACCCTTCCAAGTCTAATGGAGGCTAGCAACTCAAGTTGAGGTGATATTTAGGGAAATCCCAATAAATCTTTCTAAGTCAGATAAGGAATTCAACTTTATGGTAGTCAAGTTGGAGGTTAGAGATACTAGATCAAATTAGTTAGGATCTAAACCTTCATAGTCACCCCCACATATCAACTAAGTTATCCCCTACAGATCTTTTATGGGTTTGAGGGGATTTATTTGTTTTGAATTTTTAATTATGGTTGTAACTATCATGATTTTCCATCATGGCCTAAGATGGGATCCTCGTGTTATTTGGAGGTGATCCCCATCTTCATATATAAAATAAAAGTCATATTGTAATATAGGTGTCGACCAAAACTTGCTCTAAAGTGTTGTCATATTATAGCTAGGATTTCACTTACTTCTTGTTTCATCTCTCTAGACTATAAAATTGGCCAAAATCAATTATTGTAAATAATACTCAATTTTAATTAATACAATTCTTATTTTCTGTAAAGGGCCTATTTTATGTCTCAATTATATTTCATCTTCATTTTTGAATGCTTATCAATGCTAGATTAATTAGATTAATAATTTTCTACTTTGTATGTTATGGTTATGATTTGTTTAGCTATTATAATCACTGTGTTAGTTTTCTTGTTCCCCTTTTGTGGTATTGTTAATTTGTGTGTTAATCTACAAATTACTATATGGTGTTTATGTGGAGTTTACTATAAAGTCTTAGTACTCATATTTAGTGACGGCTTATATTTGAGACATACTCCCTATTTCCTTAGACTCTTCCCACTATGTGTTCTTGAAGGTATAAATTTAGTAAAACTTAGTCTACAATGGTATAAGTATAGCATAAGCACTTGGTTCAATGGTTTATGCATGAGTTCATTCTAGACTTGGAGGATTTCTTCTATGCTCTACTCTTCCCTCTCTTTTTATGTTCATTTTCTAGGATTAAACTAATTTTTCCCCTTGGGTTTATAAATATAAAGGCATAATGATCAAAATACCATAATAATGTTTGACAATTATATCTGTGTGCATGAAATTCACATTGAAATTTTGGTGGTAATAGTATATTTATTGGAGACTATTCATGCAAACTCCATTTGTGAAGTCAAATACCTAAAACCATGCCTTGGACTAATCCTAGATTAGTCCTAAAATGGAGGATGAAAGTACATATTTGTCTCCATCTTTTCCTTATATGGAATATCCAATCTTATGAGTATTTCCTGAATAGAGGAGTTTAAAGCACATAACAACTAGGACTAGAAGGACAACCTAATTATAATAATTCATGTTTGTCATTGATTTTGTTTTATGAGTGTGCAGATATTATTTTTATTGTTAAATATGTATTAACCACTATTTGATATGAGTCATCTTAGAGACAAGTTCACTTTTTATTAGGGCTAAGTCTTATCGTGATTAATTGGTAGTTTCCCTTTGCTTTTCCATAGAAAACCTAGGTTCAACCAACCTATACATACCATGATTCCAATCAATTTTTTTTTGCAATCTCTACCAAATTCACAACCTAATATGGCTTGGTTAATTAGCTCTACCATTAACATCTTAGGAGTTGTCCATGATTTACCTAGGAACCCTACGAGGTATCTTACTTATTTCACCCCTGACATGAGATGAACTATAGAAGAGTAGATAACATCCTTTAAAACTCCATGAGACTTTTAAATGTAAAACATGAAGATGTTACATGGAATATTTTCCCCTTTACACTCATGGACTCAGCATATGATTGGTTTTTCAACCTTTTTGAAGACTCTATCCCCAATTGGGACCATTTTAGAATTGCTTTCCTCATCTAATTTGGATAAGTGATAGACTCTAGTGTCTTGTATCAATAGTTTTCTTGTATCAAAATGGATCCTAATGAGGCTATTAATAACTTCAATAATAAGTTTAAGAATATGTATATCTGGGTCATCGTGATTTATCAAACAAACCCTCAATTAACATTTGAAAGATATAAGAATACATTAGACCCTTAGATATCCATGTTCCTAAGGAGGGATGTAGCCAAAGCAAACCTATCCTTAGCTTATGTAGGGGCCATCAAAGTAGATAGGCAACTAAAGCCCCAAGGTCACATGATGACCCCCACTCCCTGTGTGCTACCACACATGTTTTCATTAAAAATTTTACCCAATATTAATCAAAATTCCCTCATGATTTAGCCACTCCATATCATGCATCAACTCCCATTGGGTCATTATACTTCAAACTAATAACTAGGTTTCCTTAACCTAGGGGCCATGAACTAACCCCTTAGATTCATCATCATGTAAGATTAGTTGTGATTAAAAATACCTAAACCATACCTTAAGAGTCTACCAAGTATGAGTTAGATTCCATTTAGTGGATGGTACAAAAACTTAGAAATGACTTCCTAGGGATATAGAGGTAGATGAGTAGCTCTAATGTAGAAAGTTCCAAAAAAAAACTTCACATATCAAAGACCAAATAGGAACTATAACCATCCTCACAACCCTTGAGAGACTTTACCCAATAGGCTACCTAAAATAAATATCTTCAAGATAGCCTTACCTAATTGGTTTTGAGTGCATAACATGGAAACACATGGGGAACTAGATTGCATGGAGTTTAGTTCTAATTTTGAGACATTTAGAAAGAAATGGAAGAATATGAGGTGGTCCCCAATCATCCTAAATCCTCTAACTTGGGTAAAGCCCCTAGTACTGCTATGGTGTTATAAACCATGGATTTCCCTAGATAGGAAGAAAATGAGTCAGAGGAGTGTATTAGTAAGGTGAAATCATTCTAAATATTTTAAAGGAGCAACTTCTCCCTTAGGAAAGGGGAATCAATAACAACCTCTTACTACCTTAACCCCCTAATAATGGTGCAACCAAACTAAACCAAAATGTTAAGCATGATCCCCTACTTCTAAGACCTAAATAACTTAAGACACCTAAATAAACCCCATCAGTACATAGTAAATGAGGTTAAAAAAAAGTGGAAGATATGAAAAATATCAAGTTCAACATCACCCTTCATGATCTTTCTCAAATCACAAAGCAATGAGATCTACTAAAATCCTTGACTCAAAAGATGGCCCCATAGGCCCAACCAAAACCAAGATTAGCATGTACCAATGTGCACAGACACAAAAATAAGATGGAGTTACTCCCTTTCCTCTTAATCATCTAGTTATTTGGAAATAACCTACATAATTTCTTACTAGATTTAGGAGCCTCAACCAATGTGATGTTAATAGGCACATGTGAGAAGTTCAGGTTGGCCCCCATAAAATTAGATAAGGTAGTGGTCTAGCTATACAATTTATAATTAAAAGTGATGGGTGAACTACTTAATGTCTACATCTAGTTGGATTTCAAGCCTAGGATTCAACACTTGATAGATATTCAAGTAGTGGAGATCCTTGAAGCCTATGGCATGATCCTCATTAGGGATTGGTCCAAAGCCTTGAATGGGTATATGGTCATAGATTAATCCCATATGTGGTTGTCGTGAAGAGGACTAGCCAACCAAATATGGGTAGATAGAGAAACCCATATAAAACACATGATAATTAAGTATAATTTCATCAATGATAAGGTGAACCTAGTTTCTTTGGACCTAGGCATATACACTTGAGCATAAATCCACCCAAAGATCAAACTAGTCATAGCCCAAGTTTTCTTGGCCTATGATCTCTTTATATAGATTGAGCTCATTCCAAATAGGGTAGTAGGGCCAATGATATACCTATTTATCCCTTAGGGAGAAAACATCTAGCATCGCATAGGTTTTAGTTTCCCTATAAAAATAAACTGGTGGAGTATGAAGATCTAATATTGTTATTTTAATTTAAATTAAAATATAAGGCAAATAAACTAAGATTATTTAGTGACTTTTAGATGGTGGTCAACCATATTAAGACTAAGTTTCAATTCAAACTATCATACCTCAGGAGGTATAAGCATAAGGATTGGGACCTAATCAAGATGTGTAACATGTTCAACATCATCCCTATACCTCAATAAGAAAACCAAGTATCCAACTCACTAACATCTGTGACAACAAACCTAAGTCCCTTGGATGGAATTGAGTTACAAGAATTCTTTATTGAACTCATCCCATGTCCCTCTATCTTAGACAATGTGATTTTTTTAGTTCTTTGAGGATGACCAACAAATCATCCAATTCCTTAGCAATAAGGGAATATTATAGGCCTAGTTATAGATGAGAAAGATAGAGACAACCTTGAGAATGAGGTGGATAAAGATGGGATCCTAAATATTCATGGGAACTAGATCTCAAAAGGGATGATCTCATTAAAAAGAGCATTTAATTCATTGGGCCACACTTTTTAAGTGAAAAAACTCAAATTCAAGGATCCAAAGTGTTGATTCATCAACTTAAAACCCCTAGATGGTTAATGTGGGTCTTACTCAGACAAACCACAAATTAGAGAAGTTACGAAGGTTATTGTTGAGATATAAGGATGTGATTTCTAGGGCATATGGAGACCTTAAGGTATTTGACCTGAGAGTGGTCACTCAAACTATCCCCTTGAAACCCAACCAAAAACCCTTTAGGTAGAGTTAGAGACTAGTAAACCTGATCCTAAATCCCTTGGTATATAAGGAATTCCATAAGTTGCTCTTTACAGGGATACTTTTCCTAGTTTTCTAGTCCACCTAAGTGGCCAACTTGGTCCCTTTGAGAAAGAATAATGGAAAAAAAATTCCTATGTGTGGAATTATGAAACTTAAACTAGGCCTTGAATAAAGACAATTACACATTGCCCTCCCTTGAAAAGGTAATCTAAATGGTGAGTGGGTCTCAAATGATGTCCATTTATATGAATTCTTTGGATACAACTAGGTCTTTAACAACCCCAAAGACAAAACTAAGACTACTTTCACCACCAAGTGGGGCACATTTTATTATAAATTAATGCCATTTGGGTTGATCAATGCTGGTACCACTTTTCAAAGAGAAATGGACTTTGATTTTGAAGGTCTAATAAGTTATTATATAATAATCTATATGGATGACCTAACTATGTTTTTTAAAATATAGGTCAGATCATATGTGCTACTTGAAAAGGGTATTTGAAAGATGCAAAAGGTATGGTTTTCCCCTAAACCCAAAAAATAACATATTCAATATCACTAAATGTAAACTTCTCAGCCACATTATCATAAAGGAAGGTATTGATATCGATCTTGAAAGGTTAAATGTAATTTCTAAATTGTGTTTACCCAACAATAGGAAGGAACTAAAATCTTTCTTTGGGAAAATTAACTATGTGCATAAATTTATTCTTGGATTTGATGAAATATTAAAACCCTTGAATGCAATGTTGAAACAAGATGAAAAAAGTTTGAATGGACAAAATCAAAGAAGGATTTTTAGGATATTAAAGATGTTATCATGCAAACCTCGGTCCTCATCAACCCATACTATACACAATATTTCTATATCTATCCCTTTGCTTTGGAGTACACCATTACTACTTGGCTCACCTAATGATTAGAAGGAGAAGAACACCCCATTAGTTTTATGAGCACTAACCTTAAATATGTCAATCTCAGATGTTCTACCCTAGACAAGCATACCTACGCCCTAGCCAAGATGGTGAAGAAATTTAGAGATTACACCTTTTAAAAAAAAGTAGATGCTATTGTTCTAGACCCAACTATAAGATATATGTTAGGACAGAATAAACTAGGTGAAAGAAGAGGTTAATGGATGACAAAGTTACAATATTAAAAATTAGAAATCAAACTAACCAAATTATTTAGAGGACAAGGATTTACTCAACTATGAATAGAGACATACCCAAGGATTATAGTACACCAAGTAGACCAATAAAGGGTACTACAATCCGACTAGTATGCTCTGATCATACACTTTCTACTCTATAGAAATGCATCTACAAGAATCAATCACACATAGAGGAAGGCCTTTTGGTTGAAGGCTACACAATATATGATAAATAAAGGAGTCTTTTTTAGAAGGAACCATGAGGGAATCTATCTTCAATGTATATCACAAGAAGAGGACAAAGAGATAATGGTAATTTTCCATGAAATATTGGGATTCTAGCCACCCTAAAACAAATTCCATGTCTCATAAAGTTCTTCAAGTAGGCTACCACTGGCCCACACTATTCAAAGATATTCACACCCATGTCTACTTCTGCCATTAGTGCCAAACCTTTTCTAAAAGAGAAATATATGTAATAATGTCATTATATCCCATTATAGAGTCTACACCATTTGCATAATGGGGATTAGATTTGGTAGTTTAATTAACCCCAACTCATCAGTTAGCCATAAGTTCTTTCTTATGGGCACATACTAATTCACTAAGTGGTATGAGGTAGTTTGAACTAAAAGAAGTACCACTACTAAAGTCATCAAGTTGTTTGAAAACACCATAACCACCCATTTTTGGGTCCTAATATCTTTGGTATGTGATAATGAACCTGCATTTCAATAGACATAATTCATAGAATGGGCCTATGATAATAGGATCATGCTAAATTTCTCCTCCAATCACTACCCACAAGGGAATGGATTGGTGGAGTCCAATAACAAGAATTTGATTAAGCTATAAATAAATTAGCTAGAGAAAACCCCAAGAATAACACTCATTGATAAAGTTTTCCTTATGGGTAGATCACACTAGGTATAAATAAGATTTCAAAAGCTCTCCTTTCCTTATAGTTTATGTTCTATATCTAATCATTTTGGTCATGCTTAGCTTACTGACTTATAAGTTTATGTAAAAATTCATGGAACTGGATGATAAAGTGGATTATAGAGTCCTTGACCTAATTTATTTAGAGTAATCCTAAGATGAAGCTATGTTAAGATTTAGAAAACACCAAGATATAATCAAAAGGTGATTCAATACAAGGGAAAAGATAAAGACCTTTAAAATATTTAACCAAGTCCTAATGTGGGACAAGGCTCATGAGAAGAAAGTCCAACATTCAAAATTTAATCCCCTCTAGATTCGACCATACCAAATAGCCAAAATCTTAGGTCAAAATACCTTATCTCAAATATATCAAGGGAAATGAGATACCATTTATAGTAAATGGGCAGTTCCTAAACACTATTTCTCAGCTTTCCCCTCCAGTGTAGTCTTTGAATAATCTGAGCAAGGGTGGTAATGTTTATATTAGATAGGTTTTTTTCATCATGTGTTTTCTTTCGCTATGTGTTTTCTTTTATTTTTTTTTCCCTCCATCTCCCTCTTTGTTTTTTAGTATTCCTCTGACACCCAGTCCTATTAGTAATTTCTCTAGGTGATGGCTTAAGCCTAAAAGGATTGTTGAAAATTAAGAAGACCCAAGTTAAAACCTTTTAAATAAGAAAGTTAGGGATGGTAATTGAAACCTTTAACATTTAAAATATAAAAGGCAAATGATTCTAAAAAAATAGGTGGATTTTAGAATAGCCCACATCCTAATAGAGACACCAAGATGCACTTAATATAATGTCTCAAGAAAATACCAAATTGTCTAAGAAAATCAAAGACTAGATAGGTATTCAAATCTTCCTCATCATCTATTCACCCTTGGCTTGGTCTTGAAAACTTAATAGACTAGAATAATAAATGATAATATTTTCACAAGGAATCTTGGAAAAGGATAAAAAAACATGCAAAAGCTAAATTCTGAGCCTAGCTCGAAAGGGTTATACAGGCAATCTCCATCACAAGAGTTTTAGCTTGGATAGAAGTGGAGAAAGGCCATGAATGGTACTAGAGGTATCTCTATTTAGGATATGTATGATAATATATTAGTATATAAATTCCCTATCCATCTCCTCTCCAAGCCATCAAACCATCAACACCCTAGATGAAGCTTGATAACTAGTCCAGCCTCTGTTGCTTGAATAAAATATGGGATTGAATGGAAAATGAAAATAACTACTTATACACACTAATTTCCATATATAAGGTGAAATATTATTATGCCATTTCCTATTACATAAATTTAGTGCCTCATGTTTTTTATTGTAAATAAAAATCCTTCTTATAATCTACGTTATGTGCGAAGAGAGGAAATTAAACTAATCGGGTTCTAAGTGCTTAGCATCACTTTCACCATGAAATTTGCCATTTTTTATGGTCAAAATGCACCTTTTTATTTGAAGTGGGGGATCCATCTAAAAATAACAAGAACTAGAGCTTTAGGGTCCTTCATTTTATTCTTTTCAATTTCACCTAAGCTTAAATCCTTAGAGTAATATGTCACCCCTATTTCCCTGAGCAACAACAAGCCTTATTTATTTTTATTACTAAGGTATAATTTTTCTTTTGTGAAGTAGGGTGTTAAAATTTAAGATACATTTATGATAGAAGTTCATAGAGTCTCATTCCTTTCCTATAGTAAAAAACTCATCACCCTTTGTGGCAAATCAAAATCTTAATAAAAGACGAGTAAGTATTAAATGTATTGCATGTATTTTCACTTCTTAGTATTTTTGTGAATTTGATAGAATTAAGAGTCTATACATATAAAAAGGTGACAATTCACCTAAGTGTTAGAGAAGCCAATGCTAAAACCTATTAGAGATGTTAAAACTCAAGAGAGCTCAACTGAATCAGAAATCACCACATCACTTAAGTGACAAAGTGGCTAATTCTTGGACCTATGAGAGATGTCAGAGCTCAAGAGATCCAAACAAAATTAAAAGGTACCACATCACCTAAGTGTTAGAGTGGTTAGTTCCTAGACATGTTAGATCCTAAGAAAGCTTGACTAAATCTAAAGGTACCATGTTACCTAAGTGTAAGATTGGCCAATCCCTAGACCTATCTGAGATGTCAGATCATAGGAGAGCTTGGTTGAATTATAAAGTGCCACATCACCTAAGTATTAGAGTATCTAGTCCCTAGACCTATTAGAGATGTTAGATCTTAGGAGAGCCTAACTGAATTAGAAGATGTTAGGTCATCGAGTTGTTAGAGTGGCCAGTCCTTAGACCTAATAGAGATGTCAGAGCCTAGGAGAGACTGATTGAATTAGAAGGCACCATGTTATCAAGTTGTCAGATAATCTATTCCCTAGACCTATTAGATATTTTAGAGCTCAAAGGAGCCCAATTGAATTAGAAGGTATGATGTCACTAAGTTTTTAGAGTGGCTAGTCCCCTAACCTATCAAACATATCAAATCTTGAGAGAGCCTAACTAAATTAGAAGGTGCCACATGACTAAGTTATCAGAATATCCAGTCCCTAAAACTATCAGAGATGTCATAGCCTAAGAGAGCCTAGCCTAATTAAGAGGCACCATGCCACCTAATAAGTCAGATGAATTGATGACCACCTAAGGCCTTATAAGGGTTAGAATAGGGTATGTATGATGCTAGAGAACCAATCAAGATGTGTGACATGTATTTAAGTGACACCTCACCCTTCCTAAAGGAATGACATGGAATATGAAGCTGTGTCTAGGTGTTGACCATTAGCAAAAGGATAAATTATTAGATGACACATTTTATGAAGTAGGATTTAACTAGGATGCCTCTAAGGGATGTGATTGCATGCCTACCATGCATTTGGTATTAATGAAATATAAAGTTGGGCCCAATTAGAAATATTTAACACATCCCATTACCATTGTTAAATTTGACTAGTAATGGAGGATTGTGGGCTCTAAATTTAACTCTAGATTTAGAAGTAAAGAGAGGAAATCTATCCACCAACTCAAATTTTAATTTGTAGTAAGTAATCTACCAAATGCCATTAATACAGGTGATTGTGTGTATGTGTTTATAAAAGCCTAAGGAAATCCCACCAATGGTTACCAATGCATACCTTCTAGAGCACTCCAAATCTTAGGTTTCCCTTTCTAATTTTCATAAAGTACCCTTATATTTCATGCATCCTATGCTTATAGCCTTCCTGTTACCCCTCCATCATTTTACAATGGTTGTTTCCTCTTCAAATTCAAAGGTTGAGCCTGAGTACCAAGATGCCACATTCCTAGCTAGCTTTACCAAGTTCAATCACTACAATGACTTTTTCAAAGTAGTCACGCAAGTGACCAAAGAATCAGCTTTGATGACAACCAATAAGTGGAGTTTGAGGATACCCTACAATCCTAAAATAAATGCAAACTTCATAGTGTCTTATCTAAGCCATAAGCATTTTCATATGCTAACTTATTTGGAAACCTCTATTTCAATACCATTTGAGTGTAAGATGGGGTCCATAACTAGGTATGTTTATCAAAATATTGACACTATATTGTTGATATCTCTGGGAAAACTTATGAGGCATACTAATCCATCCTACGTTATAGCTCTTATGATGCAATAGTGGTGAAATTCTAGATGGAGACCTACCAAATATATAGCATCCTCCATTACTAGGTTAATAACCCAAATGATAAATAGGTTAGACAAAGAGGAGATAAATACATACACATTCTACACATTTTAGGAGGAAGTTAGATTAGGCATGATTCTACTAAACCAATTATTCAAATCCCAAGACTGCCTGCATGTTAATGAATTATGGGTGCCCATCCTCTATATGATCCTCACATGCTCTAAAGTTCTAGATATGAGAGGACTAAACAACTTCAATTTGGTCAAAGCCATCATAGATTCTTGAGATGGGGGAAATTTTTATATGATGAGATACCTAGTGGATGTGGTCTACAACATGCTCTCCTTCAAACCTTTAACTTTTCCTGCATGGGTTCCTAAGGACTTGGTGGTCCATGTGATCTTATACAAACTATATGGCCACTAGTTCTAGAACCACATATAGTACATCTATGAGTAATTCTATCTACTAGTCTACCAATTAATTAATGTGGCCCTAATATACCAAAAATCATAATTAATATGGGATTCCATCACTTCCATCAGAGACTGTTAACTCTATAGATAGGACACCATGATCTAAATTATGAGTTTCCTCAAATATCCCCTATGTCTATCATATTTAATCCTAGATTGTTTGGCAGAATAGTAAATCACCTACTAGTTTGTGGTTGTCATCTTTGGCCTTTTTATATAATGCCAATAGAAGGTATGCCCACCACTCTTGATCATTATTAGGCACCATGTTCACAAGGCTTTCCCTCCCATCTAAAATATGGTGGCTAGGTGGGAATCCTTAACCCTAATGAGAGACAAGATTTAGCATTTGGACCATAAGTGGATGATTATATCTCACTTGGTGGTATTTAATGTACCTCAATATCAACTATATTCATCAAATAGAGGATGACAATGAGCTATACTTGGATGCTATTGATGACTAGGAAGTATTGTCCAAGATCATGATAAAGAAGAAGAAGAGAAGGAAAAAAGTTTAGGAGGGCACATTTTTCCTCTTCTAAATCTTACTTGATCCATAGAGGATCCAAAAATGACTCCTCCTCTTATTTATAAGAGGATTTTATAGGTCATCCCACCACCTTCTCTTCCTCTTACTCTAATTCTAGCTCTACTTCCTCTAGTCACTCTTGATCCATATGCCCTAGCTCTAGCTATACCTCTTCTAGTCACTCTTCATTTCTTAAATCCACTTATACCTCTTCTAATATCTCTAATATTCTATTCATGACTAGGTTAGACCCATGTTATTTAATGGCAAGTATCCTAGGTGAAACCAACTTAACCATCAACACCTCAACCCTGGGCTACACAAACCCTGAGGTTTGATGTGGCTGACAATCTGAGGGAAAACCTAAAGTAAATATCCTAATAAGAACTAGTATAGGTTTTACCCATTACACCTCTCATTTCTTCCATCTTTCTTTTACCCCCAACTTGCACTAATTTCTAACTCCCAGTCCTATTACCCACTAATTTTGCTCCACTCCCACAAGCCCCCTAGGTAGTACTTCCTTTTTTCCCCATTACATCCGTTCCATCATTTTCCCAAATACCTTAGGCCTTAGTCCTCTTCAGCATCTTTTCCTCCTCATTCCTCTTTGATCCATGATTTCATAACCCAAAATCCTCATGGTTCCTTCTTTATGTTTACCTCCAATTTAGGTATTATTAGGTGCATCTTCATCGATAGGCATGGCTTTAAACATTGTGAGTATACTATCACTAGAAGGGACTACCCCAATGACCCCTTAAATTATCCTAGTGCCTCCCTCATTATCTCAAAGTCCTCCACTATCATCCCCCATGGTTCTTATTACTCTAGTCAGTCCTTCCACTGTAGTATCCAGAGCTAACCTACATAGGATACCTAAGAAGAAGTAAAAGGCACCTCACACTCTGACTACAAATAAGACTTCCACTCCAATATAACCTCCTCCATCAACCTCAATAGTTACTTTAACCATGTTTGTATCACCTCAGTGCTTTTCTCCTTAACCCCCTCTTTCCATTACCCAGAGTACTATGGTATTTGTCTTTGGCCAACCCATCTTTGCCCTTCTATTTAATGACCCTTTCTTGGGGTCAATTCCCGCTTAATTGAACATGACTCAAGATTAGTGGTAGGAACACATGTTCCCATGGTCCTACTCTTTTATTCTTCCCCCTTTAACTACCATGTCCCATATACCTTTAATGATTTCCTTATTCACCCCCTCCACTTCCTCTATTTACCATCCACCTCATCCTCCACCATTCACCACCATCTTGAACACCCTTCCTACACCTCCTATAACCTAATAAGTGGTCTCAAGGTTAGACGTGAGGTAGATGACTACCTAGGGTGACCCAGACTATAATGGAGATTTGACAAAACTTCTAGGAGCATAAAGAGGACATTGACATAGAGGTCCATCCAATAAGTGAACATGGTGGTTTGGAAAACCCATATGGATATGTTCTCCCTCACTAAGTTGATGACATACACTAGGGAAGAAAGGATGGCTGAGGACACTCTCTATTCTCTAGGTAACTCATGATATGTTCAAAAATATCCTTGAGTACATACAAATATAGTTTCAAACCTTAGAAGCCTAGGTGAAAATCTCTTTTCCCATAGGATTGGTTGGTAAGGTCAAAGACACCCTCCTACTACTCTTCTCAGTTCTTGATAAGGTAGTGGAGACTCTAGCTAAGACCAATGTGCTTATTCATAAGACTCAATCTTACTTGGAGAGGATTATAGAGATAGATGGAGTATAAGAAGTTGTAGATGGTGATTAAAAAATTCTTGTTCATGAGTTAAAACTAATGACAACCTCATAATTAGGGTTGTATCAAATGTATACTAAGAACATGAGGGCTACTATGGGGGAGTGGTTAGTCATGGCTCATATTATAATTGGACCCTTAGAAGAGGGTAAGAAGAAGATATTGACCTACTTCAAGGAGGTCAATATCTCTATGTTATTCCACTTAGATGGCACCCTAATGAACTAAATAGAATTTTGGATCCACCTGGGTTAATTTGACCAGGTCATGAGGGAAAGGGTCACCAAAGCAAATAAAGATAGATCCCAAAAAGTGATGGAACTATCAACATAGTCTAAAGTGAGCATCAACTAGGTCTCTGAGGTCCAAGTGTTAATGGAAGCACCCTTACAAGTCTATCAAAGGTCATAAACTCAAGATGAGGTGATTTTAGGGAGCCCCAAATTAACCTTTACAAGTTAGATAAGGAATTAAACCTTTTGATAGCCACGTTAGAAGCTAAATATGTTAGATCAAAATAGTTGGGAGTTAAAACTTCATAGCCACCCACATGTATCAACTAAGTTGTCTCCTATAGATATTTTATGGGTTTGATGTGATTTGATTATTTTGAATGTTTAATTATGGTTGTAACTATCATAAGTGGCCATCATGGATCAGGATGGGATCCTCACACTATTTGGAGGTGAGTCTTATCCTCATATATATAAGGAAAAATTATATTATAATATAGGTATCAACAAAAAATTACTTAAAAGTTCTATCAAATTATGTCTAGAATTTCACCTACTTATTCCTTCATCTCTCTAGACTATAAATTTGGACAAGATTGCTTATTGTAAATAGTACTCACTTTTAATGAATATAATTCTTATTTTTTGTAAACGGTCTATTTTGTGTCTCAATTATCTTTCATATCCATTTTTGAATGCTTGTCAATGCTAGATTAATTAGATTAATACTTTACTATTTTATGTGTGCTATGGTTATGATGTGTTTATCTATTATATTCACTATATGAGTTATCTCATTTCCCTTTTCTGGTACTATTAATTTCTATGTTAATCTACAAATTATCATATGGTGTTTATGTGTATTTTACTATAAACTCCTAGTACTCATATTTAGTGAGGGCTTATATTTAAGGCATACTCCTTCTTTCCTTAGAATCTTCCCACTATGTGATCTTGGAGGTAGAAATTTATTAAAACTCAGTCTACATTGGTATAACTATAGCATGGACACTTGGTTTGATGGTTGATGCATTGAGTTCATTCTACACCTAGAGGCCCTCTTCTCTGTCTTACTCTTCCCTTTATTTGTATGTTTATTTTCTTGGATTGAACTACCTTTTCCCCTTATATTTTATAAATATAAAGGCATAATGTTCAAACTACCATAATAATATTTGACAATTAGATTTATGTGTATGAACTTCACATTGAACTTTTTGTGGTAATAGTACATCTCTAGGAGACTATTCATGTAGACTTCATTTGTGAAGTTAAATATTGATAATTATGCCCTAATTTGATTCCATATCAGTCCTAAAATATAGTAAAAATGTTTTTAGTTGTCCCCATCTTCCTCTTTTATGGAATACCCAATCTCATGGGTATTTCATGAACTAAGGAGTTTAGAGCCAACAACAGACTCTACTTATGTTGTTATTTTTATTTACCAATGAAATGTTATACATACTAAATGATTGAATCATTGATTTAGATTATAGGATATAAAAAACCTAAATGTAAAATACAAAATTTAAAATGAGTTATAAATAATAATAAATAATGAAATTCATAAACCTAGTTTGGATTTGATTTATGATGACTATGCAGGCAAATCTTTGATGTAAAATTGGCTAAAAAATATCTTTGAATTATGTCATAGTTGAAAATAGGTTTATGTGATATGTGGATACTAGAGATGGTGGATTTATTGACTGAGGGGGTATACTTTATGTGTGGAATACCTATAATATCAAAACCCTAGTTCCTACACATAAAAAAATAGAAAATAAAATATAACTTGGGGGAATAGAGTAATGGAAATAGTCAATATAGCCTCATTAAATGCTAGGTAATCTGAGTGTTTCCTACTTGGCCCAAAATGTCCTTATGGTGATGTAGTTCTCCCTCCTAGAGTGAGTGTGTGAACTTTGATATTTTTTATATGAACACAACTAGTAATTTGGCTTGAATTATTGACAATGAATCACATTAAACTAAAATAAATTATCTTTATAACTGGTTATGACTATTAGAATAAATCGTAATTGGAATTAGAAAGCTTAGTGCCCATTTAACTCAATGTACATTAGAATTGTCAAGTGATTGTTAGATGTGTGGGGAATGAACTTGATGTGCTTATACAAAGTAATATTTGGAATATTTCCATTAATTAACCTTTATAAAATTTCAATAGGGATAATATGAAGCATTTAAATTTTGAAAAGTTTCTATTGGAGTGTGGGGGATAAGGTTGCACTAGTGGACAAGGCCAAGTTGTAGCCTTGTCTGCCTAGTGAGGTTTTGTCCCAAAAGGATAGAGACTATTATAATTTGTCTGAGAGGAAATTATGTTTAGAATAAGGATGCCTAAATGAAATATATATATATTTAAAGACAAAAAATGGATTATTGAAGGCTCTCATAGAGATAACAAGTTAACAAATGTTGAATAGACTAAGTAAGGTAAGGATGTCAAGATCAAACATTGTCAATCACTTAATAATTAAATTTTTGTGTCTAAATTTATCCTCCTCCATCTACCCCCAACCCTACCCCACCTTTATTATATTAATGTAATGAAGTGAAACTACTATAGTAAAGGAGATGTGAACCTAAGTGTGTATACACACTTTGTATTTTGAAGTGAATCTTGATTGTGTAAGATGCCTCAATGTAAAAACATAAAATAATGCCATTAAAAGTAATTACTCTTCATATTTGAGACTTTGAAACTTGAATTTTTAAATTTTTAAAAGAGAGTAAGGAAAAAATGCAACTAAAAGAGTATGCAAACTAATTGCCTTGTAACTTGAAAGTGGAAAAGTGTGTAAATCGAGGCATTTTAAAGAAATTTTAAACCTATGGTGAATCGAGATTGATCAACTTTCAATTTGAAAACCATTTAAATCCCTTGATTTATAAATATTTTATGCTTCAAATCTCATTTGAATGTGTAGAGTAATCTGAAAAATAATTAAAGGGATGGAACCACCAAATGTGGCTCATCCCAATGCACCATAGATGTTGAGTGTCACTAGAATCAAACATGGTAGAAGTGTTAGGAATTAAGTGAATATAAACCAGATTTAATCCACCATAAAATCACATAATTTTTTGTTAAATGTGTGAAAAATTAGATTTAATTATGCAGAAACAATTCCTTCAATCATAGTTTAAATGAAAGCATAAATGGAGAGAACAAAACTAGTAATAAAACTACAACACAAATATACTATGGTTCACCCAATGTGGGATGCATCAATCAAGAAAGTCCTTAATAAAATATATAATAAAACAAGATTCCAAAGACCTCTCATAGAGATATAATATCTCCTCCAAAATTCACAAATGAATTCTCTGAATTGTTGATCCAAATATAAAATCTATCAATAATTATTCACAAATCCTCAACCACACCTATACTTACATAAAACCACCTCACAAAAAACAATACCACACCCTATAAAATAATACCACTCTTTTTCTCATGCAAAACCTATTATCATATCTTATCTTATTATGTCATATCTCCAAAGACTCATCTCCACTTGTATTTATCAACAAATGAGGAAAACCACCTAACAAGGACAAATCATGCCATATTCCACCTTTCAATGCTTATACACAAGCTCTATATGAGGAATCATGCCATCCTCCTCTAAAGGAATAATTTCTAATGCTAAGAGATAACAATTTCCATAATACATCATAGAAATTATTAAATAAGACATTTAATAAATTTCTCATCCAAAATTATTAAATAAAACATTTAATAATTTCCTCCACCTATTGAAATTAAATATTTTTCTATTAATTCCCTAAAATAAAGAAATCAATCCCACTTCTAATAAATATGGAACTCCACATGAAAATTATTAAATATGCATTTAATAATAATCACCCATATGAGGAGTAAATTCAAAATGCACTCCCCACATCCTTGGAGCTCTTTGAGCCCCAAAAATGTACCATCATGGTCATATGATAGCCCCAAAGGGCTCCACACTCAATAATCTCCCACTTGGAGACCTTTCTTTTGAGAAGAATCTATCACTGCTCCATGATCTCTAAGACCAACCAAATTTGAACATAATATCAATTTTTCCAATGTGACCACCTTGGTCATCATATCTGCAAGGTTTTGGCTATTATGAATCTTCTCCATCTTCACCAAGTTTTCCTCCAAAGCTATTTTAATGAAGTGATAACATAACTAAATTTGTTTCATCCTCAAGTGGAAAGCGAAGTTCTTTGGCAAATGAATAACACTATAACTATCACTATGTAGTCTCCCAACTTACTGCTCATCCCCCAACTCACAAAACAACTATTGTAACCAAATCATCTCCTTGCTAGCCTCTATGGTAGCAACATATTTTGCCTCTATGGTTGACAAAGCCACAACCTTCTATATCTTAGAAATCCAACTAACCAATGTATCTTTAACATTAAATATATAACCTATCATACTTATCCTACTATCAATATCCCCTACCATATCTGAGTCCACATTACCATGCAAAGTGGTATCTAATCCACCATAACATAATGCAACATCAATGGTTCCTCCCAAATACCAAAGAATCCATTTCACTACTTGCCAATGCTCATAACCAGGATCACTCATATACCCTCTCATAACTCCCACTATATGGGCAATATATGGCCTAGTATAAACCATGGCATACATCAAGCTATCGACTACTAATGAGTAAGGTACCTTGGACATATTTATATTTTTAGCTTCTATCTTGGGACACTGTTCCTTTGATAATCTAAAGTGGCCTACCAAAGGAATACCAACAAATTTATCATCCAACATACTAAACCTTTCCAAGAATTTTTTCACATACTCTGATTGGGATAAAACTAGATTTCTATCCTTCATATCATGAGTAATCCTTATACCAAGGATTTGCTTTTCAGCACCCAAATCCTTCATAAAAAAAGAGACACTAAATTATTTCTTGATCATATGAATATGTTGTATGTTCTTTCCTGAAACGAACATGTCATCCAAATACAAGCATAAAATAATAAAGGAACCACCATCAAAATGTTTGATGTACACATAATGGTCATAATTACACCTTTGATATCCTTGTTCCAACATAAAATAATCAAATTTCTTATACTATTACCATGGAGCTTGTTTCAGACCATACAAGCTCTTCTTTAGTCTGTACATAAAGTTCTCCTTCCCTTTGACCTCATATCCTTGTGGTTGCTTCATATACAACTCTTCATCCAAATCACCATGAAGAAAAGTAGTTTTCACATCTAACTATTCTAAGTGTAAATCCTCAACTGAAACTAAACCAAGAATAATCCTAATAGAAATAATTTTTACAATAGGAGAGAAAATCTCATCAAAATCAATACCTAATTTTTGGGTAAACCCTTTGACCACCATCCCGACCTTATTCCTTTTTTTCCCTTGATCCTCTTCTTTTATTCTAAAGATCCCCTTGTTTGGTAATGCACTCTTGCCCTTGGGTAGCCTTACCAAATCCCATGTTTGGTTCTCCATGAGAGATCTATGCTCCTCATCCATGGATTGTTCCCATTTCATCCTAGCATCTACCTACATTACTTCTTCATAACACTCTGGTTCTCCATTGTCAGTGAGTAAAAATTAATTTAAAGAAGGAGAAAAATGTTTAGGTGATTTTATTACCCTAGAAGACCTTCTTACCATAGGATTTTGGGGTCCTTGTGTAGAAGGCTCCTGAACTAAATCATTAGATACTTTGTCATCCACAATATCATCCAATAATGTGTCCTCTTTCTATTCCTATTCTTATTCTTGCAATGGATCCTTACACATGCCTTTTTCATTAAAGACTACATCTCTAGATCAAAATATCTTCTTATCTTTAATGATCCGTAAATGGAAACCAAAGTCATCCTCACCATATATAATAAATGTGCATTTCTTTAATTTAGCCTCTAACTTGGTCCTATTCTCTTTCTTGATGAGGATAAAAGCCTCACATACAAAGTCTCTAAGAAAAGAATAATCAACATTATTACTAGACCAAACTTGTTCAAGAATGCCTCCATCCAAAAGCATAAAAGGTCCTCTATTAATCAAAAAACTATTATGCTAACTACTTCTACCCAAAACTATAAAGGTAACCCTACATATAACCTCATGCTCCTAACATGTTCCATTATTGTTTTGTTCATCCTTTCAGATACCTCATTTTATTGTGGAGTTGTTGGAGCTATATTTTTCCTATAGATTCCATTATTAGAACAATAATCAAATAAATAATCACTATAATACTCACCTCTATTATCTGATCTAAGGCATTTTAACTTGAGACCTATCTCATTCTCAACCAAGGCTTTCCATTTCTTAAAAGTGTCAAATACATCAGATTTATTTTTAATGCAATAAGCCCAAACTTTCTTAGTTGCATCATCAATAAAAGTGACATAATAATTAAATCCACTAATAAAAGATACCTGAGTTAGTCCCCATACATCTAAATATACCAACTCTAACTTGTGTTCTTTCTTTATGGGTTCAACTTTTAGGAACTTAACCTAGTTCTATTTCCTATACACACAATTCTCATAGAAGTCTAGATCTAGTTCTTTCAATCTAGGTAACTTATCTTTTAATATCCATATGCCCATATGGATCATATGACCGAGCCTATAGTGACACATAGTTGCATCTCCATCTACAACAACTAAATCAAAAGAATCAACACTACTAGTCAAATATAAAGTATCAGCTTCTTACCTCTCAAAATCACAAGAGATCCTTTGGTAACTTTCCAAGAATCTACAATAAACATAACTAAACATATTTCACTACCCAATTGCCCCACTAGAACCAAATTTTATCTCAACATAGGCACATGTCTAACATCTTTAAGTAGCCACATGTTCCCATTCTACATTTTCACCTGAATAGAACCTTTACCTACTATCTCACATGGATCATCATCACCAAGATATACATGTCCTAGATTCTCTTGAACATAATCAGAAAAATAATGCCTATGTGAGGTGGCATGAAAAGAAGCCCCTGAATCTAATACCCAAGACTCAAAAAAAATATCCATAGAAAGAATTAAGGCATCCTAACTTGCTTTACCTAATGTCACATTTACCTCATTCATTTCCTCCTTATTTTCCTTCTTATCCTGAAGTGACCAACAATCCTTCTTTGAGTGTCCACTCTTCCCACAATGCCAACATATCATCTTGGCTTTATATCTTGATTTATATCTACCTTTTGACTTTCTATGATTTTCTTTGCTCTTGTCCTTTTTCCTCCATCTAGTATCAATAGACAAAGCATTACCTAAAGATGATTCACCAGTGCTTTTCATTTGCATCTCCTCACTAGAAAAAACACCTACAACATCCTCAAAATTTAAGCTTCCCTTGGTAGGGACTACATTACTCACAACCATAACCAAACTATCCCAACTATCAAATAAATAACACAAAATCAACAAATCTCTAACTTCATCATCAAACTTAATTCCAAAATAAGTGAACATACTTAAAACCATATTAAAATCATTTAAATGATTAACAGTTGAACCATTCTTAGAAATTTTCATGTTATACAATATTTTCATAAGAATTTTTTTATTTGAAACTGAGGGTTTCTCATACAACTTTCCAAGTTTATCCATGAGATCATTTGTAGTTATCTAATATACAATGTTAAATGCAATAGAAGATGCAAGGCATAACTGTATGGCTCACAATGCCTTCCTATCAAGCAATGTCTAATATACATCATTCTTAATTGTAGGTTGTCCTCCTTTCCCCTCCAAGGGGAGTTGAAGTTACTTATAATACAAGTAATCTTCCATCTGAATTTTCCACAAATTAAAATTTTTACCATAAAATTTCTCAACTTTGAATCTGATTTCTTCTCTCATAACTCTCACTCAACCTAATAACCTTTATTGTGATTTACCACTTTAGCTGAAACACCACCAAAGCTCTGATACCAATTTTTAGGAATTAAGTGAATATAAACTAGATTTAATCCTCCATAAAATCACATAACTAGATTTTAAATGTGTGAAAAATTAGATTTAATTATGCAAAAATAATTCCTTCAATCATAGTTTAAATGAAGGCATAAATGGAGAGAATAAAACCAAAAATAAAACTATAACACAAATATACTATGGTTCACCCAATGTGGGTGTTTCTATATGATATTCACTTTCTACATTCAAAGAGAGAAATAAGAAACTAAGAAGAATGGTCTAAGGCTTGTATGTACCTGGATGAAGTCATGCGCACCAAAATCAAACGATAGCAGGAACTCCTCTTTGGTTGTGGAGGATGACACCTGAAAGAAAAATAGACTAAAACATGAAAAATCTTAGATGAGGAGATGGTGGGATGCCAAGCAAAAGCTTGATCCTAAAAGTACAAAGACTTCCTTGAGGGATATCAACCCACTAATTAAAAATAGAATATTTGACAGAAATAGAAATAATGAAAGACAGAATGAAAGAAATAAAAGACAAAAAGCAAAATGCATACCTGATATGTAGCAAACTGCTTTGCACAATTGTCAGCATCGATCTTTGTGCCGACATCGGTCAAGGAAGGTCACCGATGTCGGTTAAGATGCCAACGTCAGTAGGGGTAATGACCGGTGTCGGTCGGGGCAGTAGTTCTTAGATGGGGTCTAGTCGGGTCTAGATAGGGTTTGGGACTGCAAAATGGTCTGAAGTTTCCTTTGAGGGTTAGGGAGCCTGTTTGGGAGTCAAAGGGATTGTTTGGGGGTCAGTGTAGGGATCTAGGTAGAGTTACAGATTGTATATTCTGGAAAGGGTGGATAGAGGTGATATAGGAAGAAGTCAAGTCGGGTCTGTGGTTTGAATCTAAATCTGGGTGGTGATATCAATTAAAAACAATAGCCAAAAAATAAAATAAAAGCACAAAATAAATGCTTATCTGTTACCTGTTGAAGATAGAGTAGGAGACATGATTGTTGTTGTCAGTGTGTTACAAAAGTTTGATGTAGTAGACCTCTAGTGGGATGACTGAAGCATAATACCTGTACCTAAGAGAGAGAGTGAAAGAGATTTTTTTGCAGATTGATTAAATGAAAAGTTGGCTGATCCTCTTCGAAGGTCCAATGAAAGAATGTTTTGAAAGAAGGTTTGATAATCGATCGAGAAACTGATTGAGAACTAAATAATGAATAACGGATAACGGATAACGGATAACGGATCCTGTGTTTGGGTCGAGAATGCAGTGTTAAGGATAACTGATGCCAGCAGAACCACCGATGTTGGCTGAGTATTGACTGACGTCAGTGACATCGGCTGAGTAGTGACCAACACCGACAGATGCAGAATGGGGATAGAGGCTAATTTTAGCCTTCTACTCATTTTTACATGCTATCAGGGTTAAGGCTCATGGGAAAATAGTCGAGAGGGGCTAAATAGGTGTGGGAGAATAAAATGGGGGTCATAAATGGGTCATAGGGTAATGGCAAGGGGAGAGAAGGGGAGGATGACCAAGGGTTAGACATGATTTTGGTGTCTACATTTGGCCCTTTTTGTCTTGTTGGTTGTTCTGGATGAATTGCAAGACAAAAATAGGAGTTGGTTGCCCTAGGTGTGGGATAAGGTCGATTTTGTCCTGTTAGTTATTCAAATGAACTGCAAGACAAAAATAGGAGGTTGATTACACCGAATGAGATGAGGTATTCCCCCTCAAAGCAGGAGTTGAGGGAAGGGAACTGGGAATTAGGTGCTGATTTGATAAAGAGTGGATGAAAAAAATGGTGAGGGTGAACACTGCAATAGTTGTAATTGTGCGCATACCACTTCACGAGATGGTCAGGTCAAATTGTCATAGGTCAAGGGTTAAAGAGTGCCAAAATTGAAGTAATCAGGCCCCAGCATGTGGTCATAGCTGATCAAGTTATTTAATCGAAGCTGTAGCTCTAATGGGTCGTCATGTTCTAGGTATCCCAGGCTCAAGAAGTGCTCCCAAAAACACGAAAAAGCCACAAGTAGTAGGGATCAACTAGCTTGTGATCCTATGCTTGTGAGGGTCAAAAATATGGGTTGTGCACAATTTTGCTAACCATACATGGGTAGCATACATGCAAAAACAACCAAGGTGAAGTCGTCTTGGAAGTGGTCAAGGTCGGAGGAGATAGGCATGATCTCCAAAGTGGTTGGTCGAGACAGGTCGAGATAGATGATTGGTCGAATGAATGGGCAGACGAAAGAATGTGATCGAGCTAACCTCAAAACACTGAGTGCTACCTACATAGCCCCTATTGTAGAGCCTCAGGCCAATGTAGTTCTCCCTAAAAGGGAGGAAGGGTCAAAGGTAATGGATTGGTATTGGTCGAGGGCAAGTCATGGTCAAAAGGAAGAAAGAAGGTTTGTCCATCAGAGAGATGAACAAATGAGAATGGTCGAGCTAACCCCAGAAGATGTCATGTCATCTGAGTGCTACCTACATAGCCCCTGTTGCAGAGCCTCAGGCCAATGTGGTTCTCCCTAAAAGGGAGAAAGGGTCAAAGGTAATGGATTGGTCTTGGTCGAGGGCAAGTCATGGTCAAAAGGAAGAAAGAAGGTTTGTCCATTAGAGAGACAAACAAATGAGGGTGTTCAAGCTAACCCCAAAAGACATCATGTCATTTGAGTGCTGCCTACATAGCCTAGATTGGAAGGGACCTCAGACCAATGTAGTTCAGACTAAGAGATAAAATGGTCAATGATGGGTGTGGTCATGTGTCGAAATGATGAGGAGAAAAAGATGTTACAGCCTTTTCCAAATGGTGTATGCTGTAACATTGGTCGAGGGGTCTTTCATCCTTAGTAATTTTCCATAGGCATGATGGATGTATGCTAAAAATGAATTGGGTCCGTTTATGCTTCAACAAGTATTGGTTTATGCTTAACATAAATTGAGGTTGGTCTATAGTTTCCATGTGTATTGGTGTCCATAGAAACTATGTGAAATGGACTATGATGATGTTGGTGGTCTAAAAATGTTGAGGTTGGTTTGGTTTGAGAAAATAATTTGGTTGAATGTGACCAAAATGAAAAATAAGTGAAAGGCATATTCACCCGTTCATTGACAAAGACTAGAAGGACAACATAGATAGGGGTTATTAGAACCAAGAGCCCCATTCATGCATGACGTCGTTGACCATAGGTTGTGGTAGAGAGGTAATCGAATCACTTTGACATTAAAGTGAGCTCAAAGTCCCTTGAGTAGGTGATAGGAGGAGGATAGGGTAACCCATTTTAGAGCAGAGATAACTTTGCCCCTTTTTATAGGAGACCCTGAGACAACTACAAGCCAAGTCCATGACCCATTTTTTTTTTTTTTTGAAAGAGCGGATTGATCAATGCGGGAAGTCCACATAGAGATGTCATTTGCTTAGTGGTCATTTGTGAAGCTAATCGATGTGGGAAGCTTCTAAGAAAAGGTGCTATGTGTAGCAAGATTTAGTCATAGCCATCCTTCGAGGGAGTGGTCTATATTTTTGCTTTATATATAAGGGCTTTGAATAGCTGTCCTTCGAGGGAGCAATCAATTAGCTATAGTAATGATAGTACAGCTATCTTTCGAGGGAGCAGTCTACTTTTTGAGTTGAGTTGGTGACCTTGGATATTTTGACATCTTGATTTGTTTTGACAGAAATGTGAGTCATGGACAAGACTATAGAAGGTTAAGGGCTCCCTTTTATTAGGATAAAGCATCCATACTGTATAAAAGGGTTATATAGGATTTGTTAAGGGGAGTAGGGTTGAAAGGAATGAGGACTAAGAGGACAGGGATTGCTCAAGGGATGAGCTCAAGGTAAATGTCAAGTGGATGAGTACTCGACTAACAATAGAATGGTCACAGATGCAATGCATTAAGAGGCCCAGGTTCTGGCCATCCATCAAGAGAAGACAAATGATACGTCCCTGACCCATACTTGTGCATGATAATGAAAGGTCTAAGCCAATTAGGGGCAAACTTGCCTCATTTACTTCACTCCATATTGGTCACGTGTTGATTCTCTTTGAGGATGAGATCTCTGATGTTGAAATCTCATTTTCACAGATTTTTGTCATAGGCTCGCTTGATGCTATGTTGATAGACATGGAGATGATTGAGGGCAGCAAGATGGCACTCATCAAGTAACTCAAGTTGAGCTAAGCAATCTTGACGAAAGTCATCGTTAGAGAGAATGTCATGCAGAGAGATGCAGAGAGACAGGATCTATACTTTGAGAGGTAGGACAGCCTTTGTTTCATACACTAAAGAGAAAGGGGTAGCACCTATGGCGATTCAAATGATAGTGCAGTAGGCCCACAAAGTGAAGGGAATGTGAATATGCCAATCCCTTCTAGTGTCATTGACCACCTTCATGAGAATTTTAGTCAAGATTTTGTTGGAAGCCTCGGCCTGCCCATTTGCTTGTGGGTAGTAAGGCGAAGAGAAACTGAGTTTGATGCCAAATGAGTCATAGAGTTTTTTGGATGGTCTTGTTTTTTAAGGACTTGCCATTGTCAGTGATGATTTTGTGAGGGACACCAAAATGATAGATGATGTGGGTGCTGATGAAGTCGACAGTCTTGTCAGCTTTTGTGGATATGAGAGGAATGGCTTCCACCCACTTAGTGAAATACTCAGTGGCAGTGATGATGGATTGATGATGAAGAGATGAATGAGGGTTAATCTCATCGATGAGATCTAAGCCCCACTGAGAAAAAGGCCAAAAATCTTGAGTGACTTGTAAGGCGTGACTAGGAAGATGAAGCAAGTTAGAGTGCTGCTGACACTTGATGCAATGCCAAACATAGTCACTACAGTCTTGATGAAGGGTGGGCCAATAATATCCCAAACGAAGGATACGCTTGGCAACCGAGTTCCCACTGATGTGTCCACCACAAATTCCATCGTGGACTTGTTTAATGGCATGAGAGGCTTCAGTGGAGGGTAGACAGTGAAGAAGGAGGCCGTGTAAGCCTCGTTTATAGAGAAGACCCCCTAGCATGGTATAGCGAGCTGTGTGTTTGATGAAAGCCCACTGTGCATTGCTAGATAGATCAAGAGGGATGATAGAATGAGATAAGTAGTCTACAAGTTGTTTATACCAAACATCTCATGGATTAGAGTCTATGGTGTTGACATTGTTAGAAGAAAGGTATGAAGGCAATGGTAGATGATGCACCATGACAAAAATTCTAGATGATGATGATGAAGATAGAATATGTGAGGCAAGAGAAGCCATGGTGTTAACAAACTTATTCGTGGATTGAGGAATAGTTTGCAAGAGGTAATGGTCGAAAGAGGCCAGAAGAATGCCAGCACAATTTTTGTACCTTTGCAAAATTTCATTTTTACAGAGGTATGAACCGTTGACCTGATTGACAACAAGCTAAGAGTTGTCAAAGATGTTGATGGACTTGATGTTGAGAGAGAGGGCGGTCTAAAGTCCCAAAATTAAGGCCTCATATTCAGCCATATTATTGGTACAATTAAAGTCAAGCTTGAAAGACAGAGGCATGGGCTCACCATCGAGTGGGATGAGAATAACTCCCGCACCCCCACCAAGTTGACATTTGGAGCCGTCAAAGGACATGGTCATCTAGTAGACAGTGTCATCGGTGGAAAGGACGGTGATAGACTCATCAGGGAACTCGCACTGTGAAGGTTGATTGTTGGGAAGAGGGGCATCTGCCAGTTGATCAGTGATGGTTTGCCCCTTAATGGATTTCTGTTGGATGAACTCGAGGTTAAACTCAGCAAGTAGCATGAGCCACCGAGCCATACATTGATGTTGATATGGCTTGGAGTGCATAAACTTAAGAGGGTCGATGTGAGTGATGACAAAGGTTTTGTGATTGAGAAGATAGTGGTGGAGCTTGTTAGCGACAAAGACTAACGCCAAATAGAGTTTCTCGATATGAGTATACTGAGTTTCATAGTCGACCAGTGTTTGGCTGATATAGTAGACCACTTGCTCACGGTGATGCTCGACTTAGTGCGTGATCATGGCACCTAACAAATAGTTGGTGACAGAGATGTAAAGGTAGAAGGGTTGGTCATCTTTAGGTGGAATGAGGACTAGTGGAGAGACCAAATAGCATTTGAGGGATTCAAAAGCCTCTTAACAGTCCTTATCCCCTTTAAAGGAGATGTCCTTCTTAAGGAGATGATAAAAAGGTTGGCAGCGGTCAGAAAGCTGCAAGATGAAACAACAAATGGACTAGAGCTTCCCTTGTAGACTGTGAAGCTGCTTGAGATTGGTCAGAGGTGGCATCTCGAGGATAGCACAAATCTTGGTGGGATCTATCTCAATGCCATAGAAAGAAATGATAAATCCTAAGAGCTTGCCTGAGAGGACCTCAAAGACACATTTCTTGGGGTTAAGGCAGACATTGTATTGAAAAAGGCAAGAGAAGATGATTTTGAGAATGGTCAAATGGTCACAATGAAGCTTGGGCTTGCTGAGCAGGTCATCCACATAGTCCTCCATGATTTTGTGGAGGAGATCATGGAAAATGTAAGTCATGGCACGCTGATATGTGGCGCTTGCGTTCTTCAAGCCAAAAGGCATGACCCGATAGCAAAAAGTCCCCCATGGGGAGATAAAGGTAGTCTTGTGTTGATCTGCTGGTGCAATCAGGATTTGATTGTATCCTAAAAACCTATCCATGAGAGATAGCATCTCATGGCTGGCCATAAGATCAATAAGTTGGTCAATATTGGGAAGAGGAAAGTCATCTTTGGGACATGCTAGGTTAAGGTCGTGATAGTTTGTGCAGATCCAGATCCCCCCAGTCACTTTGGTGATAGGGATGATGTTAGAGACCCACTGTGGGTAATCGATGGGCTGGATGAAAGAGACAAAAAGGAGGCATTGAAGCTCCTCTTTGACAAGGAGTGCCATGCGAGGATGCATCTTTTGAAGCTTTTGTCTAATAGGTTTAGCCTCTAGTTTGGTGACTATGTTATGGGTAGCGATGGTGGGGTCGATGCCAGGCATGTCACGGTAGGTCCAGGCAAAGGCCTTGCTATGGTTTGAGAGGAACTGGGTGTAGTCTAGCTACTCTTGAGCATCTAAAGATTGACCAATCTTTAAGATGTGAGGAACATCAGAAGAAGGGAGGTTGATGTCAATGGTTGATTCATTTAACATAACCTGGGTCTCAGAAGGGAGAGAGCGCTGGATGAAAGAGTTGTCGGCGCCCATGTAGGAAAGAATGGCATCATCATCAATACAGTGGACAGTGTGAATGGTCATCGACTCATCCTCTATCATGTTGGGATAAATGAGAGGGAGAGACCTGGACACCCCATTTAGTTGATAGGTCAGGGGTTCCAGGCGGATGGTGTTTATGCAAAAAAAACTAGGAGGGAT
The DNA here is from genome assembly GCA_037957365.1 of Torreya grandis. Lineage (NCBI taxonomy): Eukaryota > Viridiplantae > Streptophyta > Pinopsida > Cupressales > Taxaceae > Torreya > Torreya grandis. The sequence continues at coordinate 1,401,507 of JARHVA010001455.1, forward strand.
GGAAACTATCGACTCTGTAGGTGAAGAGGGAAGAATGGGCAAGCTATGAAGAGATTGATCAATGGTGGGTTCAGGGAAAAGGTCTGCAGGGGCCTAAGTGGGGTCATGGTATCCCAAGCCATACCGTTTCTTGGCATCGTCATCATTGAGTGGTTTGATGGGCTGATGGGAGCCTTGCTCATAGCATCTGAAGACAAAACCCTTCCATGCACACCTGTAAAGGTAGGTGTGTGCAAAGGCAGGGTTGCCAAGAAATGAGAAGTCTGATGTGAATGGTTGCGGTGAAGAGAGAGGATTGCCATCAGTAGGAGCTTGATTGAGCCCCCCATAGACAAGATTGGTTTGAAGGTGAGGAAGACCATAAGGCACGACCATCTCGATCTGGTGATCATAACTGGGGCTGTGGTGAAGGCATCCATACTCTTGTGGAGTTTGGAACATGTCTAAGGCTAGCAAGCGATATTCCCCAAGTGAAAGTCATTGGAAGATGTCTTCCATGGGGTCTTTGATTACCACTTGAAGAGGAGGGGTGAGGTCGACCACCGGTTGTGAACTGGTCAAAGCTTTCGTGGATGGAGGCGGTGCCAGGATTGATGGCTTGATAGGAATGGGGACGTCATTTGGCCGATAGGTTGTGTTACAAGTTTTGAAAGGTGATGGGTCAACGGGAATAGTGTGGACTTGCCCATTGTGCTCAAATTTCACACAACGGTGCAGGGTAGAGGGAACACAAGTCATGGCACGGATTCAGGGTTGGCCTAGCAAGATGTTATATTGAAACTCTCCTTCGATGATATAGAAGAGCTCTGGGACTGTGCGTGGACCAACGCAAATGTGAAGGATGACTGTGCCAATGGTTGTGGCAGTGGTGTCATTGAAGAATCGCAAGATTACGTTAGTTTTGGATACGCAATTCTTAGGGAGGGTCAATTGATCAAAGGCATGGGTGGAGATAATATTGATGCTGGCACCTCCGTCAATCATAACGTGCTTAATATGTGTTTGATCAACATAGGTAGTGATGAAGAGGGCGGCATCCTAATCTTTCGTGTTAGATGTAGGAATCTTAGAATCACTGAAAGTGATGGAGGCGACAGGGGATAAAGAGTGGACTAGGGTAGCAAGTGGTTGGGGGTCTTCAGGTTGGACCTCCATTGCCTGCAAGGCTCGGATGAGGGCTTGACAATGCTGGGGTGAGGTTTGGATGAGGTCATAAAGGGACATCTTCATGGGTGTCTGGTGAAGTTATTTTAACATGGAGTCATGAATCGCCCCTAAAGAGGAAGAAGAAGAGGGTTGAGGTGCGCCAAGGATAGAAATCTTAGGCTTGGGTGGTTGAGGTGGCTAGACAAAATGATAGGTCCAAGGAATGGTAGCTTTTTCTTTTGCCTTGTCCTTTTGTGACCTAGTGGTTATGTGAATGGCATTGATTTTGAAGATAGGGGGTGAAGGAGATGAAGGAATCATGGCCTACTGATGAGATGTTGATGTGGTTGAAGAGGTTGGAGGAATGTGGGAAAGTGTCAGGGGTCAGTTGACGGTGTCCTCAAGAAGAAGAATGTCCTTCTCCATGTAGCAATGAATGATGGCCTTGAGGGCACAGCAAGTCTCGGTATCATGTCCTGGCGTACGATGATATAGGTAAATCTTCATATCATCAAACTAGGAGGGCTTAGACCTGAGAGGTTGGAAGGGCTTGATGGGCGGAAGGTTTATGTTAGAAGTCTACAAAAGTCAGTGCAATATCAAAGAGTATGAGCCCACTAAAGGGTCTGTGCTCATTGATGTGTGTGATGCTGGTGACTTTTGCTTGGGTGGTGTTGGAGGAGACTTCCGTACCACCTTCTAGGTTGATGGTGCGGTGACAGATGAAGATGACACCTTCTCTGTGAGAGGTGCCAAAATTTTTGGAGAGGATAGGCTGGTGGTAGGCAAAAGAAGTAGAGGAGGCAACTGGTTTTGATTAGAGGTTGGAGTGGGGAGGATTTTGATCAAGGTCAAAGGATGAGGGCCCAAAATAGAGGGCAATAGTGATGGGGGAGGAGGAGTTCGCCTCTATGGTTTGGTAGTCTTCTTGGATTTGATTTGAAGACTACTATTGGTCGAGGTCTGGTCTAAGTCCACCTTCACTTGCGGATGAGTGAGGTTGGAGACAGGGTGAACACCGAGTGACTTAATTGGTTTAAATGAGGTAGATGAGGGTTTCGGTCCTGATGCGGTTGGTTGAGGTGTAGATGGTCTAGAAGTGGAAGTCTGGTTTTTGTTGAGAGTCTTGGGAGATTCTCCCATGGGAGGATTAATAGCATGAGATGAGAGGGCATGGGCATGTTGAAGAGCTGTGAGATGCTCCCACAATACCTGATGCTCCACTTTCCTTGAAGGGAGAAGTTTGAGTTTCTCCACTAATCGGGAAAATGGCTGAGAAGATGTTGGATGAGGCTTGGGTCCTTAAGAGGATGTGGATAGTTATGGGGTTGAAGATGAGACTGGTGTAGCGGTCTCATACCCAAGGCATGATGAAGTCATGACATGTTTGTCTTTGGTTGGAGACAGAGGAGAGATAGGTTCTTCCCTGGGTGGAGAAGAAATTGGAGAATGAGGCTCCTCAAGAGGGTAAAGGGCAGGAATGATTGTGCCCTCCACTTGTGGTTGAGGAGTAGGAAGGGTCGGGTCCTCCATAGGTAGCAAGAAGGAGGATGGTGAGACTGGTGGAGCTGGTATGGTCAAGGTGTCCTTCAATATAAGAGAAGTTGACGGAGAACTAACTGGAGGTTCATCCACATACAATGGAATGAGGGGTGGACTAACTTCTTGAGTTTGTGAAAGAGTCTGGTCGGGGATGAAGGGCGAGACCATATTGACTGTTCGTACATTATGTTCGTGAATGTTGTCAGTCATGGTCTGGACATTATTTTGGGTTAGAGGATGATTGGGGAATGGTTATTTAAAGATGTCGATGCCCTGATTGGATGGCACATTGGGATTGTCAAGGACAAGGTCACCCTTTTCCAGCATGTTTTGGATGATGTTTTTAAGGGTCTTATAGTTGCCAATGTCATGGCCTTTAACACGGTGGTAGTTACAGAAGTCATTTTCCCTATACCACGCAGGGATGGTGCATGAGGGATCAAATTATGGAGGTGGTCAAATTTGGGGGAGATTGAGAACCCCCTATTTGACAAGTTTTTCTAGCACAGATGCGTATGATTCTCCAAGTGGAGTATACTGTCATTGTACGTATCTCTGCTAGAATTGGCAAGTGATGCTTTGGGACGTGGATGGCTCAGGCTGGTTGGTTGAAGGCGAAGAGGATGAAGGTCTAATGACCACAGCATTTGCTGAAGCTTTAGACCTAGGGTTAGATGAAGAAGGCTTAGAAGAAGAGGAGTCATTGGTCTTGGAGTTGGGATTCTTACTCTGCAACTTGACATTGTTTTCCTCGACGGCACGTAATTCAAGTTTGTGGGCCATCGTGAAGGCTTCATCAAAGGTGTAGAAGGTTTGAATCTGTAAGGTAGAAGAAATATGCTTGGCACAGGCTTGGGAGAAAAGTTCAATAAGTTTAGGTTGGGGTAAGGAAAATGAGAGCTGATTGATAAGGCTTCTCCAGCGAGCAATGAAATCGGCTATGGATTGATCCTCGAACTGTCAGATAGAATAGAGGTCTGTGATTGAGACCTTTTTGGTGATGTTGATAGAGAAATGGTCGAGGAAGAGTTGGGCCAGCTGAGTGAATGTGAAGAGAGAATGGCTAGCAAGGGAGCTGTACCAGTCGAGAGCAATGCCAGAGAGGGACATAAGAAATGTGCATAAAAGCAATGCATCATCATGGGCAATGAGATAATAGGCATGTCTAAATGCCTATAGGTGCTGTTGCGGGTCTTCCTTGCTTTGGAAATGAGAGAATTTAGGAAGTTCCCACTGGTTGGGGTATGGTCGTATTGGGACGGAAGGATGAATGGGCTCATTGCAAATTTGCTCGTATGAGAGGGCATTACGTGAACTAAAAATAGAGGTCTCGAGATTGGACATTTTGTCCATCAGCATTTTGATGATGTCTACTGATGGATTGGTGGGTGGAGTGCCCCCTAGATGATAAGGCACTTGGAAGGTATTGAGAGGGGCGTATGACATGGTTGGTTGCACTTGTGTAGGCGCAACATATGGGTAGCTAGTTGTCAGGGTGGAAGTTGAAACCAAGGGCACTTGTATTATGGGGTTGGTAGGCACAAGTTGGATAGGGGCCGTCAAAGATGGTTGAGGAGTGGCCACACTTGTTGAAGGGTAGATAGTTACTCTTGTGTTGATAGGTGTAAGAGTAGGGGGGATAGAGACCACTAGGTTTTGGAAAGGTGTAGGATTTGGTTGAGTAGTTTGAGGTTGAGGGGGTGTCGGAACCCCTATGGAGGTAGGTCTAGAAGGAGAGGCTAAATTTTGAAGGTAGGACACGGTTGAGTTATTAGTCGAGGTGTTGGCTTGATTGTCTATAGGTTGAATTGTAGATGTTGTTGATGTGATCATTGTCTCGACTAAGGAAGTCAGCATCCCATAGATTGGGTTGCCTAAGGAGTCTCGCGTTCGGCTTCACGCGAGATAATTTTGAAGGGCTCTACCATTGAGGTCCAAGAATCTTTTGAAATTTTGGTCCCCTTCAGGGACAATGGGAGACTGGGTTGGGGTTGATCGGGTAGGAGTTCTTTCAGTCTCTGAGTGGAACTCCATTATAGGACTGGTTATGGATGGGGAAGATGGAAGAGGTTGACGCCTCGCGTGGTCAACAAGAGCCTTGGTTTGACTATGAGTCAGAACCATTCAAGGCAAGAAAGAATGTCCTCACAAGCTCAAACAAAGAACAGAAAAGATGAAGAACACAAGCAGACCCTAAACGTTAAATCCCTAGGAATAAATTATTAGGATCTTGGTGGCTTATGCCTTAGAATGTGTGAGGAAGATTGGCTTTTGAGATGGGTCCTAGAAGAAGTAGTCTAGAGCTGGTTTCAGGTTTGTTTAGGTGCTCAAAAGTCTGGGTTAGGTTCTGTACTTGGCCTGGTGCTAAGGAGCAAGCTCCCCTCACTTCACGAGTCCAGTGATAAGCTAGGCCCACTTAGCCAAAATATACTTCCCCTAGAGATTATCCTCTGCCAGAGAATAGAGTGGGCTTTCCCCTTGGTGATGAAATCCAAGTAGGATTGTCGGGATGGGTAAGGTATCCGTTAGGGGATGAAATCCCAGTCGGGCCTTGTCTCAGGTGAGTTTTGATGTTTGATTTGTGCAAGTGGTTCGGTTGTGTAACATAAAGTGGACTACGATTAATTCAATATGTGGTTATTAATTACTAGGTGTGGACTAAGAAATGCAAACATGAAGAAATGATATGCAATGTGTTTTAAGCCCAAGTCGAAATGTGAGTTTGAATGAAAACAAGTTGAGAAAGGGTTAAAGAATATGACTTTTGACTAGTTTGAAATGAAAGAAAAGAAAGAAGAGTTTCTTTTTAATCCCGCTTATGATGTCCTTTAGAAGAGAAGAAAGAGGTGAAAAGGGAGAAGCCTAATGCACCTATATGAATAGAAAGAAAAGAACCCAAGGAAGACCCTAAGGTCCCACCGAGCGTGCCAGAATATTTTTATATGATATTCGCTTTCTACATTCAAAGAGAGAAATAAGAAACTAAGAAGAATGGTCTAAGGCTTGTATGTACCTAGATGAAGTCATGCGCACCAAAATCAGATGATAGCAGGAACTCCTCTTTGGTTGTTGAGGATGACACCTGAAAGAAAAAGAGACTAAAACACAAAAAATGTTAGATGAGGAGATGGTGGGCTGCCAAGCAAAAGCTTGATCCCAGAAGTACAAAGACTTCCTTGAGGGATATCAACCCACTGATTAAAAATAGAATATTTTTTGACAGAAATAGAAATAATGAAAGATAGAATGAAAGAAATAAAAGACAAAAAGCAAAATGTGTACCTGATATGTAGCAAACTACTTTGCACAGTCACTGGCATCGGTCTCTGTGCCGGTGTCAGTCAAGGAAGGTCGCCGACATCGGTTAAGATGTCGACGTCGGTAGGGGTAATGACCGGCGTCGATCGGGGCAGTAGTTCTTAGACGAGGTCTGGTTGGGTCTGGACAGGGTTCGAGACTGCAGAATGGTCTAAAGTTTCCTCTGAGGGTTAGGGAGCCTATTTGGAAATCAAAGGGATTGTTTGGGGGTCAATGCAGGGATCTGGGCAGAGTTATAGACTGTATATTCTGGAAAGGGTGGATAGAGGTGATACGAGAAGAAGTCAAGTCGGGTCTGTGGTCTGAATCTAAATCTGGGTGGTGATATCAATTAAAAACAATAGCCAAAAAACAAAATAAAAGCACAGAACAAATGCTTACCTGTTACCTACTGAATATAGAGTAGGAGACATGATTGTTGTTGTCGGTGTGTTGTAGAAGTTTGATGTAGTAGACCTCTAGTGGGATGACTGAAGCAGAATACCTGTACCTGAGAGAGAGAGTGAAAGAGATTTTTTTGCAGATTGATTGAATGAAAATTTGGTTGATCCTCTTCGAAGGTCCAATGAAAGAATGTTTTGAAAGAAGGTCCGATAACCGATCGAGAAACTGATTGAGAACTGAATAACAAATAACGGATAACGGATCATGCGTTCGGGTCAAGAACGCAGTGTTAAGGATAACTGATGCTAGCAGAACCACCGATGTTGGCTGAGTATTGACCAACATCGGCGATGTCGGTCGAGTAGTGACCAAAGCCGGTAGATGCAGAATGGGGACAGAGGCTAATTTTAGCCTTCTGCTCATTCTTACATGCTGTCAGGGTCAAGGCTCATGGGAAAATAGTTGAGAGGGGCTAAATAGGCATGGGAGAATAAAACGGGGGTCATAAATGGGTCATAGGGTAATGGTAAGGGGAGAGAAGGGGAGGACAACCAAGGGTTAGACACAATTTCAGTGTCTACAGTGGGCTACATCCACCAAGAAAGTCCTCAATATAATCTATAATAAAAAAAAGATTACAAAGTCCTCTCATAGAGATAGAATATCTCCTTTATAATTCACAAATGAATTCTCTGAATTGTTAATCCAAATATGAAATCTATCAATAATTCTACACAAATGCTCTACCACAATTGTACCTACATAAAACCACCTCAAAATTTTCAATACCACACCCTATAAAATAATATCACTTTTTGTCTCATGCAAAACTTGTTATCATATCTTGTCTTATCCTGTCACATCTCCAAAGCCTCATCTCCACTTGTAGTTATCAATAAATGAGGAAAACCACCTAACAAGGAAAATCATGACATATTTCACCTTTTAATGCTTATCCATAAGCTCTTTATGAAGAATCATGCCATCCTACTCTAAAGGCACAATTTCCAATGCTAAGAGATAACCATTTCCATAACACATCATAGAAATTATTAAATAAGACATTTAATAAATTTCTCTTCCAAAATTATTAAATAAAACATTTAATAATTTCCTCCACCTATGAAAATTAAATATTTTTAAATTAATTCCCTAAAATAAGGAAATCAATCCCACTTCCAATAAATATGGAAGTCCACATGAGAATTATTAAATACACATTTAATAATATTCACCCATATGAGGAGTAAATGAAAAATGTGTTCCCCACATCTTTGGAGTTCTCTAAGACCCCAAAATTTACCATCATGGTCATGTGATAGCCCCAAATGGCTCCACACTCAACAAGAAGAAGGGTTGGAACCACCAAATGTGGCTCGCTAAAGTGTAACCATAGACGTTGAATGTCCCTAGTATCTAATGTGGACCGCTTACAAAATGAGAGAAATCAAACTACTATAGATGGATCTAGATTCCATTTAAAAAATTTGTACCTTGTAAATTTTTAATTTTCAAATTTCAAATTAGAAATATGAACATGAATGAATATCATACCCCCTATATTTTTAGTGAATTGATAGAGAATGACAATTGAACTTGTAACTATTTGAAATGTGTAACTTATAATTATTTTATGCATGACCATGTATATGTATCATGTATTTGTCAATATGAATTGAAATAAATGTAGGAATAAGTGCACATGCATGATACCTACCCTAATAATATGAAAAATTTGAACCATATTGTAATTTTGAAAATGATATATACTATCATAAATATAATTTTTTTCTCGTGGTAAGCCTATTGTGATGCCCCCATTTTGAGATGAGGGGTGTAGCCTGAAATCCAATTATCTCAAAGTAAACTTTTAGAATATGTTAAAAATGTAAGTGTGAACATTAGAAATGTACTGTACCGTAGTTTTGAATATAGCATTGAATTGCATATGAAACATGTGTGAGATAGATAAAGCATTGAATCACATAAGTAACATGTGCATGATAAATGCCATGGAACAAGAGTAAAAGTATATCAAGTGCACCATAGTAAATATTTATATTTTTGTCCCAAAAATATCAAAATATATAGTACCCTAATGGAAACCCATTATTTTTTTGTAAAAAGGCCTTAAAATGACCTAGGACTCTTTTTTTCCAAAGCCTAGAGGAAACTAGAGGTCTAGGTGTAATTTGTAACTTGAATATTTTTAAATTACATCCATACCTCTGCTTCCTACTTTACTCATAGCTAGTAGAAACTAGAGATTGGAATACAATTTGTAACTTGAAAACATTAAAAATGATTTTCAACATCCACTTCTCGTGCATCACTCCAACTAGAAACTAGAACTCTAGTTGCAATTTTTAACTTACAAAGTTGTAAATTATATCTTGAGTCCCACTTCCTATAGACTACCCTTGCTACAAAAAATAGAACCTCAGTTTCAATTTGTAACTTGTAAAGTTTCAAATTGTAAATTGATTTCTACTTTCCCATTTTTTTAATGAATCAATCTACCCGATGGAAAGTGGATGTCAAAGTATAAATTGTAGATTTTTAAAATTATAAAGTTGCTCCAAGACTTTGAAGTTATAAGCCTCCTACCAACTACCAACTTAAGGGAATTTATTATATATGTTATTTAAATCAATATGGGGTTAATTTTAAATCATTATTTATTTGAAAAATTAATAAAATTAGAACTCTACGTAAAAAAAAGACCCTGCTATGATGTCAAACCATGATGTCATGCTGAGCAATGCAACCACGAACCATAACCACCATTGCCATCTCATGAAAAATGGTATTCCCCTATTTTTTCCATGTATTTCCCAAAATATTTTCATATTTATATAGAAATGATTAGTTTCCATTTTTCTATGCAAAATCTATGGTTTTCATTTCATTTTACTCACATTGCTCATAGTTGCTCTAGTGTTATGCTTGCATTGTGTTTTTCCCAAAGGATTTTCTACATATTTCCCAAGTATTTTCAAACATTTTTTAGATTTTAAAGAATCTAGGGTTTTTTAACTCCATACAAACTAGTAGAATATTCCCTTGAATATTCCTCACATAGTCCTTATAAACTTTTCACTTGCTAAAGTAACTCTAAAACCCACAGAGTTTCCACCTGCATTTGCAACCCTATAATTTTGTGGGCAATCTCAGTGCATCTTGAAAATCCAAATCTCATCAGGGATCTTACTTACAATTACAAGATTAAAACCCACCATAGTTTTCATTTGACCTTACAAGTGTATTTTACAACCACAATCCCCATTAGACATTTTCCCTATAAGAGCAACTCTAAAGTCCATCAAAACTTATACATATGTTTTACACCCCCAAAGCCTACCAAATCTATATTTGGTTTTCCCACAACAAAATATTTAGAATATATGTATATAAAAGAAAATAAATTAAAATCCAAGGGACCTATTATCCCACTCATCTTGGAATCCAAAACCAATGAGATCATATATACAAACCTAGGTCACATAGACCTAGGTGATTTATGGACTAGGGTGAATGTTGAATTCAAAAAATAACTAGATTCAGAGCATTTATGACTATAGATTACCTCAAGCATTATTTTTCCCTTTATTAGTGTAGAGCCCTGAGTTGGTGTTCACATTATAAAATCACTATAATATGGAGAAGAGAGAAGTTTTAAATAACAAGGGGAAAGGATTATGAACCTAGACCCTGACTTCATAGACTTAGTGTTCTTGATCCCATAATATGAGAGTTATCTTGATATAAATCTTAAATCACCTAAGAATTTATAGCAAGACAATAACACTGGATGTCTAAGGGTAATCAATAAACAATGGCTAAAATTCACTAGGCCTACCTCTACAAGACTACCCAAAACACTAGAAAGAATAGACTTTAAGGATGAACTGGGCAATTTGATCATACTCTTGCATAAATTCATTGGTAACCTTGATGACAAGAAATTTTAGGATTAGATGTACCAATACATGTGGTTAATCCATCAAAATAAGTATTACATCCATTGGGCCTAACTTATAAGTGACTCCATCCATAAGCAATTGATGGAAGTATAGAATATAGGAACATTTTACATGACTTCATATCTAGTATACATATTATAAAAGGGTAAATCATTCCCAATATTGAATACAATAGATGAACAAGTTAACAAGTTCTTTAATTATTACCCTGACCTCTCCCTTGAGGTAAATAGGTAGAATTTCATAAGGGTAAATGATGCATTCATATACTACATCATATTCATGTTTGACAAAGTGTTAGAAAAGAAGAGATTCATTGGTGTTGCTACTTCAAAGATAAAAAATTGGGGATCTTATTCCATCCAATTACCTCCATACTCATACATCAGAGTAGGAGGATTTAGTGGTTATCCCTAGACCCTCCCAAGGTATGTAATAAAAAATGGGCTTTAATGGAACTTGTGAGGTAGCTTGTAGAAACTCACAAAATGTTATCAAGGAAACACAAGGAAGGAATCCATTTCCCCATTAGTATAGGGATTTATGCATGCCTTTCCTTATCCAAAACCAAGTGTGTAGACATTGAAATGACTTATATGACCTTGAGGGATCTGGAGCCAAGGCTATTCTATGATGTAAATGGCAACATTACTAGTACATTAGGGATCAAAACATATTCCCATGTTCCCTACTATGAAGACTACTAAGAGGACCTACAAGATGAATAAGAAGTGAGACTAAAGGATTATTCTAGGATGACCCTAGATTAGATTAGGTATTTTTACATGGCACTAGTCCTTGAGGACTTGGTAGATGATGAATCTCTAGTAGATAGTGTTTACTATGATTACAAGATCTTTTCTCAACCCCTTCTAGTAGTTAGGTGGTCCATTCTTGAGTCCTTATCATTAAAGGATAGAACCACCAATGTAATAAATAGAAAAATTAACTAGCTTATAATCAAAGGGGTCAAGGCAACCAAGGAAATAGTGAGCATTAGTGAGAAGTTAAGAGAGATGAAGGAGAAGTGATTTCCATCAATAGCAAAAGTTTCTAGTAGTAGAACTCAAATATAACAAGTACATAAGCCAATGGTATCTCATAAAATAAAATAGAATCAAAAGGCTAAAAGAGGACAATCTAGTAGCCAAGGAGAAGAAATGGATCAACCCATAGTAATTTTGGATGAAGACAAAGCTACCCCTAAAGCATAAATAATTTCTCCTCATATCTCTATCATTCCATAAAATACAACACCTCCTCCTCCTATCTCCACTCTACCACCACCTTAATTAATTTCCCCTTCCATTTCTACTAGCTCACCTATGCCAATAACTCCATTGCCAATAGTTAAATCAACACAATTGGACACTCAGGCTTCACTTCCACTCCCCTTTTCCATAAATTAACTCTTTTCTTCTATAATTCCTTCCATCTTATCCCTAATCACCACCACCACCTTGTTAATCACTAATACCACACAATAGTATATAGTTATGAATTTATTCATCAGGACTATGATACCACTAGCCATCCCAATCACTGGGATATCTACTATATTTTCATCTCCTATCACCTTCCCCATTTCATCAAACCTAAGTATTCCCATAACATTAATTGATTCATTCATGGATCTAGATTCTACACTCTCATAGGTTCCCCTTTTTCAACTCCCTATGCCTATCCCTCCACTAGTGTCACTTCCATCTCCTTTACCCTTGATAGTCACATCCATTTCCACTGCACCTATTTCTTCCATTTCCAAAATAACCCTAACCCCCATAAAGGAGGTATAAATAGAGAAAATCATTGATACAAATGTGGCCACTCAACCCATAGATGGGAAAGAGATTACCAAAACATCAACCAAATATTTAGTGGCCATATCATTAATAGACACAACACTCATCATCCTAACCACCAATTCAAAAAATTTAGCTATAGATTCACAGTTGGTAGTGCTAGGACAATAGGATACCACTCCAAGTTAGTTAGTGTTATTAGTGGGGAAGAAATGGAAGAAAATGGTGTCGCCTATTACACTTGATTTTGGCCTTATAGAGGCATCAAAGAGATTAAAGGTAGTTCCCAAAACCATATCAAGAATACTATATGATTTAGTAGGGGAGAAGTATGTAGAGATTACAATCCTCCCAATAGACAAACAAAGAGAAGATCTAGGGGTGGGGGATTACCAAATATCAAAAGTTCACCTTGGTAATCCTACAAGAGAGGGATTGAAACATGAAGTTAAATCAAGCATTAACTCTCTTTTTAAAAAATGCATAGTGATAAGGTCATAAAAGATGAATTAAAGAATAAGGTTGAACAATTGATAACTACACTCAAGAAGTTCATTGGGCTTATTGTCAGACCAACACAATCCATTACTTAGATCTATGATAGAGAAATGCTTGATGTAGTAACATATATTGGTAGCATGGGAAGGGATACAAAGGACTAGGTAAAGGAGCTCATTTCAAATGGAAATAGAGTCATTAAGTTAGTAATTTACTAATACAAAGCTCTAAAGGATGGATGGGCAACTTTGAAGGATCAAATAAGCAAATATTAGGAAGAGATAGAAAAGTTGAAATTATTCTACCCAAAGTTATAAGCTATGGATAGGATTGAAATTGATACCCTCATTACAGAAAAGATATTGAAAAATGATGCAGAGCATGAGGAATTAGATAAATTAGCTAATTTTAGAATAAGAATACTCATAGAGAGTATTAATAAAGACAAGGATACACATGACAAAGTCACATATACGATCTTTGAAATTGAGTATTTTCTCAATAAATTGTCATGTCAAGCAATGGATCATCAAGAATATATCCTTTTCATAAACTAAATTCAAGACAAGTTAAAAGGAGTGGTCAAAAGAGAGTCCACATGAGACACAACATTTAACTTGAGCTCCATCCATCATTTTATCAAGTCCCATAATACACTGGATCAAATGGGGAAAGAAAATCAAGTATAAAGGGCTATATAAAGGTATCTCTCTAACATAATTTTTAAAATGTGAAATAAGCAGCCTATATTCTTTTGGTCTTAATGAAGATCATATCCTAGATATCTTCAAGAGTTTTGATGCTTATATTGAGAAAACACAAGAAAAGGACAGAGCCTTCATAGGTTATGGTTTTAGATTAATTATTTCAATCAAATACATTCTATATATTACATTCCTTTATTGTAAAAATATTGTAAAGTTGTAGATTACAAATTATAACTATCATTTTGATAGCTATTTTTTAGAATGAGCCACTTGTAATTTCCAAGCAACTTTTTGATAGGTTGAAAAGTTGTGAAAATCAAACTTGTAAATTGCACTTTCTTTTTTGATAAAGTTTGAGTTATTTAACTTGTAAGAACTCATGTTGTAAATTGCATTTCTAGTTTTGTCAAAATTAGATGACTTAAAAAGTTGTAAAAATCCCAATTAAAAAATAAAAGTTAGGTTTTGCAAAAAAATAACCTAAGATATCTAAAATCTATCTATTTTTTTTTAGTATGAGTTCATTTTGGCACCTTATTGCATGGATAAGATATAATAGCTCAACTGAAGATCATGAAGGTATTGCATGAAGATTCAATAAGTTTTCCCATGCCTTTAGCAATTTTTGGAATGCCTAATAGTTGCATGTTCCTTTTCTAACCATTTACATTGCCAAGGATATCATTTTAGCTGAAGATCATGTCCCTTTGCATAAGGGTTTCAGATTTTGCTTGCTCTTGAACTGGGCATGGATGTTTTTGTTAACTATCTCTCTTTCATGAGAATATTTTATATAAAAATGGGTACTATGGTGTATTCCATTTATATTTTTATTGTTAGATAAATTATTATACATTTTGAATAAGTTATTTGCATGTTATAACCTAGAGAATGAGAATATATTAAAGATTTGCCTTACTTGTATGTGTTATCTTTGTGTATGCAAGGTTATTTATCAAATTTTTGGATGCTTTTATTCTTATTTTAGTCATAAAATTTCATTTGTGGTATTATTTTTCCCTTTTGAGAGATTATTTGATTAAAAATATAGAATCTTGTCCCTTATATGATAAATACCCAATATTACCTCTAGTTTCATTTTTGCATGAGTTTGTGATCTAATAAACTTCAATATATTTATTAATCTGCAATGTTCATTTAAATCAAGCATGAACATCCACTATAAATATTTGGTGAAATCACCATTTCCAATTTTTTAAATTCATTTTTAAAACTCTTTTCCTCATAGTTAAACCCTAGTTTAAAAGCAAGATCACTAAGAAGCATAATTTACACATAATCAGGTAATTTATTAGTTGCACCAAATTTAGTGAAAGGAATCCAACCTTATCTAAAGGTTCACCTCAATTCACTAAGGTCATACAACTTGGAGGTCGAAAAATATACACTAAGTTTCCAAATAATAGTGTGGCAAGAGGTAAGGCAAGCAATGTGACCCCAATGTATGTGTAAAGAATTCATTACAATGTAAAACAAATTATTGATATAGATAGTAATGTACATGCCTTCAATATGAAAGAGACTATGTGTGCTCATGGGGAATGTAAGAGTAGATATATGTGATCATGTAAGTGCAAAGGAAGTCATAGTGTGATAGATATGCTATAGTAAGCAAGTGGATTGGCATAGATAATGTGCATTGTAAGAAATGTAAGATTTTTTTTTGGATTTTTTGAATTGGTTAAAAATAAAGATGGTAAGTGACCAAAGTGAAACATAAATCCAAGAGATATAACAATGCTTAGATAATGGAATATAAGAAGTTGAGAATTAAAATAAAATAAGCTATGTACAAAGGAAAGTGTAAGTAGCTAATCAATTACTTGATTATAGTAAATTTTGCACATATTTCCTTGTATAAAGGTTATCCATATGCTTCTTTTTTTGATAAGCCAAAAAATAGAATAAGATGTTATGGTGTAGATATATTTGATCCATTATATTATATCATAGGTGGTGTATGATGGATATTGGTCATAATTGTATTATATGTCCTTGTTGGAGTATGCCCTACTTTTTTTTCTTGTTTTATGATTATGTCTCTCTTTTAAAATGGTGATCATTGCACTATCTTGATAAAATATTAGAGAATCATAATTAGTATTTAGTGTAGCTCCCATTAATATTTTCCATAATATTTTAAGGATTTCATTATATTTATATAAAGTAGGATCAATGTGAAATAATGTTTAACATGATTTAGGACCTAGAGTGTTTAGTAATATGATAGATCTTATGCAATGATTTGGTTTTGTAATTTTATTGAGATGTTGTGTATAATACCTAAGATATATGAAAAGAGATAGGATGCATATATTAGCTTCTTGTATGTGCATAACCTCAACATTAGTCCATTGTTTACCATCGATAATTGATTTAATAATGAGAGGCTATGGATAGATAGAATCATGTTTTTTTGCCTCATTGTGAACCATATTTTGAGGAATGAATTTATAATTTGAGTCTTTCATTAAAATAAATTTATTAATAATTCATTTTTTGAAAATAATTTGATCTCTAGTTGGTAGATTTATTTGAGATTTTAATTTCTCTATTTTCAACTATTAGTTGGGAGATTTGACCATTATAACAGAGAAATATTTGAGTCAACTTATTGTGATATAGTATTGTATCTATTTGAAGTATTTTTTAGATCTTGTTGATTATAAATGAGTGTTTTTTCCATTATTTTTTATAAAATAAATATCTCTATATTCACCCACTCAAGCACATGTGAATAAATAATGAAATAATTTTTCATATTCATCTATGTGATTGAAATTTAATTTACATAATTGATCATTTGTTTATTCTTATGTATTTTCATCATCATTGTTATAGTAGTTACCGATATAAAAAAGAATATTTAGAAAGGACCAATAATGGTAGTTTTATAGGAGGATATTATATTTATTTAGGAATTGTAACTTGTTGCTTTTCTTCATTGATAGGCTCTTATATTTGTGTAAAAATTTGCACTTTTCTTGTAGATTTTTTAATAGGCTATGATATTTGTGTGGAAATTTGAGTAAAATGTGGGATATAACTTATGTTACTTAAATTTTCCCACTAAATAAGTATGCATTTGTGCCCTTGGAATTCATTACTCAGGTGGTATGATAGAGACCTTATCATATTATGATTATGTCATTTTGTAATTATTGACCAAATTTCACTTTTAGTCAAATTGAATCAACCCCTAAATTTTTAAACTTTTTCAAAGGTTAATATATGTATAAAAGGGTCTCATGTGTGTCTAAACACCTCACTTATCCCTACTTTAGCCTTGGTCTAAGCTTAGATTACTTGTACTTATCTAGTCAACCAAAGTCAACTCTAGTCAAACATGGTCAAATGCTCAAATTATCTTTAAAATGTCATGATATGGTCATTTAAATGTTATAAGGTCCCCATAAGTCATAAATTTTCCCTTTTCTATGTTTTATATGCAAAAAATGCCTTTTAGTCATATTTTTAGCTTATTAAATGACTTGTACAGATGAGTTAAAGAAAAGTATTTGTCACCAAGAAAGACTATAATGTTTAAGAGGTCATAACATGTCAAAAATTAGTTAGAGTTAGTAAATAATTAGTTTCATGCATGAAAATAGGGAGATCTCCTTGAAAATAGGCCATTAATGGCACTTGTACAGACTTGGGAAGTCCATATTTAGCTTAAAAATGTTTACCTAGTGTCTCTTCAACTTCATAAGGTCTCTCACATGCTTGGTGTGTATATATTTCATTAGATAGATCAAGTTTTTCTTTTTTTCCTTCTTTCTTGCCTTTGCAAACCAAGAAGAGTCAATTTTAAATGCTTGGTACAGTCCATACAAGTGGAGTTGGGAGGAGTGCTCTTGAGGGTTGAGAGGAGTCTTATTAAGATTCATTTTCATGGTAACAAGTTTTAATTTCATGGATCCTCCTTTATGAACCATTGCTAAGAAGCTAGTCAGCTCTTTATGCACTCACATCCATGAGGGATCCCTATTTGAGATTATTCTAGAATATTTTACTTTTTTTTGAAAATTTGGGATGTTTTATGTGTTTCTAAAGGATTTTACATAGGTTTTCCCATGGTATTTTGGCTTTTGGAGATCTAAAAATCTAAATAAGACTCTTCTAGGCTTGTTAGCACTTACAGATTGGTTCCCTCTTCATGGTGAATCTTGTTGTTGAAATGAGGTTATTGAAGCTTATTTCAAGGTGATTTTGGTGTTTACCATGCATTCAAAATCTTCATAATAAGTTTGAATTTATTTTAGGCCATTTTTCAACACATATATTATTTCAAATCATCCCTACTGCCTACAACATTTCAAGTGCACCTATAGGTGCCATTTATGAGTAAGCATGTGGGAACATATCTAGGATGGGTTGGAGGTCCTTGAAGTTGAGAATCCTTCATCTAATAAATTTATAAATACCTAGAAGAGATTTAAAGTATCTAGGTTGATAACACTGTCCAAGGTTCAGGTTCACTACCTATATGTGTAAATAATCACCTATAGGTGATCCAAACAAGGGATTGAGGTATATAATGAAGTTTTAGATCATGAAATGAAACCCTTTTTGGAGTCTTAAGGTATTAAGAATACCATAAAATACATGCTTGAAATGATAAGTAGAAGATAAGAAGGAATGGTTAGCCCTAAACATGAAATGATAGTATTTAGGCCCCTTGTCCCTAAATTGAGCAAACAGAGATCCTTAGGTGTTTTGAGAATAACTTTTGGCATGACTTCATGAACTCTTGATACCTCTAAATGTGTCTAACCTGAAGTCTCTACTTTGGAGAATCACTATGCCAAATTTTAAGGAGGAAGAAAGGGTGGAAGATGATGTTTGAGGGCCTCAAATATGCCCATAAACACACTAAAAAAATTCAATGACATCTATAGGGGTTTGTTCCTTAAACAAATTTACATTCAAACTGGTGATTCTAACCCTTCTTTCATGATCAAGTATTTTTTGATGGTGAAAGTTATAAAGTGAGCATAGTTATCATCAAGTAAAGATGACAATATGGTTTTTTCAACCCATACCTCTCCTCAATCCATATAAAGTGTCTCAGTTCACCTACAACTAGGTGGGAAAAAGTGAGTTTTTGATGTCTTGATGGTGTTTGAAAGCTATTTAAGGTATGAACTAGATCAAATGAAAATCTTATGACCTTAGGATATTTTGAGAGGATGAATACACACCATTGACAAGATTTCTCACAGCCACCTCCACCTATTGGCAGGGTCAACAAGCATGTCTCAGTCAAGTGGGAAGTGAGCTAGCTCACTGTGTAGTTGGGATGGTTGTAGACACTTAAATCTGGCCATCGATAACCTCTAATAAATATTTTGACCAATTTCTACCTAAAATACACAATTTGGCCTAAAAACACTAAAACACGCTAAATGATGTGAAACTAACATATTCAAGTGTTGATTTTGGCTAGGGTATCATTAAATGGGGAAATGCAAATTATGAGCTAGCTAACTTTGATCAGATCATTCTAAGTTAAAATGTTAATTTTGCACCTAGGTGCTCTATATTGATCTTTCTTATTAAATCTCTTACATGAGACACGTACTTTTATTATTTGTTATTGGTAACATCCTAAATAGGAATACATTTTCAACACATCTGACATTGCCTTCCAATTCTAATTTAATCTAATTTTGGACCAATAATAAGGCATTCTGATCAATTTTAGTAATTTGTGCACAAAGTGCTTAAACATGCTTAAGAGATAATTAAACCAAATTAGAGCCTAATTAAGAATTCCATGGAAACTTGTTGAATAACTTGTTTTGGAAATGAATATTGAATATCTACATCATTAAGTGACCTCATTGCTTGCGAAGACATCCCTAGGCCATAAATGCCACAAATATCAAGATTCATGTCTCCCATGCCTCATTAAATCCCTTCATGCCTCTTAATTTCTCCTCTATCCCAAATATTGATAAGTCTATTTATTAATGTTAATTGAAAAATTATATTAATCCTTAGCCACACATCTCAATCCTGAGATGAATGGTTCAAGTTGATTCTAGACATTCTCAAAAATCTATAAATAGAAAGGCCATGAACATCATTTCTAATCTATTTTGGTGCAAAGTTATAATGAACAAATATGTTCAAGAAGCCATTAAAATTAGTGTTACCATGCCAAATTGATTTCAAGCCAAGATAAGCCACAAGCCAAAGGTGCCAAGGAGAGATAGAGGTAGCCAAACTTCCATTGCCAAGGACTCCATAAGCACAAGCCGAGCAAGCCACTACAACAAGCATTTTGGAGCATCCAAAGAAGGTAAAAGAAGGTTTATTTTGCATTTTAGTTGTGTGTTTCATTCATGTTTATTAACTAAGCTCTCCCTAGTGTCTAGGCCTAGAGATGTTATGCTAGTTATTGTGTTTCTTTCATCTTGTTTTCATTTTGAAACTAACACCATACTAACCATCATCTCTTCATTCTAATTCTTAGATCACATATGGCACACCCAATGGGACCAAATGCATCCCACACATAAATAAGATCATTCTTCAAATTTAAAATCTTCATTTGGATCATTAAAACTCTTGTAATTTGATTTTCTAACTTTGTTTTGCCATTTTTCTTTGTCACAAGTTTACACAGTAACCGATGTCAGTTAGTAAAATTGTCATTGATTGGCATAGCTATCGTCAGTCATTATTTATGTAACCTATGTTAGTTAGATAACCATTGTCAATTAGTGAGTGTAACTAACTTTGGTTATAGAACTAATGTTGGTCACTGTGTTTTTTTAAAACCACAAACCTGAGAGTTATTTTAAAATGCGTTTGGGGTCATATGGACTACATTTTGGATGATTTTTTTTCAAAACCATGTGTTTTCTCCTAAATTTTCAGAATTTGACATTATTTTAGATTCAATTTTCATATATTTTTTACAAAATTTGGAAAATATATTTAAAATGTTTCTAATCTAACATATTTATTTTTGAGATGATGCCTTAAGGGTAAAAAGGTAACTAGCAGATTTTAAGGTTGAAAAATCATGTTTTAGAACATATTTTGCATGTTTTAAAATGAATTAGGGACTTTATTTTTGTGCTTAAAGTAACATTTAAGGTGATTAAATAATTTTTTTTGGCATTTTTTTTCAAATTTAAAACTAAGACTAAGGGGTCAAATGAACACCACCTCATTTTTTGAATTTGGGCTTAAAAATGAACTCACCTTTCCAAGATTTTTTTGTATTTACTTAGTTGTTTAAGTTAATTTTTTTTTTGGAAAAAAGAGGGATGTTGCATGTATGCTCTTCCATTTTTCCTCTTTAGGTAACCCTTGGAATCAAAAGTGCCATTCTTATTGCAAAAATACTAGTCCAAAATTTAGAAAGAATGTCATCTAAAGCACTCCCCAGAAACTCATCAAAGTTTGGGTGACCTTGAAAATGACCCTAAAGTCTTTCTATTAGTATTTTATTTTCATGCAAACTTGTCTTGCAAGGGGGATGTCATTACCTCCTATGAGTTCTTTAGGGAAGCTTTGACTCAGGGTTTCATCTCCCAACATTGATTTCACTTACTCCTTTAGAGTTACACATAAGACGTATCTACATTTGGACATCATACTACACTAAGCAAAAAATAGGATGTAGTGGTTATAAAAAGGACTAGACCTTTTTACAATTAGCTAATGCTGTAGTCACCTAATTTTCATGATTATATTTTTCATCGTTTGACGTGAAACTCATTGTGTAATTTATTCCCCTAGAATGATAAAAAACCAATTAGTTTTAGTCAACCCCATTTTGCAATATCCTTGCTAGAATTTGGATGATTATACTTAGTGTATTTTGATCATTTTTGCTTGGTATGTTTTGAGACTAAAACTTTTTTTTTTGTTCATAAGCCATGTCAAAATAGTTTATTTTATTTGAGGAGGGTAGTGTTATGCTACCCAAATCATTTGAAACCATTTGTGCCTTTGAGTCTTTTGAAACATAGCATTGATCACATCATTTGAGCATGCTTATGCCATTAGACTGCTCAAATTATTTCAAGACTAGTTTATCTTGTATCAAAAACCATTCAATTCAAACCATGTCATGTATACCATTTGGACCTTTGTCTTATTCCATTATGTTGTTTGATCTTGTCTAGATTATTTGGTAAAATCCTAGTTTTCAAACATTGAGTTTTCAATTAACCTTGTCAAGTTTGGATTCAAACATTGATTGATTTCTATTTAGACCAAAATTTGTGGGGATGATACATCAATCTTTCTCTTTTAGGTTTCATAAATTTGGTTAATCAATTACCCAAATGTGAAAACTATTGATGATTTATTTGTTTAAATCTTATCCTCATCATTGTTTATGCCTTTATTTGGGAAAACATAGTCTTTCTTTAAAGAGCCTTTTGTCTTATGCCTTATGCCAACTAATCATGTTTATGTTTGATTCCATGTGCTAGGTTTATATCAAATTTGTTTCCAAACTTGTTAGATTAAATCAAATCACATCAACCTTTATTTTAACTCTATATTTGACACCATTTGGTTAAAAGTCCTGGCATATGCCTATTTGTTTGAGCGTAGATTTTGACTCCATGTTTGGACAAAAGACCTAATAACTCAATTTTTCCCTTTCCTAGTTTAGACCTTATTTGGAACACTTTGACCTAGACTTTTGGCATGCTAGTTTTTATTTAGATGTTTGACCTTTTGTGTATATGACATTTGACATTAGACATTTGATGTTAGATTTTTTTATGCCAAGTCTTATCACAAACCATTTTGGAGATACAGCTCCACTTTGAGGCCATATTAGAGATACAACTCCACCCCTTCAACCAAGTTATACCAAGTTAGAACCATTTGTCCTTTGGACACACATTTTTAAAGTCTATAGAACTCTAAGCCTTTTTATTTTTGAAGCTTTCATCATTTATGTGGATGTGTCTAGCTACACTTATGGTGGATTCATGTACAATCCAACTTATAATAGAATGGATACACAAAATCCAACTAGGAACCCTTATAGAGAAATATTTTCTAAGGAGTTTTATTATTCTCCCTACAATACTCCATATGGGGAACATAGTCAAAATCCACAAAATCCAAATCAAGACCTTGATTGGCATGAAGACGCTTGTGAGGAGGACTTTGAAGATCTAACTATAGATAATGTTGTTTGGGATACATATCCATACCCTCTTTACAATAATTAGTACATAGAACATAGTCAAGAACCAACTTATGAGCCAACTCAAGACTAGGATGATATGGTTTATGAAAAAGACTTAGATGCTTTCGCTTGTGTAAGCAATCAAGTTCCAAGATGTCCTTGTGTTATCTGATCATCAATTACCCATAACCCTCCTTTGGATTATGTGAGCTATCAAGCTCTACAATATCTAAAGAATACCATTGCCATTCCTAGACCTATTCCTTTGGCTTATGTGAGCAATCAAGCTCCACAATGCCCCTTCATCATTCCAAGACCTAGTCCTTTGGATTATGCAGGAAATCAAGCCCCACACCACCCTATTATTACCATTTTATGACTTCATCCTTTGGATCATGTGACAAATCATGCTCCCCAATGCCCTACCATTATCCAACCATAAGTCATTCCTCATCTATTACTAATCCCATCTAAACCTCAATCGATCCAATCATTCAAAGATCATGTTGTGTTCAAAATTGGTATTTTACAACTCATTAGAAACCAAGGCCAAACTAACCAACCAATCCAAGATGTCTTTGTTGAACCAACCATTTATGATAAGTCAACCTATGATGAATTGCCTATTGATCCTATACTAGTTATCGAGGAGTCTCACTCTAATAAGCTAGTCTTTGTTGAGTTACTTCATAATGATTATAATAAACTTTGGTAAAATCATTACCTCCACCATATGACTATTTTTCAAGAGCCTTCTATTGATAAGCTAGTCTCTGAGGAGTTATCTCTTGACCTTTTTCCCATCCTAGAGGAGTCCCACTCTGACAAACCAATTTTTATAGGCCATTACTTATCCAAAACCAAATATTCAAAAATACATCATCATAATAGAGTACCCATTAGATGAAGATTCAGAGTTAGAATCAAGTTTTATTCTTGAACCAATATTAGATTTACCATTAGAATCTGAATCAACATTAGTCAAAACATTGAATTCAGAGTCCCTTGAATTATAATCAGATTTAAAAGAAGAATATGTTTGTGGTTGTTAAAAAATTGGTTATGCATACCTTGTAGATAAATTTGAATACATTTATGATCCTTCTATAGTTTTTGAGGATGAGTACTTTATCTTTGACACAAGTTATCCTAGTATATTCTACAAGTATTGTAATGCCAACACCCATTCTATTACCATTCCACATGCCATAACCATCAACTAAGATAGCCATATTATTGACATTCCATCTCCCACAAGTGTCAATTGGGATCTATAGAATCACACTTTGTTAAACTACATCCATGCTGACATAGTGGTTAAAAAAGAGTAAGGAAACAAAGATAACATTCATGTAGTAGAAGAATACTCTTCTAGTGAAACCTTTTTGGAGGTGCTAGGGGACAATCCAAGTCAAAATTAAACATCTTCTAGTGAAACTTTTTTGAAAGTGATAGAAGACAATCAAATTCAAAAGCCAATGCTCATTAGTGAAACATTCTCAAAAGCACTATGAGATAATCAAGATAACTTCATTGCTAAAAACCTCATTGAGGCACCCATAGTTGAGCTCCAAATTTCTTCACTATTGGATGAATACAAAATCAAAGATCAAATCAAAATAGCTTCGTATTTATAGCCTAATAAAATGTTAGCTATTGTCAAGATCAAACCAAAAAAAAAATTGATGGTCCTATTGAGATAACAAGTCTTCGACCCTGCCACAACAAAAAATATGTTGAATTCAGCATCAATAACATTATGTGTGACTAAAAGTCCTAATCTTCATTTGTTTCCTAACCATTATAAATTATATTATCATCAACCATTCCATTTCACAATCAATCCCACCATCCATTATTTGTCCCTATTTACCATCCATGGTCACACTTTCCTTTACAGAGGCTACAAAGATACCTTGTCTTAATGTTTTAAGGAATCAAAATCAACAACCAATGAAGATTATAAAAGCATTCTTGACAACCAAATTTACAAGTAGTTCTTGATAGAGAAATTATTCATATGAGGTGTGGGCTAACAATTAACATGATCAAGTATTATGTTTTTATCATTTGTTGATTAGGATGTGTAACTCCATCTCAACAAGAAAAATTGAATCATATGTCATTTACCAAACCCAAGCTAAAAACATGTACAATACCATTTCATGTACCATATTGTTTCACATTGACATGATATACCATTGTTACATATCCATTTTCCATTATTGCATATTCTTTATATTCACCCTATCACTGGGGGGCAAACCCTCTTACCATTTCATACATCTTATCATTCTATTCCTATCTAGACCAAAGCCTATTTTACTCATCCTAACCAATCCTATTTTGATCTTGGTTACTTTGGTTTTTCTTTCACTTTTTGTTAGAGGATTCCAATCAAGTTTCAACAATCAATTCAATTTGTGTTTATAATGACAATCTATGAAAGTAGTGTGACAATTGATCTAGCAAGATATCTTTCATCCTATATCCATGTTTATTTATGTGAGCTTGATTATAACTACTTATGGGTAAATCGATGTTTCACTAGCCTTGCTACTAATTATAACTACCTATGGGAAAATTAGTATCATTAACCTATGCCATTATATCTTAGTTATAACTACCTATGGGTAAACTAGGGGTAACACTTTTTTATCATGCATTTCTACATCACCTTGCCATTACTATTTTCATTTGATTGGCCATTTTCCATATTTGAGAACTTGTTGGGACCTAGTTGGTTTTTCCTCACCTTTTATGTGGATGGAATTACTATGACTTGAGGTCACCTCAATCCCCCTTTCTATACACTCTCACTATTTTTTGAGCAACCTAAGCCAAATTCTCTCACCATTTTATGAGTATGTATATTGTCATTCTCTAATGAGTTAAGATACCTCAAAATGCCAAGACCATTCATAACATTTTAAAAATCCAAAAACATTTGTCCTATCTAAGCCTAGTCAGTTATCCTTGATCTGCCTTACTAGGGCATGGTTATTGTTAGGATGCTTTCTTTTGATTTTATTTTTAGGCTTTCTGATTGTTTATTTATTTTAAGGTATTTGTTTGTTTATTTATTTTTCATTTATTTGTTTATTTGCTTGATTGCCTATTTATTTGCTTTTTGTACTATTGCCGTAACTCAGTCTATATGTATGCATTAGGTGATTCCTTGCATACATTATTCATGAGTCTATCCATATTCATACCTCAACATTTTCATCATGGTTTTTATCATTGGTGTATTGTTTTCACTTAAATATTAGATATCAGGAATTTGTCCTTATGCATGTTTTGGCCAAGTCTTCATGGTGTTTTATTATGAAGCCTACCATCACATACTATAACAAAAATTAGCTTTAAAAAGGTATACCATAAATGGAGCTACATAAGTTTCTCCTTAGCACCTTGGTAAACCCTTCCATACCACCTTTTATCAAATTAACCCATTGGCCATTCTAGTTGTATCATTGCTAATCAAGATGAGCATCTCCTTATTAGTAGATATAATTGAATCATTCACACTGATTAATCTTATTCTTCTATTCATATCTTTCATCGCTTTTAACCCACTCATATTTAATCTATATTCTAGGTTATACCTTGAGTTATGGTTGTTAATCATCCCTAACTGGGGCACCATCAATTTTAGCCAATATAGGTCCTCTTAATGATTATAACTGCCTATGGGAAAATCATTATTTTAATTTTTATTCTTGATTATAACCACCTTTGGGTCAAATTAGTATCCTTTTTATATTAATGCATGCAATCATTTACTCATTTGGATTAATCTCAACCATGGATTAATTCCACCTTTCTTCTTGTTTCTTTTTGAGGGACCATCCATCAACAAATGTGATGGCCACTCCCTCAAGGGGGCATCATTCTAGGCTTCCTAAACACCATTTGGAGATTTGTTCTTCAACCATCATCTTCTTTTTGGCATATAGGCTTTTTCTCATTATTTGATAATACATTGTTTTGCCTATGGTTTCCAACATCTCCCCAAATAGGGGTAAACTATAGACACCTAAATTTTGTCACCGCTAACCTCTAACCAAGATTTTAACTAATTTCCGCCCAAAATGCACAATTTGGCCTAAAAACACTAAAACACATTAAATGATGTGAAAATGACATATTAAATTGCTAATTTTGGCCAAGGTATCATTAAATGGCGCAATGCAATTTATGGGCTAGCTAACTTTGATCAGATTATTCTGAGTTAAAATGCCAATTTTACACCTAAGTGCTTTGGATTGCTGTTTCTTATCAAATATCTTGCATGATACACATGCCTATATTATTTGCTATTGGTAAAATCCTAAATGGGAATATGGTTCCAATGCATCTTACATTGTCTTCAAATTTTAATCTAGTCAAACTTTGAACCAATAAAAGGGCATTCTGACCAATTTGAGTTATTTATGCACAAAGTACTTAAACATGCTTAAGAGATAATTAAACCACATTAGAGCCTAATTAATAATTACATGGAAAAAATTTGAATAATTTATTTTTGAAATGAATATTGAATATTTGCATCATTAGGTGACCTCATTTCTTGGGAAGACATCCCTAGGCCATAAATGCCACAAATATCAAGATTCCCATGCCTCCCATGCCTCTTAATTTCTCCTATATCCCAAATATTGATGAGACTATTTATCAATTTTAATTGAAAAATTGTATTAATCCTTAGCCACACATCTCAATCCTGAGATGAATGGTTCAGGTTGACTGTAGACATTCTCAAAAATCTATAAATAGAGAGGCCATGAACATCATTTTTAAGGTATTATGGTGTAAAGTTATAATGCATAAATATATTAAATAATCCATTAAAATTATTGTTACCATGACAAATTTATTTCAATCCAAGCCAAGCTACAAGCCAAAGGTTCCAAGGAGAGATGGAGGTAGCCAAGCTTCCATTACCAAGGACTTCATGAGCACAAGCTGAGCAAGCCACTACAACAAGCAATTTGGAGCATCCAAAGAAGGTAAAAGAATGTTTATTTTTAATTTTGGTTATGTGTTTCATTCATGTTTTTTAAATAATATCTCCCTAGTGTCTATGCCTAGAGATGTTATGCTAGTTAGTGTGTTTCTTTCATCTTGTTTTCATTTTGAAACTAACACCATACTACCATCCTCTCTTGAGTCAAATTCTTAGATCACAATGGTTAGGAACTTAGATTGTTTGAAGAAGGAGAGGAATTTTTAATGATATAAAAGTATTTATTATGATTATTTTTTAATTATGAACATGATAATTAAGAACATTGACACCTACAAGTAGGGGAAGAGGAGAAGTTGTCATAATAAACCATGACAAACCTAGTCTTATGGGCTCAAGTACATAGAAGAATGTGTGAGAGGTTGTAAAATAAAATGGATAGTGAAAAAATGTTAAAAATTATAAAAATAACATAAAAATACTCCCACCAACATAAACCTATCGAAGAGGAGGTACTTTCAAGTGAAAATACAATCAATGTTCTAAAACTCTGCAGACAGTTTCCTAGGCAAAGTCTGTCTTGAAAATGGTGAGAGTTATAGGTCATATACTTGGAGTTAAGATATAAAAATTGGTATAGATAACCATTGATAATTTTATGAGCCTAATTTTTTTTTATTTTTTTGAGATAAATAGGATAATTTCCCCCTATTTTATCTTAGATAGGGGGTACTTCTTTTTTGTGCATTAGAAGATAGTTTTGAGAAAAGAAGGAAATAAAGTGAACTAAAACAATTAGAGACCCTTAAGTATGATTTTTGAAGATTGAGTATGAATAATAAAACATTTATAACCTTTATATAAGTTTTGAAACTAACAAAGGTATTCTATACAATGAGGGTTACAGTTAGTGCCATAAAGGAAGGTAAAGCCTACTGCTAGGTAGAAGGGTCATTTTCATCTATGGTCCTAGTTGGGCACTCTAAATAATTTTATCATGATTTGGGAATGTAATAAAAGTTTTTTTATCTGATATTATATAAATAATATAAATTCGAGGGTTTAAACCACCAAAATTTATAGACAGGCTATAAAACCAACACTAAACATAGTATCTAAAGGGAGATCAACTTCTCTTTTCGATTGATATGTGAACTAAAACCTGATATAAAATGATATTTTAATAATTAAAGGTATTTTAGAACCTCCAATTTTTATATAAATCCACCAAGAATCCACTTATTGGCTTTAAGTGCACACAGGCCTATGCAGGCTACTAAAGGAGCTCAAATGGCCAATTTAGAATGCTTTTATCTTCCATGATGCTTTGCATGGAGCCTCAAGGTGTTAAGAGATGTTATATAGGGTCAAAAATAATCCAAAAGTTTAATTTTTTCATAACTCTAACTTTTGGTATTTATGAACAAAGGCTAATACCTAAAATTACTCTAAAACCCTCACAAACCCTCTCTAAGGACGTGATTGGAAATATGAGACAAATGGAGTATCCAAATGTAGTGTAAAATCTAGGGAGATGATTTGGAGTTTTATATTACTCTCCAATACCATATTACATGTGACTTAGGTGTACCTTACCTATACAGATGGTGTACAATAGGGATTTTATTAAAACATTTGTGTATTTTGTAGGTATGGAGAAGCTTCAAAGGATGAAACCACTTTTAGGAGAGATATTGGAACTTTTTATAAGTCCTCATGTCCATATATTAATATATATAATATCCTAAGTGTGCCTATCATCTTCTTCATCTCAACCAATCATAGTGAATAAGCAGTAAACATTTAGTGAAAATGGTGAAACTCCAAATAAGAAACCTTTTAATGATTTATTAATGAACATGATGACATGGACACTCTTTAAAGGTGTAATTAATCCTTTTTCATGGATTATATTGAGAAATTATAAGCATTTTGTGTGCCAAGTGTGAGAGGTGCATGAGAGAGAGTATTTTGTAAGTATTAGAGATGATTGCTCATAGATAGAAGAATATGTCCTTGATGAGGTAGTCTAATGAGGGAAAATAATGAAGATAGTTTCTTATGCAAGCAAAAGAGCATATATGCCACATATGGAGGAGTTAGACAAGTTTGAGGGTCATTTTCCCTTATTTTAATTGTATAACCTATCTCATGCCTAATTACATGATGTTTTAACTCATTCTCCTTTCTTTAAAAGTGTCTTAGTGACTCTTGAGCTTCACCTTCTCTCTCTTCTCTCACATTTCCTATATATACTAGCCTTTTTGTCTATTGTATAGATCTTTACACCTAAGTATGGTAAATCCATACTAAATTTTTACATTTAACTAATAATTAATGTTATTTTACCTCATTAATGACTTAATAAAGTGCATATTATGGTTTTTGGTCTTGTGCAAGTGTATTTTACTTACCTGATATGGTATCCTTCCTAATGCCTTGTGTAGTTTGAAAACTCTCTTTTGCAGGTCAACAAGAAGTGTCTAATGTGGATTATAGGTATAGTGAGTAGCTTATTAATTAATGTTTCTATAAGACCTATTGTCTAATTACTCCTAGCCTAATCTCTCTTCAAGACCCCATGCTTGAAACATTGATGTAGAAGAGAAGTGTTTAATTGGATGAAGTTTATGTGTGGGATTATTTTTGGTTCCAAGTGCATTGTAAGTGGTTTGAGTGGACCATGTATTTGGTGTATCACCTCTCCTATATTATATTTATTTTTAGTTATCTCTCTCCCTTTTCACCCCCCAAAGTTAGTAGTAGGTTCAATCCTAAGTGGTACATCAAGGGAAATAACCCTAATCTAGAGACTCACCTCAAATTTGGGTCACCCACAACCCTAAGGTGTTTCCATTATGCCAATTGAATGAGGATAAACTTGTCATCTCCTCAAGGGGTGTAATTTCAAGTGAAAATAGTAATATTGAAAAGGTACATCATCTAAGTGAATTGTATACTCATGTGTATCACGTAAAAATTGGTGCATATATAATATGTAGAAGGTGTATATTTCATCGCATGAATCCAAAGCTAAACCAATGGTATATTATACTGTAATTGATTGGGTATGATTTTAAAAATAATAGATGTCATTTTAGGGACTAATAGTAAATCCAATGTGATAGATCCCAATACTTACTTTGGAGTGTTATCAAATCCATGTATAGTTTTTTGAATATTAGCCTTATTTATTATGAATTTATGTATGAAGTCATAGCTGAAAATATTTATCCTAATACCATTATTAAATAATGTGTGATTTATTATCTTTCCATGTATTTTTATTTTAATTAATAATGGAATATTTTTCTCAATGATATGCTTGGGAGGTTTATCTTCCTTATCCAAATTAGTAGTATTGTCAATATCCTTGAAGGTATTCATGATATAAGCAAAATAAGTTGGTAGTGTATATTAAAGAAGAGTGGTATCTCATAATATTGCATATAAGATATCTTTGTAAGTTGGTTCTTCCTTTAATAACTCTAGAATATAAATATTATTGGTCAATGAGATCATACCCCTTAGGTTTCAAAAAATTCCTTGAAGAAGGTGGAGGTGGAAGAGGAATATCGTGATTAGTAATATTATGATTATGAAGTAAAAATGGATGCCCTCTTCTAGTTTGAAAAACATGGGTGTGGGAATATAATATGATCATGTGATGAATAATGGTAATATATTGATGAATATAATAAGTTTGAGGGAAAGGCGAAGGAAGAACTAAAGGTTTTACATATGCTCTTTGGAATCTCATTTTGATAGGAAATAACTTGGATTATATATTATAACAATAATTATTAGAAATATGTATTATCTTAGGAGATGGGCTAGGTTGGCTTTGTCCATAATAGGTAGACTCTTATTTTTATCCAAGGCTTCTTCATTTAATATTGTGTGAATTTTTCATGTATTCTTGTTCTCAAATACTATTTTATTTTAACAATTGTAAACTTTTAGGAGTATAGGATGTGATATTAAAATAATAAGAATTGAAAAGTTCATGAGGATTTATATTGTAAATTTTATTTTCTTAATTATATTTAAATTTTATCCATGCAACGACATAATGGATAACATGTTGAACGGAATACAAGATGTAACAATGAATTTCATAAATATATGAAACACATGAAGGAAACCTTGATTTATTGATCCCATTATGAATAAATACAATAAAAAAGTAAGGTATGAAGGGTGATATAGTCAAGGATTTTAATGATTATGTGGGATTTCAATTACATTTTCTCATTCATAGATTAGTGTCAGCCTAATATTTGATAACATTAGCCACAAAGGGTAAACCATTCATATAGCCCAATATCTTGTCTTTTAGGGTATAATGAGAGTAACTTCCTTGGTTAATACACTTATATTAGGTGTACCATAAATCAAACAACTAAATAAGACTCATGTGGTGTAAACAAGGGACCTTAGTGTTTCCAATATACCATGAGGCATAGGAAAACTAAACGCTATGTTTAATGTTGTTAAATGGATTAAGTATTGGGGTAGTACCCATCATACCATGTTTTTGTAAAATAAATCACTGCTTAGTCTGTAACTACTATCACTAAATAATTTTACAAATATTGGAACACAGTCACTAAAAACAAGTAATAGGAAAATAAAAACAAATATAAAATAAAATTCAAAAGATTTTTGCGGATAAAGATCAAAAAAATTCAACCCAAGGTCGAAAGAAAATGCTTTAGTATTATATGTTATCCAAGGTAACAAGACATTTTATTCAAAGTTAGATTAAATCCATGGTTGAAGAAGATTAACTCATGGTTTTAAATTTATATCTAAGGTTGAATATTATTTTATTTTAGTGTTCAATATTTACAAAAATTTGTATGAAATCCTAGGATAAAAATCAAGCAAATAGGAAGCAATGTTCAAAATAAAATTAGAGCTTCACCTGAATGTTTATGATGTTTATTTTGTTTATCAAAGAAATTATATAAACATTAAATGATTTATTTAATTATTTAAATTATATAAAATACATAATATAAATGTAAAATATAATTAAAAAAATTAAATGAGCTATAAATAATAATAATTAATTAAATGTGTAAATCTAGATTGGATCTAATTTATACTAACCATGTAGTCATATCTCTAATGTGGAATTGGTTAAAAATATATGTGAATTTTTTTCACAACCAAAAACAAGATTCTCTGATGTATTGGGACAAGGCTGTACTAAGATGGACATGGGTGCACTATGCCCTTATTTGTTGACTATGGATATGTCATGTTAATTATGTGATTAATTTTTCTATTTGAGTTCCTATGACTGTCAGATATAGTATATTATGAGGTTCAAATGACATACACAATACTTAAAATAGAAAAATCCTATTTTTTCACATAAACCAAATATGACATCAAATACAAAGTAAGAAATTATGTAAGAGGAATAGTTGAGCTATTCTCAAAAACCCTTATGTAATTTGAGTACTGCCTACATAGCCCAAAAGGGCCTCATGCCGATATAGTTCTCCCTCCTAGAGTGAGTGTGTGAATCTTGATATTTTATACATGGATGAAACTATTAAATTGGATTAAATGCTTAGCAATGACTACCCTTGACTTGAGATAAAATTAATTCAAACTTGGCATATGACTATTAGAATAAATCAGAATTAGTATTGAAAAAATTAGTGTGTTTTCTTCTCAATGTATAAGATAATTACCAAGTGATTGATAAATGTGTATTGAATGAAATTTATGTGATTCTATAAATGGATATTTAGAATATTTTTATTAACCAACCTTGATAAAAGTGTAGGATGGCCAATATGAAATGTCTCAAAATTGAAAAGTTACCATTGGAGCATGGGGGACAAAGTTACACTAGTGGACAAGGCTAGGTTGTGGCCTTGTTTTCCTAGTGCATTCATGTCCCAAAAGGATAGAGTCTATTGGGATTTGGTTGACAAGAACTTTCAAGTAGAATAAGGATGATTGAATGATGTTTATGTTAATTTAAAGATATGAAATGGAATAGTTAAGGTTCATATAGAGATTTCAAGTTTAAAAAATGTAAAATAAAGTAAATAAAGTAAGGATGTCAAGATAAAACATTGTCAAGCATTTAATGATTAATTTTGATTGTCTAAAGTCTCTGTAGGGTCAAACTAGTGACTTTCTTCTCCTAGAATATATTTATATTTTGCGGTCCTATTTTACAGGATTATATATGGTCGCATCATCCTTAGTGGGAATCTTTGGTCTATTTTTAATCTAAAAGTTCCTTTATAGGGTTTGGTTCTTTGAAAAATCATTTACATACTCATTATTATTATTATTCTTAGTTTTAAATGTAGATTTGGGAAATCAAGATCCATAATGTATGGAGGAACAAATAATGTTAAGCATAATATTGGTTGAAAAAATCTAAAACTCTTAAATTGTAATGGCGTTGGCAGATAAATTTTATCATATCTATAATTAACTAATACCAAAATATCATGAAAGTAGAAGCTTGTTTTTTACCTAAATTATATTTTTCTAATAACAAGATATTTTGTTACTTATGGACACAATACATTAAGTAAATCATGGATACCTTAATCTAGGTTTTTGGACAGAATGGAATCCATTATTTTTTTAATAGCATCATTTCAATGGATGTATCCTTCTAGTCCTAGTGCATGTGAAATAGGTTATTAAAGTTTAAGAGCTATATAAGATCCTAATTCAAAATATGGATATGTAGGCAACTCATCAGGTTGAGTGTGGGTTTAGGAAATTAGGTTTTAGGTCCCACTACTCAGACATCCTCCTGTAATATAAAAAACATAGGCCTTAATAATGTTATATCATTATAAACATAGGTCCTCATATAGACCTTAAAATTTACTATGATAAATTCACCTTTAGCCTTGGTGACTTCATACCCTATTCCTTGAGAAATACTAATTGTAAGGAAACCTAAATTTAGTTTGTAAAAGAAGGAATTGATAATGTCTTAAAAAGTGACTATTGGTTGTGAAATGAACTATAACTATCTTATTTTTTTCTTACCATTTAACTAATGTGTGGCTACACTCTTTTAATACCAAACTTTAAGATAAAGTATGTTGTAATATATAAATAAATTATGATGATTTGGATATGCATTGTTGTCCTGAGATGACTTTTCTCTATTTTTTTCTTACTTCATCTTTGTCAACTATATCTTGTACTATGAACATATATTAAATAATGAGAAACACTATGACTTCCTTCTTATTTACTTGTTTCCAATATGTTTGTATAAGAGGAGGAATTTTGTAAATAACTAGAATAAAAAAATGATAACATCAATATCCATTTAAAGTTCATTTAATGTGTTTGAGGGATAGTAATTATTATTTTTTATTAAATTATATTATCTAAGATTATAATTTTTCTAGATGGATTTCCTCCTCCTGAAATTAATATTGGTACTTTTTCTAGGATGAATTCTAAGGTAAATATAATATATGTGTTCTCATCTAGTCAAGATAGCCTTGTTCATGGATTAGTAATGAATTAGGATTCCACCCTTGGCTTAAAACTCAATTATTTAACTATTAGTTGTAACATGTATTCTATGATATAATCTTGTGGAGGAAATAAGTTACCTTTAAATTGGTTAAAATATTAATTGGATTGATTGGAGCAACTGACCATATAAAAACCATTTTGTCTTATTCTGAACTAGTGAAAAGTAATGTGTATCATGATAATGTGATTAATTTATATCAAGATTGAAGGGTGTTTACTTGAAATTAATGATATACTTATTTCCAATGCAAAGTTTTTTTAGTTTTATTATCATTATTATTTTATGATGAAAGTCCCTAACCTTGTGTTGAATGTGAGTTACTCTTTTATCCATGTTAGTAACACTTTAAAAGTTGATAATTATAATTTTATGTTATTTTATGTTAGGCTATGAAACTTATACTAGTATTTATATAGAGATGATGTTGAGACATTTTCATTTAAGGAAATTAATCTTTCCATGGCCTTAAAAATAGATTATGAACTTGTCCATGGAATTATTTTTACCAAGATAAGTGTTTTCTTTGATAATTAACTTATTGTATATAAGATATTTTTTTCTTTTTGGATTCATAAACTGAATACTAAGAGATTTAGTATTAAAAGTGTTTTGGGATTGTATTTCACCTGGTACCAAAGAAACTGTAACATACCCAAAAACACAACCCAATTTTTTTATTACTAATATTCATTTCATTAGTTGTGGAACACATAGAAAAGAATACTAATTACTAAGGATGTCACTTGTTCCTGTTAATGGGTCATTGGTAGGTAAGAAAATTAAGAAAAGTAGAAAGGAAGAATTATGGAACCCCTCTAAACTGGGCTAGTTCAAATTAAACTTTGATGGGGTATGCAGAGGCAATCCAGGAGCTTCTAGAGTAGGATGTGTCATAAAATATTGTATTGGTTATCTAATTATATCCCTATACCTTAATCTTTCAAATGGAACCAATAATGAGGTTGAAGTGCAAGCATTAACATCTAGTGTTGAAATGGCCATAGATTATGGCATCTCCTTCCTAGAAATTGAAGGGGATTATCAAGTGGTTATTCAAGATTTGTCTAATAAAAGGGATATATATTGGAAGATAACTAATATTTTAGATATTATTTGACTAAAATTGGAAGCCTTTGAAGACTAGAATTGCTCTATTACTTTTTGGAAAGCAATAAAGTGGTAAACTTTCTAGTAAATGTAGTAATAGATCAAAAGATGGAAGAAATAATGGATAATATCAGAGAAATTTGGGTTTATTGCAGGGATTTTGATCAATTTGAGTTTTGAAATGGAATATATTGATGTGTTTTTAAGATCCTTCAACTAACAATTTTGTAACAGTTTTTTTTGGCATTTTTTAGTATTTATTTCTAAAAATGTTAGTTTCTATTATATAAGGTTTTGGGTTTTTTCTCAAAAATTTGCTTCTATTATATATGGTTTTGGATTTTTCTCAAAAATTGAAAAAAAAAGTGTAAAATTAAAATATTAAAAATGGGTATTAAAAAATGGGGTGAGAAAGACACCTTTTATTTTTTGTTCTCTAGGTGTTTTGACTGACGTATAAGCGAGCATGTGGATCTGAGTTTTGATGGTGGTAGAATCCCAATATATCAATGAGTGGATGTGCCTTAAATTATCATTATGGCCTTTTAAATCTTCTGAACATGTGCATTGATTACTAAAGATTACATATCATGCATAATTATAATAGGATGACTTATTTTTTGGTTTGGGGTTTGGCCCCAATGCATTTTTGCCTAGTGGTTTGGAAAGATGTGTTGGGAAATACGGAAGCACAATTTATTACCATGTACAAGCAACTTAAATATGTGGAATTAAATAAAAGTAACAAGTAACTAGAATTCAGAAATAACATAGAATATGAGAGATAATACACAACTTGTATTAATACTCATCCAGAAAAGAATAAAATGAAGAAGAAGCTCTGATACCACTTCTTGGGGATCAACCAACAATGTTTATTACTATATGAAAGAAATAAAATGTGGAATTAAACCAGAATTGAAAGCTACTAGAATCAGAAATAGCAAAGAACAAGAGATACAAGAAACCACCCTGAAAACTTATATTAAACTCTTTACAGAAGGAATACAATTGAAGAAACTTCTTTTCTTCCACACCTCTCTTAGATGTATAGATCTCTTTCTAGATCTCTTTCCCTCAAGAGCTCTCTCTCTCAATTACAATCAACTCCAACACTTGGATTGATACACATATACAATTATGTACTGTTCCAATTCAATAAGCTATGAAGAATTATCCCTATTATATAGAATTAGGGATCATGAGCAATGCAATTACAACAAATATATGCACCTCCTAATCAAGGGCTCAAAACAGTCTTACTTAGAATAGAGATGCAGACTTAAGACTATCACTTAATCCTACCATGCAAACATTTTGTTCTGTCCACAAAAATAGCATTCTGGATGCACAGGTGACCGACATCGGTCCCTACCTCTCTGCCTATGACCAACATCGACTGATCCATGGCTGACGCCGGCATCTCTTAGTCGACTCCTGACTGACGTCGGTCACTTTTGATCGACGCCGATGACTGTGTAATTCTTGCAACTTGCAAACTCACTCATTTGGTGAAGCTTTTAGCTCCACACCTTAACAAGATGGATACTTTCAAATTTGAGTTTGTAGGATGGTAATTGGTTTTTGTTCATGTGAATAATAGAGAAATGGGGTTTGATGGTATAGTGTCTAGTGATGTAGATTCTAGTTCAAGTTTGCATGGATGAAATACAAAAAATAGAGACAAACAAAGAGAAATATTTTATCACAACAATAATATTCAGACTATATTATTTTTGATTCATTATTATAAATATATATGATAATCCTCTCCTAAAATATAGGGGAATTTAAAAAAACTCAACCTAAATATGTGAGTTGGTTTATCAACACCAACCTCAGCTCACATAAATAATTTATAATAGTTAGAATAATAACAAACTATATTATAACATATAACCACTAGTGAGTAATTACTAATTCAATTATTCATATTACAACTAAAAATTAAATAAATAACATAATATATCCTATCATTCCCCCCTTAGTGAGAATATGGGAAAAACATCCAACCTGTACTGCACCTACTTTTGTGATTAGGTGATTTTCCATTAGTTGATCACAAACCAAGATAGAATGGTTTTCAAATAGCTAACCAAAAACCAAGAGTGGTGTTTTTACATTGGTTTACCACAAACCACAAATTATGATGGTTTTTGAGTGGTTTACCAACAACCACATCATGATGTGCCAAGTACATCCATCATCTCTCATCACATTTTCACTCTAGGAGATTACATAGGAAATAGAACATTGTTCTTTACATAGAATCACACATAAAAAGTAGAAATGAAACATTGTGTCATGTTCCCCCCCACAATGTGAAGTTTCCATTTATTCACACCACACTAAAATCTAAAATGAAAACACACCAAGAAATTACAAACTGAAAAAATAAACATACTACACACTAGTTACCAAATTAATTGCATGACCCATCATTGGTGACTAACAAGAGGTTGCTAAAAGACATCCTTCCTCCATGTATCCTCTAACCTCCAATATGTATCTCTTTACTTAGCTGGTATGTTGATATAGCTTAGGTACATGATTTTGAAGGGAATAGAGTCCCCCTACAATATTTGACTTAGAATGTTGGGGTCGCCCAAAAATATGTCTATAAGGTAAGTTCTTTTTATTTTTACATTGTTTAACATTATGATGACTTTAAAAGGAAGATTGAAACTTTTAATTTTTTAATATAAATGACATAAAAAACTAAATTGTGGACCCAAAAAATTCTTACAAAACATATTCAAAACCTACAACTTATCTTTTTTTGACTTAAAGATGGCATACGCTAATTTGGACTCTAGATACAAAACTTATGAAATCATTTTATAAACCTATGGAATTTGACAAAATTATAAAAGACATAAACCTAAATTATTATAACTCATAATATGAAACAATTTTCTACTAAAGATAATACCTATGCATAAACCAAACAACACCAAATAGACATTGATAAACATACTATATTTAAAACCTATCTACTAAATAGTGTATCCACTTTTAAATTTGATATTAACAAACTTTGCATGTGAAAAATAGAGCCATGGATATTTGGATGGTTTGGATTGATAATAAAATGGCTACGTTGGATATGCATGCACCTAAAAAATTGATAGGGAGGATTTAATTAATGGCACACATGTATGTATAAAAGTGAATCATGTTTTAGGTATATGGGTAGAATGGTAGATGATATTGGAGGCTACTTTGATCTAAAATGCCTTTGATCCGGTCTGTCCTTGGTTGATGCTCATGAGTGGTCCAATGAAATAGCATAAACAACAATAAAATTAATTTAGGTGCGTGAATATTATAATAATGGGTAGACACAAAGTTGAATAGTAGATTTATGGATATTCTTATCATGGGAAAGCCTCACATGCATAATAGTCTAGGTAGTCACTGATGTTTGGTGACTGAGATCTAATCGAATACAAATCCAAGACTATTGTCAACAAGAAACTAAAATAAATGAAGAGATAAAAATTGATGAAATTATTGATGTTATAGAAGATAATCTCTAGGATGGTGAAAAGTGAGATCCAAACATTTAACACAGGCTGAATGACAAATTTGAACACGTCAACTAACCATTAAAATAATTGAATTTATTTGATCCTTCTCAAAATCTAGTGGTAGATGGTAGGCATGAGGGAAAATGACTTATAATATTTTACAGTGATGGAAGACAAGATCTATACACAAGGATAAGAATGCACCAACATACTCTAATAATAGTGATGACCAAGATCACTCAACATTGGCTCGAGAGTGAACAAGCAAGTTATAGAATAATGTAAAATCTTAAAACTATATAAAATACCTTAACCAATATAAACTATAAACTACAAGTGATCAAGATTCTCATTTTTAATTACCTGCTCTAAAAAATTCAATTCTTCCATTTCATAGCTACATTAAATGACTATATTAGCATGCTCTGATACCAAATGTAGATTCTAGTTCAGGTCTGCATAGATGAATTACAAAAAATAGAGATAAATAGAGAGAAATATTTTATCAAAATAATAATATTCAGAGTATATTATTTATGTTTCATTATTACAAATATATATGAGATTCCTCTCTTAAAATATAGGGGAGTTACAAACAACTCAACCTAAATACATGATTTGGTTTATCAACACCAACCTCAGCTCACATAAATAACCTATAATAATTAGAATAATAACAAACTATATTCTAACATATAACCATTAGTGAATAACTACTAATGTAATTATTCATATTACAACTCACAAGTCAAGCACTAACATAAGATTTCCTATGGTGGAGGTGGTGGAAGCTATTGAGCAGACTCTAGGAATAAATTTTTTGGCTAACAGTAAAAAGGTAAGGGTGAATTTGGATTTGGCCTCTCTCTTTGTTAGTAATATCTATTTGGTAATATCATACTTAGAGTAATTCTAGGCCTTGATGGAGTTTTTTATGTGGTTAGAATATAGACTAGAACTTTTATCAGAGTTAGAATTGATTCCTCTTGAGCCATCTCCAATGCTTCCATTCTTAGGAAGGGATAATTTAGGTTTTATCCCACTGTCTCTTTTTCATGAATTAAAATATATATTTATATCTATAGTAAATTTTTCAAAATAAGTGGATGAGATCTATGTAGTTTAGCTAGAGATTTTAGGGAATAAGGGTATCTATGTGCCTGATGTTTAAAAATTGCTTAAACCCATATCAAGTTTGAAGGAGTGGTAGGCTCTTAAGAGGCACCCAAAAAGTATTAAGGCAATTAAGTGGCTAAAAAAAGACATTGTGAGGGGGGAATTCAAATGTCCTCCTTGGTGGAAAGGTAAAAATTAGGTACTATAGGATATAGGTAGAGCCCAAAAATGTTAGGTCTTCACACTAGCAAAGAAGGTGATAAGAAGGAGGTTCGAGATGGATTTATCAGTCAGTGGAGATGCTCTCAAGGAGAAGTATCAATAAATACATATAGTTAGCTTCAAAGAGTCTACAAAGTCAATAGAGGTAGGCATCTTTTTGCCTAGTAATGGTAAATTGGTGGAACTAGTCATTTTGGAATAATTTTGATAGTCTAGTCTTTTTGATAAATTTTGGATAGTAAGCAAAGTATAATTTTTTAAAATATTGACTATTCTATAGTATGGTTTTTTTCAAACCAATTTTATTCTCAAGTTTGGTCCAAATGCCTTAACATTTCCAGATGTTAAGCCAGACCTAATTTTTTCTTTTATTTTTCATATGTTAAAAGGGCCAAGGACTCGTTAATTCCCTATCAACAATAAAAAAAGGATGTCACTTACTTGGTTAAATATAATTACATAGTTATGTTTAGAATCTATTTCCAAAACCAAGATAGGATTAATTTAATCAATTAAAAATGAATATGACTCAATACTAACTCTAAAATAGGTTTCAAATTATAACATTAATATCTAAAAATTTATAATTCTTGACCTCCAAATGCATTTACCAATAGTAATAGAAGAGAACCCACATTTAACACATGGATTAAGGACAATATAATCTTACATCACATACCAAGCATAAATATTTTGCATTCATTATTATTAATCTAAAAATTATTAATAATAAGGCATGTCATTTTAATTGAACAAAGAAGAAACATAG
This sequence comes from Torreya grandis, assembly GCA_037957365.1. Lineage (NCBI taxonomy): Eukaryota > Viridiplantae > Streptophyta > Pinopsida > Cupressales > Taxaceae > Torreya > Torreya grandis. Next base: position 1,443,339 of record JARHVA010001455.1, read on the forward strand.
TCACTTTTCATCCATTAATAATATGAACCAATAACTCATCTAAGTTTATTACCAATATTTAGATTCAAGTTGATAATAGGGTGCTTCTAAAAAATTAGCAACATTATTGATAGCACCAAGATAATTTATAACTTAACATCAATCACCATAGAACATTGTTAATATTTTAGGTATGTTATTGACTAAAAGAGTGGAGTGACCCACTTCCACACAATAATGAGGGACTATCATAAACCATATTTGATTCATAAATATACATTACCTTATTCTAGGCATAATTACATCATATTACTAGAGTTTTTCTCATATATTTTATCCAAACTATTTATCAACACTTGAAAATTTTCTTGTGTGGAGGAATTAGATTAGTTACCTCCATACATTGATAATACAATCAAAAACACTATTGAATTTGAACCAAGCTACATATCCCATAATCTAATAACAAGGTGACTTAGGCTTGGAAATATTAGTTACCATAGGGTATAATTATTTAATTTTAAAAAATTCTCATCAATCGCAAAGGTAAACTATTTAGTATTCATACCAAAATCATGAGGTGAAAAATAAGATTATATATCCTCAATATGCCCTTGAATTTTTATAAAATAAGTAAATGAATCTTATTTTCATTAATGGCTTTGGTGGAACTTGAAGCTCCAAATGCATTTTCAAAAATTATGAGAATTTGAGACCTCCTAGAATGTTTTTAAGAAGGGTATGTTAAAAACCAATCAAAGCATACATATATCAAAATAAAATTGAAAATTGAAATAAAATGATTTTTTAGACAAAAATCTTGGAGAATCCATTAATGGAGGTCATCCAAGGTTAAGGAATGAGAAGAGGGATGACTATGGATAATTTATCCTCCAAAACCACATTCCTCTTCTTCAAAATATGAGTTTGAAGCATAATGATTGATTTGAAACCATTATTTCCCTCCATAGGATTTATAGGGTTTCCTCATCATTGATAAAATCTAATGGTAGAGAAAGGAAAATATCTAATAGCTTAGATGGAGTGACACATCCTTAATGAGTTAAGTGTAGACACTCCATTTTCATCACCTTCTATGTCAAAATTGTAAATCAAAATGATTTCCCACAATAACACAAAAACCAAGTCATAAATCATTAAAACATTCCAAAACATCAAAACAATTTAATGTTCACATTTTGTGACATATTGGTGTATCCCTGATTGGGTCAATACATTTCATCAAATCCTCTAATCTATCATCAACATCTCAAAATTGGTTCCCTTCTTGAAAATATCTCATTAGGCATATTAGACTTAGTAAATCAAACATTGTAGATGATACCACAAAAGAAAATAATTCAATTTACTTATCTAATTGCTTGATTAGGATAATTAAAATTCTTATAAAAAAGTGGATTACATGGAATGCACATGTCATATTTACCAAAAATAAACTAAATCCTAATTTCTTACATGACAACACCCACTTAGTAATTTAAAATCAGCTTTTAAAAAGTCAAGGGTGTCCTCCAAAAGTAATTTTAATACAAAATGAGAGGAGTGAAATAAAGGTCTATGAAAATCACTTACACACTCCAAATATTCATGAATATAGCTTCTTATAAACACTTACACACTCCATGCCATAATATTTAATGTTTGCCTCTCATTTGAGGATTCACTTTCAACCACACATTTTGATCTAAGATCGACAATCCAAATTTAAATGATAAATATATAAATTGTGGAGACTTACATATCCTATAAAAATATTTTTTTGTTAAACTTATGCTACCAAATATCTAAGAAAAACTTCACCAAGTTATTCATTTTCTCATCCATTCACACATAGCACAAGGGGGTATGTCATTGAAATAGTTTCACTGCATTTCTAAATACCTCAAGCTCTAAATCTAGGCCAATCCAAACTTTATATTTGGAAAGAAGGAGAAATCTAAAATGAAAAGTATAATTGTTTGATTTATCCTCTATTTAGTTTATTTATATATTTCTTGACCTTTCCTAATCCGAGGACATGAGCCTAAGATGCCAATTTTATATTATTTTGGTTCAATTTTCATACTAATAATAAACTAACTTCTTTTACAATCATGTGGTCACACTAAGCTATGAAACTTTAGACCCTTTTTAAGGTTATCTAAAGAGTATAGTTTGTATTTGTTATTAGAATGGGCCACAATCAAGGATTAAGAACTATATAGACACAAATGCACAAATCTATGTAACATGAAAAAAAATATAAAATGTATATCCTATTGTATAAGAGAAATCAAAAATGAGAAAATAATAATTATATCTTCAACAATCAAAGATTAAATTTTGAGCATTAACCAAAATAGCTTAAATAAATACACATTTATATAAAAGCAAAAATCCACCAAAAACGAGGTAGGTGTGCAACTCAAAATTAAAAAATAGGTTAATACATATTTTACTAATGAATTAATATAACATCTAGTCAAGATAAAAAAACACGTGTAGTAAAAACCATATAATGGTATATAAAACCTACACAAAAAAAACCCACTTAATTGTAGCTTAGGTGGGTAGAATAATTAGGTACCAACAATGAGGCCTAATGAGATACCCAGTTACATAGAAAATATCTCCAAAAGAATAGAAATAATTCCCCCAAAGGAGTAGAGAGAAGGAAATAAAAATCCCCTTTGAGTATGATTTTATAGCTACCTAAACCTTAATAAGATCCCACTAATGAAGATATTTGCTCTCAATGAAGGGTATGGTTAATATATCAATAATTTTATCTATAGTCTGGCAATAACAAAGATCAATAAATTTCTCATGAATAATATACCAGATGAAATGCTTGTGAATATTGATATGTTTTGTCTAATGATGGAGAACTATATTCTTGAAAATATGGATGGCAATTTTATTGTCATAAAATATGACTTTTGGTCATCAAAACTAGATACCAAACATAATGAGAATCCCCTGAAGTTAAATAGCCTTAGTGGAAGCATTAACAACTTCTATGTATCTTACCTATATATAAGGTAAATCAATATCATTATGATTCTTATTTGGCTAACTAATTAGTCACCAAAGGAGACATTATACCCTAAAATAGAATTATGATTCTAAATATCACCAACCCAATCAAGTCAATGTAAATGCCTACTTTATATTGATTCCAAAAATTATGAGTACCCTTAATGTAGTGGATAATATAGTTAACTAGTTTCTAGTTTAGCTCATGTGGTTCCCACATAAATATAGAAACCATGCCAATTGTATATGCAATTTCAAGTCTAGTGTGACTCATATAGATGAGACTTCTAATAAGTTTTTGATACTATGTATTATCAATCAAAGGATAAGGACATTCAACCTCAAGATTCACATTAGATATAAAGGGAGTTGGATTTGGATTATAGTTAGACATGTTAGATCATGCAAACAAATCAATATCATACTTGGATTATGTAATAGTGATCCTAGAGTTAGACTGAGAAATTTTAATCCCAAGAAAGTAATGAATAATCACAAGTTAATCATTAAAAACCTATCAGACAAAATAATTTTCATTACTACAATGGAGGATGAAGAGCTCCCTATGATCAAATGGTCATCCGCATAAAGAATTAGAATCGAAAGTGAGTCATCCTATCATAAAGTATAGACCTTAGGATCAAAATGAAATCTATTGAACCCAACTAAAATAAGAAAGGAGTCTATCTTAGTATACCAAGCCTAAAAGGATTATTTTAGGCCATAGATACATTTATATAGTTTGCAAACTAAATAAAAATCTTCCACAAAACATTGTGGTTGTTCTATGTATATCTCCTCCTTGAGGTCATCATGAATAAAAACACTCTTCACATCAATATAATGAACATGTCATTGATGTGTTTTAGTATAGGTAAAAGTGAGTCAAATTAAGTTAATTTTGGCAAATAGGGAAAAAAACTTGGTATAATCAATGTTAGGCACCTGATAAAAACCTTTTATTACCAAAACTGATTTAAACTTGTCTACAAACCCATCTATAACAAATTTTGTTTGATAGATCCATCTACTTTGAACAAGTTTTTTTCCCTTAGGAAAAGGGACCAAATCCCAAGTGTTGTTCCTAAAAAATGAGCCATATTCCTCTTTCATAGTATTATCCCACTTAGTAGTGTTATATGCCTCATGAAACAAATGTGGATTAAAAGCATATGAGATGAAAGCATGTCAGACATACTAGAACTCTTATTGTGTTCACCTAGTATCTGATGGATCTCTAACCCAATGGCAAACACTTTGTAGTATTTTTATAGCCTAAAGAGGACTTGAATTCAAAGAGTTAGGATGAGATTCCTCATCCTATAAAAAGTGACTAGGATAGGGAAAAGGTGAGTCCCAATCACTACTCTCATCATAAAAACTAGAAGAATAATCCAAATAATTTAAAGGAAGCTACTCAAGTGTATTTGAATCATTGGAACTATCATCAAATCCCATTGAGTCCTAGGAAGAGGGATGAGTGTCAAGTGTGGAGTTTGAAGGACCCTCCTAAAAATGAACATTTCTCTCAATGAAAAACTCATGAGTGGTTGGATGGATAATCATATATCCCTTAACACCCTAAGGATATCTAACAAATATGCAAGGATAACTCTAAGGTTCCATTGCCTTATGTTTATTCTCAAGAATGTGGGCCATATCAAGATATTTAAACACTTTAAAGTGCTTAATTATGGGTTTTTAACTACTACATGATTCAAAATGAGTGATTATTTTCAATTATTTATGAGGAATCTAGTTCTAGATATAACAAGCACAATTGATGGCCTCAGCCCAATATTGAGATGAAAGAGATTTGGAGTGTATAATTTATGTTTCCATTTTCTTCAAGGACATATTATTGCATTATGTAACACCATTCTATTCAGGACTACATGGAACTATACATTGTAGTTTAATTCCATCTGAAGTGTAGAATTTCACAAAATGATGATTGACATACTCACTACCATTGTCCGTGTGAAACATATTGATGATTTACATGACTATTTTTCTACAAGGGCCTTAAAGTCCTAAAAGTGATCAAATACCTCAGACTTCTACTTAAGAAAATATACCTATGTGTACCTTGAAAAATAATCAATGAAGGTAAGAATATATCTAGTCTTGATAAATGAAAATTGGTGGAAAGGACCATAAATATCACTATGGAATAGCTTCAAAATATTTTTATGTCTCCATGATTTCCTTTTTGATACTTCTCTTCAAGATTCTTACCAAGTATGTAACCCTGGAAAAACCTGTAAGAAAAATGGACATGAGGAAACCCTGAAACCATGTCATTATGATTGAGTTGCTTAAGGTAGTGATAATTAAGATGATTGAATCACTCATGCCATAATTTACTCACCCATATGTATGAGTGAGTAGATAAATAAAGTATTTATCAAGATAAAAATGTGAGAAAGTGTACAACTATGAATGGTGATCTACTTTCCCAACTAATATTATAGAATTACCATGCAATTACCTAATAACCAAAAAATTAGGTGTGAACTCAACTCTCTTATGTGAACCAATGTGTGTGATATGATAAATAGATAGGATATTATTTGATAATTATGGGACACATAAAAAATCTATAAATGTCCCATCACTCACTTTAACACACCCTCTTCCACAAAATTTTTCTAAAGTATAATCACCCATTAAAATGTAAGGCATAAAATAGGGATCTAAGGATAAGAAGAGATCATGTGATGAATCTATGTGGTGAGATTCACCATCAAAAACCACCCATGTGGAAGGTTAGGATTCAACTTAAAGAAGGACCTTTCCCTTACCTTTACCCTTAATACTATCTTTTACCTTAGAAGACTCCTATGCTAATGAACTATATTTGACTAAATTACCAAGATTGATGTTATTTTTCTCAAGCATATTTATTAGTTGATCAATTGATTTATTCATACGTTTGGTTTCATTATGCCCAATTTTCTTATAACAGGTATATGTGAACCTCTCTTTCTTCAGTTTCTTACTTGAAGAAGAGGTCTCAGTTGATGCTTTAGATTTAGCATTAGTTTATAACCCTTTCTTTGCTCTTGGTCCTTCTTGTTCTATTTATTCTCCTTAATGTTTCAAGCTATTATTTTTTATGACTCACAATTAAGTCATGTGATAAAGAGGACCTAATTGTACCCATCTGAATAAGCTTATTTTCTTTCAAATCAATTTGAAAACAAAATAATCCAAGGATGACATGGTCCATATATCTCCAAGGGCACATTTGGTGGAATGGAAGGTATAAAAAAATATAAAAGTTAGAACCCAATTTGGCAAGGATTGAAAGGATCAATTATTCATCATTTTTGTCTATGCCACATATTATCAACTACAAACTGAGTGGTTTGAATTTGGTGAAGTATTGTTTTATGTCAAATTTTACTAGGCTCAAACTAATTATTTCAATCTCTACCTCATGACCCCTCATTGCATCCTAATTCCTAAATATTTTTTCCAATGTGTTCCAAACATCATAATGAGTATTTGTAGATTAAATGTGAAAGAACAAGTTGGGATAAATTGATAGGCATAATATATTTTAGGTGTCCTCACATATATTAAACCACTTCACCTTATCTACATCATATTTTGGTTCTATTTTGGTACCCATCATGATTTGATGTAAACATTTACTCCTCAAAAATATTTGTACTTTAATTTTATACTCATGATAGTTGAATGGTGTAAGAAACAAAACCAAATTATGATCCATAGTGTAGTAAGGAGGTATGTGTAAAAATAATAGTATGAAAGAGATAAGGAAATGAAAAACTCATTTAAATTATGGAGGTTAAATTTTACAAGGCCCAAGAATAATACAAATTCATACATCTTGAAAAAAAAATCACTTAAAAAAAAAGGTGCTTCAAAAGGAGTTGTCTGATGACATTTGTGTGGGTTTAAAGTTATTAAAAAAACTCCACCTTAAAAATAATTTAGACCTAACCTTTCAAAAAAAATTTAAACCCCATTTGGTTGGTTTTGACCAAGGGATAAAATACCATATGACCAAGGGATAAGACATAGTATGAGTGTGGGATGTCCATGTAAGCATTGAGATCTAATGATGTTTTTGTAAGGGAAGGATTTCCACTGAGCCTTGTAAATAAACAAAATAAATATTTGATTTAGTAATGAAATTTAAAAACCACATATAACCCACTAATTTTCTTGAGAAACCCAAAAAAAAAATCAAAATGGTTTTTCCTTCAAGTCGACTACCGCATAGATTCCTTGAAAAATCCATCAAACCCTCTTAAAAGTCCAAAATTGATTGTCATGAATCTAGGTCATGTTTATATATGATCACAATGTTTTGACACATTTTTAATTCAATGACAAAGGCTAATTTTCATGAAAAATTATAGATAAAAGATGATTTGGTGTTACATCTTGATTTATCACTAAGCAAATTTACTTGATTATATGTGGATTATTACATTATTATTTAACTAATCTATAAGTCATGTGTTATTATGGGTTAGTTATATATTAATTTGATTACATTATTTAATTTCTATGAGTTAATTATGCATTATATTATTTACATTATAATCATTTTGATTTATTATTACAGTAGTATTTTATGATATATATCATGATGTTATGGGCTAACTACCTTTTTGTCATGAGTTTGATGCAGGAGAGATTTATCCCTCAGAGCATGATGGAGGGAGAGCATCATCATAGAGGGTAGAATATATATAGGTATTTGAGGAAAATATAGTATCAGCTAAAACCTATGCACACACCAAATTAGATAGTACACATTATATGCATTGTTTGAATTATTAGCATTAGTACATTTTTTATATTATCTACATTTAGATGATTGATTTTATGTTATTTATGTGTTAACTTAGTTTAATGTTTATGTGTAATTAATATTGTGTGATTAAATTATGTATTTTATACATATATTTAGTGTATAATATTACTTGTGTGTATGTCATGTTATTGTACTCATGATTATTAATGTTTTTCAAGAACATAAATTTACATGAATAGTATCTAGTTACTACTATATATAGACTAACCATCATGTCTTTGTAATGTTTGAGAAAATTAGCTTGTTATATTTATGATATTGGTAAATATAATTATATGGATTAATGCCTTAATATATAAAGATAACAAAAGACATTAGATAATCTATATAAATAATGTAGTAATAATAATGATTACATTGCTATAATAACCATTATGTTTTGATATAATAGTTGTTGATTTATCATTTAAAATTAAAATAATATCATCCACTTACATGAATCATATTGTTATTAAGTTATGATTAATGTTTATCTGTACTAAGTAAAAAAAAATGTTATTGTAAAGTAACCTAAGAACTAAACCTAGTTAAATCTTCTAATGCTTGGACTATGGTGATGGTCCAAAGTGTTAGTTACCTCTGAGAAATAATGTAAATGGTGGAGTTTTGAGAAGTTAGTATTAGGACATTAGACATCAAAAGTTTCATTCAAGAAATAAAATATTAAAACATGCTTGGGGAAAGTTTGAGGATTTTTAGCTTTCTTACTTTGGGTCAAATTAGGGTAAAGCAGAAAGCTTAGCGGTTAATGGAAGATTTTACAAGAACGTAAACTATGAGCTTTTGCATGCATTTCCAAGAAAAGGAAAGAGTCAATGGAAAATGAGGATGAGATGAGTATTAGAGAAGAGAATGGGATAGCAGAGAGAGAGAGAGAGAGAGAGAGAGAGAGAGAGAGAGAGTAGCATGAAGAGGATAAGGGAGATTAGCGAAAGGAGAAATATTTTTGGTTTGTATGGTTTCATTTTAGAATATTTTACAAGGTAGGTGGCATCATTTAAATTTTTTTGTGAAAATTTTTTATATTTAAGATATATTTATATATAAACTATGCATCTCTATTTTACTCAAAACCATGAATATATATAGGAAATATAAACATTGTCTTGAAAATTCATGAATATATATATATATATATATATATATATACATGGACTATGTATACTTATTACCCAACACCATGAGAGGTTTATATAGACAATTTATATTTAATCTTAAGCATTATATAAGGATTATGTATTTATTTATTTCACCAAACCGTGAGATTATTCAAGTATGTATTGTTTGTGTAATGTTATTGAAAATATCAAATTATGTATAGACATATGTTATTTAAAATAGTAAAATTATATAAATGGTTTGTATACTTTGATGAAGGAATGAATTTATATGATACTCTGTATATCATTTATTGAAGTGCACTTAAAAATTTTATAAGTATTTACATGGACTATGTACTTTTGTTATATAAATTTATGAGCTATGTGTAACTTGTTGTCCAAACTTTGAGAATATATAAATGTATGAGTTATGTGTAATATGATAATCAAATAGTGGGAATTTATAAAAAAATTGTGTCTATTTTGATAAATTCTAAGTCTGAGTTGAAGTGATGAATAAGCAGGGTTGATATATAATTTTTTGTATTATTGTTAAGAGGTTTGTCTAGGGTTAGCGAATCTATATTTGGGGACTATGTGTAATTATCATTCAAACCAAATATATATGTAGAGATCTGAATTAAATTGGTTTTAAAACGTGATTCTTTATAAAAACAAATATACAAGGGACTGCATGTATATTTTTATAAGTCTATCTTAGTTATAAGATTTATATTGTATGGGATTTCTATGCAAATAAGATGACTGTTATAATTGTAAATCCATATAGCGAAATATAGTATTAAATTGGGAAATAGAATAATTAGTTTTTCTCATACACATATATACAAGGAATATGGATTGTATATCTCTTATGTGTAAATATTATTAGTTGTAAGTTCTATTAGGAGACCCGTAGCATATTATGGAATAGTAAAACATTTACTGAAAATGCATGTTGACATTAAATTGAAACATACTAGGATCTTACATATGTATTATTCAGATAATACAACTTGTAGTTATTTATTGGGTTGAGTAATTGGTTTGACACTTATGATATATATTGAACTAAGCATATGAAGATCAAAAACTTTTATAAACTATGTGAGTGTTTGTATGTAATAATTAGATGTCAATTTGACTTAATAAAGGCAAAATATGGATATAGATAGTCTATTGATTATAATACTTAGTTTATTAATAATACAGGGATATTAATATATTATGATGGTTCATGAATGTATTTGTGAATAGGAAAGTTATAATGGTTGAATTTCTTGATTAGAAATATAAATGATTGTTGACATTTATATATAGTATTTATACAATGTTTGATTAATTATATGTGGTACATATTATGAATATATTAGGTATGTACAAGTGCTCATATATATGAAATTTATCAATATGAGGACTTAGGTACTCATATGCATATATATCATATATTATTACATTATGTAGACATGAAAAATATACACATCATGATTCCAAATGTTAAAATTCCCCTAGACCACCCTAGGACCCCCTTGGGACCAATTTAACCCTTTGACCCCTAACCAAGCCTAACCCATGGTAATTTTTCCCAACTAACTTAACCTATGTTTTATCCACCCTTTTCCTTGACCCTCAACTATCAATGGTTAGGGTACACCTCCTTAACCACCAGCATGCAAACCATCCACCTTTCTTTTCTAAAAATAGTTTGTCTAAATCTATGTGTAAGCTATTACATTCATAAGTTATAATTAGAAGGCATAGTTAACATCTTGTTGCAAATCTCTTACCTTGCCTATAAGAAGAGAGGATTAGGGAGGTGGAATGGATCTACAATTATTATCAAGAGCTTATGCATCTAGATTTCCTTTATTTTATAGGTCAATCATCATTAGTAATTCAATGATCTAACCATCATGTCAAAGAGCCAACTTGACACCACCACTCCACCAAAGCACTAAGTATCGTTACTCTACCAAAACCATATCAGACTACACCAATGAGTCAACCACCTCAATCAACCACCCAATCAAATTTATATAAGATAAGTATTTGTTTTCTAGTATTCAATTACTTTATTTGCCTTTTGCACTTAGCCTAGTACCAACCCATCTCTCAGAATCTAACCTTGTAATTTCATCAATCTGACCATTGACCAACCCATACCTATACACAGTAACTATTGATGATTATCTCAACCTTTGATGGTCTACCTAACCACTGATGGTCATCACCCTGACCACCGACGATCACCTTAACCATTGAAAGTCACATCAACAATGGTGGTCACTATGGTAGGAAATAATAACAATTTATTTCCACCTACATACCCTCAACAAAATCTATTTTTTTTATGTCCTTGCCTGTTCATAGTCCCTTGCCTGATTTTTGAAATAGACCTGAGTCCTCTAGTACTAGTATTAACTTTCTTATTATTGTATTAGTCATTTCTAGTCTATTTATTTAGTAAGCATTTATTATGTTCAATTTTAGTAGCTTTTGATTATTAATGCAATTACTTTCTATTTTTTATATATACTTAATTATTTAAAATGTGTGGATTGATAGCCCTCAAGGAAGTTCTTGCTTCCAAGATCTAGCTAATGCTAGGTAACCCACTCAGCTACCTATCTAATCAAACATTCACTTTGGTGTTGTCTTATTTTTAGGTCATCCTCCCAAGCCAAAGAGGAGTTCTTCACAATCATCTAATTTAATGTATGCAAAATCAAATAAGTTTTTCAACCATACCCATATCCAATTTCTTCTTCCCTTTCTAAAACATAAGCTAAAATTTCATGAAACATTCTGGCACACCTAGTGGGACCTTGAGTCTTTACTTTGGGTTTATTTTCTTTGCATCTATATTCTCTTCTCTCTATCTATGCTCATTAACAAAACTAAACTTTCTTCTAGGTTTAGAAACAAGTGCATCTATTGCTTGCTTTTAATTTTAGCTCACTTTGAAATAAAGCACAATAATTTTATCATAGCATCACTTTTGTTACACACACTAAACCAAACCACCTTCATCAATTAAACATCAAAAAAACTTTAAATAAGGCCTGATTAGGATTTCATCACCTAACAATCACCTTAACCTTTCCTAATGATCCTATTTGGAGGTCATTACCAAGGGGAGAACCAACTCAGCTCTTTGGTTGAGTATAAACTCTAAAAATTAGTATATATTGTCTAATCACCTAACACCCATATTATTTTAGTGTGTGAAGTGAGGGGGTAGGCCCCAATACCAAGCCATGTATTGATTCCCAATATAAATCCTTTTGAGCACCTAAACCACCCAAAACCAACCATAGATTACTTTTATAGTACCTGATATACAAGCTAACTTCTATCACACATTCTCATAACCTAAGGCATAAGCTAAAAGTGAGATTAAAATCAACCATAAGGCTTTAATGTACTCTAGTGTCTGTTGGATTTCATTGATCATTTTCTTTATTTCTCTTTGTTTGAGTTATAATATTCTTTGTGTTTTCTTTTCATCCTATTTTCATGGTTCTTACCCATCAATAATGAAGGGACTTAGCAAGTGATGACCCATCTATAGATTATCTAGTTTCCTCTACATCTTCATCTATGAAGTATATCTTAGATGCTGAGAGTTATCCTCATCATTTAGATGCTTCTAGTGTACCTCGAATAGTCTCCCAAGGTGACCTAGACTTTGTTACCTTTTTGGATAATAACCTAATGGATTTATAACATTATCTTAGCACAGTAGCTCACCATACACCCATTTTGGCACCACCTACCAATTTACCTTATGGCATGCCATTGGGATTTTTAGGTAGTTATTTTCTTACCACTATTACTACTTAGTCATTAGCTACTGAAGCATCTACCTCAGTTGGTAACCCATCTAACAAAACCATGTAGAACCAACCATCTCAACCTTCTAACACCTAAACACCTCCTAACCCAACTAACAATTTTTCTAATGTAACCACCACCCAACCTTTACCTACCCATACCCCAATCACTATTGGAGTACCCACTACCACCATCACTACCATTCCTTTGGCTACCCCCACTCTACTTCAAAATTTAGTAACACCAATACCTTATACATTACTACATGTCACTACTAGGGTTAATACTTATCCCTTACCTCTGACTCAACCATCCATGCCCACTCAGTAGTATGTACCCTCTACCCAACCACTAGTGAACACATACTCACATGTGGCTTTGACCCAACCAAGTGTGGCCACTTACCCATATGTGGTAACTTCTCAACCTCTATAAAATTATCAATATGTCATTCAACCCCAACCATAGTATGCACATTACAACCCTTCATTACAAAACCCTAAACAAACCTAATGAAAATACTCATGGATAAGATGATAAATCTGGATTCATCCATCTCTAAGGCTCAAAATCTCCTATTCTATGACCAGATCTGTAATGAGCCCATCCACCCATTTGTGTCTATTAGGCCATATCTTCCTCAATGGAAACTTCCCAAGTTCTCTAAGTTTTAGAGTAAGGAGGATCACCAATATCACCATAGGTAATTCAGGCATGCATGTTATTTGATTTCTTATGATGATGCCCTCATCCACACTTTTCATATGTCTTTGTTAGGACTGGCATTGGATTGGTATAGTGCCTTAACCAAGCATTCCATCTTCTCCTTCACCCAATTATCTCAAACTATCTTGGATCACTTTTTAATAAATATCTCCAAGAAGGTTTCCATCACTGACCTCTACTCTATCTGGTAGTTTGATGATGAATTTATTATTGATTTTTTAGCTCATTGGTGAAGTCTAATCAACCAACTCTCCTTTTCCTTACCCCAACCTAAGTTGATCAAACTCTTTGCTCGATCATGTGCCAAGCACATCTCTTTTACATTAAATTTTAGAGTTTCTAAACTTTTGATGAAGCTTTCACCATGGTGTGCAAGCTAGAGAATAGAGCCATCAATGAAGGAAATCTAAAACTAAAAAATAAGAACTTTACCTACAAAACCAATGAGGCTTCCTCCTTTAAAATAAATAACCAAACTAATATCAAGACCAAAATTAAGGGAACTGGGAATGTGGTTGTCCTTAAATCTACTTCCCCATCATCTTCTAACCAATAAAATTCCTCTGGTTCCTTAAATAAAAACACGAGAAACCAAAACTAGAACACCCAAAAGTAATTCACTCCACTTGGAGAATCCTACGCTTCAATCTTAGAAAAGCTATTGAAAGCTAATATCATATAGATTATTCTTATAAAACCACCTTATCAATTTGATTCTTCTCATCCTACACCTATTTGGTATAATTATAATGACTTATGTGCCTTCCATAAATTAATAGGGCATGATGTTAGTAGGTGCAACACCTTTAGGAGCATTGTCCAATCTCTCATCGACAAAGGTGAACTTGTGTTAGATAACCCAAATGCACCTCAAAACTAGGCCCTTGAAATATTTAGGTAGCCTTTTTCTAATCATTTTCCTACCAAAAATGGGAGAAACATGGTTGATTTCTCTCATGATGCCCATACTATTAGAATGGTTCTCATCACACTCATTTATAAAGAACCTACTGACCAACCTATCTGCTCCTCATGCTCTCTACTTATTGAGGTAGTAGAGTTACCTCTTCCTCTTTTGGAGACCTAAACTAAGGAATACCCCTTTTTTATTTTCCACTTATTGAAGTAGTGGAGCCATCAACCCCTCCCTTTATCAATATTCTAAAACAAGTACCCATCTTACCTTCTTCATCAACCACTGAGTAACTTACTACGCATTTAGAAATCATTCCTAAAGAGGAATCTCCCATGTTTTGACCTTGCATAGAGGAGTTACCCATTCAAACCTTTCATCCTTTGATTGAGGAAAATTATGAGGTTACCACCCCTCTATCTCAACCTATGGGCTGATCTTGCATGTCCACTATCTAGGGAATAAAACTAGCCTAGAAATCAATCTTTAGGTTAGTGCATAAATTAGAGTTTATCTCCAACCCTGACATGGATCGAGCCACCTTTTATGAATAATTATCATTACCTTATATCACCAATAAATAACCTCAAACCATACCTTTAGAATAACAACCCACTACCTCCACTATCTAAACTCCTACACTACCAACCAAACCAATAGTAACTTTTACCAACCCAATAATTCCTAAGATATCTAAAGCACCTAAACCCAAAGCAACCAAATAAACTTCTCTAACCAAACTATCCAATCCAACCAAGAACCTTAGTAACCTCTCTAATTAGAGTCTTAATCACCCATCTGTGAAGGTGGAGTTTACCTCACCAAATCCAACAACCAAGTGTCAGCCCAAATCAACCAAGGGAGTAGGGATACCAAAAGGCCAAAAAGCCAAAATCCTACCTCCCTCCACATTTCCCTCTATCTTGGGGCATCATTCCTCTACTTTGATTATAAATCTAGTTGTCCCAACTAAGACCCAACCATCATTATTGGTTACACCAACACACTTGATTTTAGACACACCTATTTTCACCAAATCATCGATAACCAAGCTACTTATCCTAAAACCTCCTACCTCCACTTTCTCAACCACCTTCTTGCCAAAATCAAAGCCACCAACTAAATTCACTACCTTACCCAAACCTTCCATCACCAACCCCACTACCAAAAGGATCTCCACCTTACCAACTAAGACCAAAACCCCTAAAACCTCTCCACCTTTAGCTGAATCATAATCTAACATTTTCCAATAGTTAATGTAAGCTTCTTACTTAACCTTACCCCCTATTAGGTCATTTGATGCTCTCAGTGCCAAACCCACCTAGTATAATGAAAACCACGTGTGCTTCTATCATAGTAAAATAGGGCATGACATGAATAATTTTAAAGCTTTCCAAACTATTATACACTAGATCTATGATGAGGATGATTTATTAATAGATGAACCTCCCACTAGCCCTATACTAGTCTAACTAACAACACCACCCTCTACCTAATGCCTACCTACTCCTCCACTCTCACCTTAGAGTGATAATGATACTATATAATCTCCTACCCCAATTCCTCCCTCTATCCATACCATCCATGTGGTTATAAGAGTGCACCAGAGGGATAAGAGGAAGGCCAAAGCACCCATCTCATGGACATACCCACCTTTTACCTCCCAACCAAATCTTACCCAAACATCTACACCTTCACCCAAACCCAAGGTATCTATCGTAGGTGCCTCCCAATCCAACCCCTCTAAGTCCATTAAGAGAGTGGTGCTCAAGTAGCTTCACCAAACCCCAATGAAGATGAGATTATATGAGTTGATTACCACTTCACCTCATCATCACCAAGCAATGATAGAAGTATTGCAATCAATAAAGGTCTAACCTGAAATACCTTAACCTCTAGCAACCTTTATTGGCATTCTCCAAATTTCCAAAATTTTAACCTTCAAGGATTTGGAAATACCTTCTATCCATCTGCATGACCTATATCCCCCTCTCTTTATTATTCTTACATCAACCCAACCTGCATCAAATGAGTCATGATTGATGGGGGAGCTAGTATTAACATTATCTCATCCCATGCCTATAACCAACTTAACCTTATAAATAATGTGATGTCTAAAACCTTAGTCATCTTGAGA
This sequence comes from Torreya grandis, assembly GCA_037957365.1. Lineage (NCBI taxonomy): Eukaryota > Viridiplantae > Streptophyta > Pinopsida > Cupressales > Taxaceae > Torreya > Torreya grandis. The sequence goes on from JARHVA010001455.1 coordinate 1,459,919, forward strand.
TACTTTAATGACACCATTACCACCACCTTAGGAACCATTATCCTTCATATTTGTGTAGGACCTCACATGCTCTCCAAACTCTTCTATGTAGTGGAAGGTGAATTCTAATACAATATTTTGTTGGGACAACCTTGGATCTACTCCATGGTTTAAATACCCTCTACCCTACATCATTATATTAAATTTGAGCATGAAATCTAGGTCATCACCATCCAAGCTAACCCAAGTCCCTTCTTGACATGCAGCATGACCTACTGACCCAACAATGTCCTCTTAAATCCATCTAGCACACCCTCCTTAACCAAAGACAAGACCTCTAATTCAAAAAAGGGAGTTATTCCTCCTTCAATCAATGAGGCATCAACTATCTCATCCATCCCCTCTAACCATATCCCCATCTTAGACCCTTTAGAATTGACATTCCATTACCTTTCATTGTGGGAGTATCACCTCCTTACCCTTGATGTTTTCACTACTCCCGAAGAGTATGGGAAACTTGACCACCAACCTAAGTATGACCCTAATGTTAGGACCATTATTATTTTTAGACCCCCTATTATCAAACTCATTTCATCTATGGGGGTCTTGACAAACCCATCAATGCTTCTACCAAATCTCTTTCACCTTGACCATTTACTATCAGTTTTTCCTACCTAGATAAACTGAGCTTTGTCAAGACTTACCTCCATAGGTGTGCTTGGAAAGGATTTTGTCTCAGATGATATGAGCATGAACCACATGAATTGGTATCTGTGAGACCAAAAATACTCATGAGAAACATGGCCTTAGTTTCATCCTACCTAATGAGAAGAAAACCAAACCACCTACCATCACCATTATTGAGTAAGACACCCCTTCCTCACCAACCTCTCCTCTACTTGCATGTAAGGATGATGAAATCATCCCACCCAACTTTTTTCATCAACATGATCAACCTTAGACCCTTAAGTTACCAAAAATAAGGGGTAACCATAACCATCCCTTTGACCCATCCTGAGATGATAAGAGATAACTCCCCTACCATTAACATTGTTTAGTGCCAGGATGATGATTCTATTCTCACCTACCTTGGTGCCTTGGACTCTTCCATCCACAAATCCCTTCCTCTAAATAATTTGACCATGTTGAATGAATCCACCATGGATATCAACTTGGGTACTCTATAGAACCCCCATATTATCAAAATTGACTAATTGTTGAATGTCAAGTAACTTCAAGATTTTCCCTCTTTCCTCTAAGACCATAGCAAAGAATTTACTTGGTCTTATAGAGACATGCCTATAATTGTCCCCACTATCACTACCCATAACATAGTCACCCACCATGACACCAAGGCCATAAAGTAGAAACTTTGGTGCATGCACCCTCACATATCCCTTCTTATCAAATAATAGCTTTAGTGTCTCCTATCTATCAATTTCATTCAACCCATTGACTATCCCCAATGGGTCTCAAATGTCATTCTGATCACCAAAGCCATAAGGGGACTATGCCTTTGTGTGTAATTTCATGACCTCAACCTCACTTTCCTTAAAGATGACTTTCATTTACTGAGCATCAACTAGTTAGTTGATCTTATAGCCATTCACGAGAAGTTATCTCTCATGGATGGATTCTCTAATTACAATTAGATTCTAATCACCCTTGAAGATCACAAGACTACCTTTACCACCCCATAGAGAACATTTTTTTATAGATTCATACCTTTTAGGTTAAATAATGTTGGTATAACTTACTAATGTGCCATGACCTACATCTTCTATGACCTTATCCATAAGATTATAGAGGACTATGTGGATGACCTTCTTAAAAAATCCAAACTCTAAAAGGATAATTTGGTCATTCTCAAGGTCATCTTTGAGCAGCTTATCCATTACCATGTCCACCTAAAACCCAAGAAGTGCATTTTTGGGGTCTTATCAAGGAATCTTCTAGATTTTATTGTCTCCCTTCAAGGACTCAAAGTTAATCCCACAAATATCAAAGCCATCCTTGACATGCTTCCTCTAGTCAACCTTAAGCAATTCCATAGTTTGTATGTAAAGCTCCAATCCATTCATTATTTTATTTACTATCTTTCAAATCAATGCTAACCCTTCCATAAATTTTTGAAGAAGGATATCTCTTTTAAGTGGAATAGTGATTGTTAAAAGGCCTTTGATTCACTCAAAATGTACATTTTGTCTCCACTTGTCCTTACCTCTCTTAGGGATGACCAACCTTTCTACCTTTATATATCTACCATCGATCACTCCTTAAGGGAAATGCTTACTCATCAAGATGAACAACATAGAGATCAATCCATATACTACATTACTTACATGCTTGTAGAGTATGAACTTGATATACCCATATCGAGAAGCTTTAATTAGCTTTACTCATCGTGGCCACCAAACTTTGCCACTACCTACTTAACCATAAAACCTATGTCATAACTAACATTGACCCACTCAAGTATATGCACTCCAAGCCATACCAAAACCAATATATGGCCAAGTGGATCATTATCTTAGTGGATTTTGACCTTGAGTTCCTTTAACAAAATTCAATTAAGGGGCAAGTCATTGTCAACCATTTGGCTAAAGCACCATTAACAAACAACCAACATCCTCCTCTTGAGTTCACTAATGAGTCCATTACATCCCTCTCTCAAGAAAACTTCACCTATCAAGTCACCATGTTCTTTGATGGATCAAAATGTTAGTATGGCAAAGGAGTGGGTATCATCCTTATCCCTTTTTACGATGAACCTCTTCCTTTGTCCATCAAGCTTGATTTTGAATGTACCAACAATATGGATGAGAATGAAGCCCTAGTCATAGACCTTAAAATTTATTTAGCCTTAGGATTCAAAAAAATCAACATATTTGGTGGCTCCCAACTTGTGGTCAGTTAAATAAATGGATCTTATCAGTGTAAGAATGATATGTTTCAATAATACAAGTAACTAGTTGATGATATCTTATCATCATTTAAACATTACCACATCCAGTCAACCTCATGATCTACTAATAAGTTTGTTGATACCATGGCTCCCCTTACCTCTAAAAACCTATCTACACCCTCTAACTCTAAGCTATCTATTGTTATCCATCAACTTACCTAAACTTCCTATGTCAAACTGGATTCTCCCACCATTTTCAATGTGGAAGAGACCTAACCTAACCTTTAGTATCAGTAGACCTTCAACTACCTTAACCTTACCATCATTCCTTCTAGCCTTTCTAGGAATGCTCAAAGAGCATTCATTTAGAGTACCTCACACTACACCATTATGAGAGGAATTATTTATAAGCATGGCTTTGATGACCTCTTCTTTTGTTGCCTACATAGTCACAAAGCATGCTATCAAGGAAACACATGATGGTATCTATGGGGGACACTTTAGTGGCCTCATTTTAGCTAAATGTATCTTTCACCTTAGTTATTGTTGGCCTACTCTTAACCAAGATTGTTGTGATTATGTGAAAAAGTATGTTAAGTGTCAACAACATACCAATTTTCATCATGCACCTAGTCATAGTCTTCATGTTTCCATCAATTTTTTACCCTTTTCACAATGGGGTCTAGACCTTATTGGTGAAATTAACCCCCTTTCCTCATAGTGACACCATTTTATCATCACTATGACTAAATATTTTACCAAGTGAGTGGAGGCTATTCTTCTAGTCTCAACCAAGGTAGAGAGGATTGTTGAGTTTATCAACCATCATAGCATTTGTCATTTTGGTGTTCCTCACAAGATTATCACCGACAATGGTAAATATTTTAAGAACAAAAAATTATAGGGTCTATGTGACACTTTTGGTGTTAAGTTAAGCTTCTCCATGCCCTACACCCTCAAATGAATGGATAGGTTGAGGCCTTTAAAAAAAATCTCAACAACAGGCTAACTATAATGGTTAATACATCTAGTCAAGATTGGCATTTGCACATCCCCTTTGCCTTATGGGCATATCATACTATAATTATAACCCTAATAGGTGTTACCCCCTTTTCTCTTGTATCTAGAATGGAGGCATTCTTACCTCTAGAGGTCAAAATCCCATTTCTTCTCATATCTTTACAAGATCTCATTATTGAGGATGATTATCATTATCACCACTTATCCCAACTTGAGCTACTTGACAAGCATCACTTAGAAGCCCTTACCCATCTTCATGTCTATTAAGAGCACAACAAGCATGCCTATAAGAAATATCTTAAGGTGCGAGACTTCAACATCAGAGACCTCATCCTAAAGGAAAATCAACATGTCACCAATATGGAAAAAATAAAGTGAGGCAAATTTTCTTTCAATTGGCTTAGACCCTATATCGTAACCCAAAAGTATGGGTCAAGAGCTTATCATTTAGCTTCTCTCAAAGGTCACCCAAAATTGAATCCCGTCAATGCTTCGCATCTACATCCATTATTTTTTTAAAGAAGGATCAAGTTTACCTTTTGTTTTAACTTAAGCTCATCCCTTGATTTGAACCAAATCCATCTCTTTATATTAGGGGAAACTGTTTAAAACTAAATCATGTGATTATCTACCATAGTCATAGCATAACCTTAAATAATGGGTACCAAGGCTCTACCCATGGCATGATTCTCATGGTACTTTTGGTCCCTCTCCTAGGATGGATTCCCATGATCATTTTCACATAAACTTCTTTACACCCAATCACCCTTTTTATGATTTTATTTTTTCCTTCATAAAGGTGAACCCTTAATCTTATATAATCAAGTCTATGTAAGGCAAAAAAAAAACAAGCAAAAAGCAACATTCAAACCAATAGTAAATCATGGGTCATTTTTAAGCATTGGTAAACTGCTTTCTTAAAAGATAGCTACATCAACATACTAAAAATTGCACAAACATAAGGTAGACTACTCCATTAAATGACAACTATCATAGAGCCTTGAAAAAGAGAATAAACTTAGACTAATCCCTTGAAGGATGGCTAAGTAAAGCATTTGTCAAAATCACAATAATTTCTTGGAAGCTTCCTGCATCGATCAACTTCCCATATATAGCAACAAATCAAAAGACCCATTTTCAAAATCACAACAAAAGTAAACTAATTTTAAATTCCATAATTAGCTCTCACATAGAAAAATAAGGTGGAAACCACAATCGGTATTCACAAGTAAAATCTTCACATCGATCAGTCTACACTTTTTACGGCATTGACTTGTTTATACTACTCTTCAAACACCTATAAAAGAGACATTTTAGTCTCACAAGTAGGTTCCATTTTCATCCATCTCCCCTATAAAAAAGGGATTTTGAGCTTACTAAACATTATGTGGTCAAGATACTTTTTTTTCTTTACCAACTAATGAATGCTAATGTGAATCATTAAAAGGGCTTATGTTCATTAATACAATCCAACTTTGGTTTTGTTTTAGTCCTTGTCAAAGAAGACGCATCATGCCATATTTTTGTCATGTCATGACTAGATGAAATTTTCATTACAACATTTATATCTTGATTATATTTTGTCTTCCCATCTAGTGTTTTTCATTAGCTAACCTTATGTGTTTTGTCTTAAAAAAAATTAACAATAAGTATATCTATGTGTGTCATAATAAAAAATCATAACCATAAAAAACATAATCACATCATAGCATCCATGAGAAATAAATCAAACAACCATTTTCCATCACATGTCTACATATAAATAATAAATCATATACTCATTAAAATTTAGCATGTCATAAGCAAATAGGAATCATACCCAAAAATCAAAACCATTTCATGCCTAGCTAGTTAATTCTACATCAATATCTAGCATCCATAACATAAGCACAATCCTTAAGAAATATAAACATCACATAATAAGAATTAAACATTAATACAAATCATACACTATGAGAATAAAATAAATATCATATATATAACTCATGAGTCCAATAAACATCATAAATGTATACACCTCTCTCTCTCTCTCAAAATTTACATCTCACTGCATCGGCTCATAGGTTGGAATCAAAATGATATATAGTAATATATAAAATGTATGAGCTATGTCATACCCTTGGGGTACCACTATCTCCTAGTGTACCACTAGGTCCTAATACGTATCCACCTATAGCACCTATCTACCCACCTATAGACACTTCCCACTACCCTGGTGTCTCCACACTGTCACCGCTTGACAAGCTCATTTTGTATTCACCCTAATAGGGCTCATCAAGGTAATGACTCAAGACTATATCCTCATAATACCATATTTCCTCGACTATAGCTAGGTATCATGCCATGGGGATGGTTCTTTATGGTCCTATCAGTGATGTTACCCCTCCTCCTCTCTACCTCAAGAAGTCCCTCTCCTATACAACTAAGGCTAGGGAAGCCCTCACTTGGTCCCTATCACCTATAAGAGTAGAAACCTAAATTTTTAGACTAGCCACCTAACCCTATAACATAATAACTTATGCTTATGTAGTGGTTAGTACTACTCTTGCCTATCTATTAGGGCCAACCCTTATGCTTGTGCCCTCTGGCCTCCTCTCTTAGCTGGGTCCACATCTATTGCCCCTACCACCATTACCATCACCAAAATCTTCTATCACATATAATTCTTGGTATCATGCCATGTATCCATCTATAAAGTCAACATCATCTATCTATGACCTGGTTGGTAGTCTCTTCATGATCTAACAATGTCAACATGGGATGTAGCTTTGGTAGTAATATCTATGAATCCTCATGCTTGTACCTAGGAAATGCACTTAGAATACCTTGTATGAGGACAAATTACCTCTAAACCTTATCAAATGGTATGATCTCCACCTCTCCATCCCTCTAACTAAGAATCCACCTATAGATCTATAAGGACAAGGTCTACCTCCTGTAGCCAATCCATACTAGAAACTAGACATAGGCCTCTAAACAATGTCACTGATCATTAGTGCACCTAGTGCACCTCTAAACCAATCAATGTTAAGGGATCTTCCCCCTACATCATAAGCAGTGAAGTCACCTCTCCACTACATGAACCCAATTGGGAACTCAATCTATGTGTATCTTACCCATGGAAATCCCACTAGCCTCAACATTCAGATGTACTCATAGGCCTAGTAATGTAGAACCAAGTTGACATTAATGCCATACCTCTTATGGAACTTAAACCCCCATAGCTCATTATATATCTATACCAAGAGAATAGGTACAAAAATAAATATAGTCTTCCCTAGTAGTAGCTCAACTAACACCCCCAATAGCATGGGAATCTCCTACTACTCAAGTTAAGAAGGGCAAAGCATGAGATAACCATCATAAACATTGTCATGAGTCTCCTCTCACTTGGATCCCTTTAGTATATTATATTTTAGCTAAACCCCCAACATGCCATCTGATCTGATCACTATCATCATCATATAATAACTTAATATGTTCCTCCTATTCTTCTTGATCTATGTGATAGATTAGATCACCTTAAAGCAAAATCCATGTGATCTTATGGACATCATTAGGCAATATCATCATCTCATCAGTCGGTAGTAGTAAGGTGTTCATATCAATATCCCATCTCTTGATGAGTGTTATGATCATAGAGGCATCCCAAGGCACATGTTGATAGTGCCTCATCACCCCCAACCTAACCTCTTTCATATGGGCCTAGTCAGATGGGGTCATCCCCTAGTAAATCTCTATAAAGAGAGTGGTAATCAATCATGCATCTATATCTAACTCCCTAGATTACAATAATTCATTCAAAAACATAGCTTAGTTACCTACACCATTATCACCTACCCTACCCAACCTTACCCTTTAAGTAATCAACTATTTCTCTACCTAATACCCCTATATTTACCCACTATAACTACAAGGCCAACCCACACATAGCTAATAGAATTTAATTTGCCTTAGCACTTTAAACACTTTCTAAAAACCTTTTTTCACTAGTTAACCACCAATGGTCATGGTGACTACTGATGATCAGGTACCCTTTTTCTCAAGATGTCAACCATCGATAGTTAACCCTAACTATCAACAGTCATTATGGGTGTTCCACAAGTAGAATATCCAAAACCTACCCTACCCTAAAATAATCAAATAATAACCAAAACTTCCTACCTTACTACCCTAAGGTACCTACCCACCCTAATTCACCTACCCACCTAATCAATTTCCCCATTCACCTATAAATTTACTTGAATTCCCCAAAAACCCTAACTAGGGTATAAACATTCAATACTACCCTCAAACCCTAATTCACTTTAAAAAACTCAAGCTAACATATTAAATTAATGGAATCCTCTACCTCATTTCATGATCACCACTATGGATTCAGTCATAGACCTACCCATCCTCATCTGCGTCTCCATGCTCCCTACATCCTTATTGGCCCACTCAGTCTACTCTCCACCTTAGTTAATAGTCAACCTCAACCTTAGCAGTCACCATTAGCACTCTTTTCACTTGAAATAACCAAGTGTTAGAGCTCCATAGTCAAATGTGAAAGAGAGTGAAATAACATTTACTTTTCACTTTTAACCACCAGACTTTTAGGGTTTTCACTCTAACCATCAATGGTTTGGGTGACCATTGATAGTCAGGTGACCCACTTATTTGATCTTACCTTGAACAGTCATCTTTAAGCAAATTCAAATCATTTACCCACCCATGGAGACCACCTTCTCCACCTAACCTAACCACCTCATCACCTCACCTTTGGTCCATTTTTTGGCCCAACTAGCACATATTTTGTAATGACTTTTGCTTGGTCCTTTTATTATAGTGATAACATTTCTATGTTAACTACCTTTTTCCCTTGTGTTACCTCATGCTTACTTGACCCTCTTGTGTCTTTTTAGGAGTGCTTCCTACCTTAGATACCTGTGACACTTGACTAGTTTATGTTTTCACTGAGAGCACTTCCTACCTTAGATACCCATCAAAACACAAACATTACTTTAGATACTCATGAGTGTACCCATCCACCACACTTAATTATGGTCATGCAGTCTATTTGTCACTTGTCCTTCTAGCATTGACCTTTATTTTTACCAACTATGACAACCTATTTCAATGCGTAATCTTGGATATTACACCTTTTATTGGATTTTGTGTACTTGATTATGCTTTGGTACCCAACCTATCACCCACCTTCATGACATCCACCTTCATCATCACCTTCACCCACCTTATGAAACCCACACCCAATTCTATTTTACCTCATCGACTCTTAGTTTGAGGGGGAGCACCTCCTCCCATATTTGGGGCAATCAGACCTTCAACCAGTAATCTATTTTTATTTTATATCTTATTAATTCAAGGCTACATAACAAAAAGGGGTAAAATGTAAACACCAAAAATCTGCTTACCACTATTTTAAATGTTAAAATTCCCATAAACCACCCTAAGATCCCCTTAAGACCATAGTAACCCTTTGACCCTTAACTAAGCCTAACCCATGATCAGTTTTCCCAACTAACTTAACCTACCTTTCATCCACCTTTTGCCTTAACCCTCAACCATCGATAGTCAGGATGACCACCGACAGTCACCTTGACCATCGACAGGCAGGGTGCACCTCATTAACCATCAGCATGCAAATAATCCACCTTGATTTTCTAAAAATAGCTTATCTAAATTTATGTGTGATCTATTCATGTGCAAGTTATAATTAGAATGCCTAGTTAATGTCTTGTTGCAACTCTCTTGCCTTGCCTATAAGAAGAAAAGAGCAATGAGGTGGAATGGATCTACAATTATTATGAAGATCTTGTGCATCCAAATTTTTTTTTTAGGTTAATCATTAGCAATACATTAATCTAACCATCACGTCAGAGAGCCAAATTTTTGTCACCACTCTACCAAAGTGATAAGTATCGTTACTCTACCAAATCATGTCAAACTCCACCAATGAGTCAACCATCTCAATCAACCACCCAATCATCTTTTTACAAGATAAGTATTTATTTTCTAGTATTCAATTACTTTATTTGTCTTTCTTACTGATCCCAACACCAATCTATCTCCTAGAATCCAACCTTTTGATCATATTAATCTAACCATTTACTAACCCAAACCTACACATAGTAACCGTCGATGGTTGTCTCAACCATCGATGGTCTACCCAAATGTTGATGGTCACCCTGACCATTGATGATCACCTTAACCATCGATGATCACATCAACCATTGATGGTCACTGTGGCAAGAAATAACAAGTTATTTCCACCTATTTACCCTCAACCAAATTCATTTTTCTATGTCCTACCTATTCATAGTCCCCTACCTAATTTTATAAAATAGACCTGAGCCCTCTAACACTAATATTGACTTGCTTATTATTATATTAGTCATTTATAATTTATTTTTTTAGCAAGCATTTCTTGTATTAAATTTTAGTACCTTTTGATTATTGATGCAAGTACTTTATATTCTATTTATAAACTTAATTGTTTAAAACATGTGGATTGACAGCCCTCGAGGAAGCTCTTGCTTCTGGGATCTAGCTAATGCTAGGCAATCCACTCAGCTACCTATCTAATCAACCATTTACTTTAGTGTTGTCTTATTTGTAGGTCATCCTCCCAATCCAAAAAGGAGTTTTTCACAATCATCTAATTTAACATGTACATAATCACATAGGGTTTTTCAACTATACTCGTATCCATTTTCTTCTTCTTCCCCTTTTGAAATATAAGCTAAAATTTATTGAAACACATTAGGAGGTGTGCCTAAATCTATAATTTTATTGACTATTAAAAATAATTCATAGGATCTCGAGGGTTAGGAAAATATAACTATATGAATAAAATCTCCTAAAAATATAACAAGATGTATAAATGAAAGATTATATTCATGTGAGATATAATTTGGTTTATGAGTTATTTCATTCTCTAAAATTATTATGATTGTTTGTTTGTAATTGAGTAGTACATATAAATAATTGACTATCATATTTCTATTCATCATAGAATGTACTATATTTGAATCTACTTACATAAATTAGAAATATGTAGTCTAATTATATATTATACCTGGTTAGTATAAATTATACTTGTTATGCTTATTATTTATGTGATAAATAATAAAATGGATATTCATTCATATATTTAATGGACTAAATGTATGCATTTTGATTATTCTTATGTTTAGAATATTTCATTCCTACTAATATGAAGTAATATATATGAATCTATTGATTATATTTATATTAACCATATCTTATATTATTAGTACTAATTAAGTGGTGAGACAGACTTCACTAGCTTAATTAGCATCACCAATGTTGGATGAAGGTAATCTAATCAAGTGGTGTGTATGAGTTTGGCTTATCCTAGAGATCAATAACTATTAAAAACTTTGTCCAATGAAATGTTTTTTTAGACATTATTTTTTCATATGTATGATTTATATGTTTGTGCAATATCATGTTATACCATATTTTATTTATGGTACACATCATGTATTAGAAATCTTATAGTACACAGGTATTAGTTTATCTCTTTCAGTTCTCCCACTATTAGTATCTACCCATATATCAAGGGAGGTCCATTAACTAATGGGGGGTTGTGTACAGGATCAATGGTTCATGGTTGGAGTGTAGAAGTGCTCAGATGATGCTCTTCCTCTCCATAAAAGTGTTTATTTGGAGACTACACTTGATATTACCATAGATAATAGATTTTGGAGAACTCATGATCCATGGAGACTTGTATCTTGTATTGTATCTATTATTATTGAGACAATATTTCTAATGAAATGTAATTATTTACTCATTGTACATTGATAGCAATGGTTGTGTTATGTTTCATATGATGTTAGTGATCAATAATAGGTAGATGTTACACACATATTTTATAGTTAACATACTTAGTGTGTTATAATTAGATCACTAATTAGGTTTTCATGGTGAAATATAAGGAAAGAATATGTTGATTAAATTTTAAAAAAATATTTATCACATTATTCTAAGTAAATCTGAGTGGGGATGTTAGATGTGGTATCAGAGCCAGGTTCTAACTCTAGGACTTAATGAGTCTACTAGTATTTTTGTATCCTTATATTTACCAAAAAGGAGAATGGTGTGAACTAGAGTATATGGTGAGGGTTCTTCTAATGTAAATGACAATAACCCTTCATTTGGTCCTAATCAATTTACCACTGAGTAAGCAACAAAATTATATCAGGATTTTGTAGCCATGAATGAAACTATGGACCAAATTTTAGCCCTAGAATAGGAAACTCATGGCCATGAAGAGGAAGTACATCAGGATGTATTTGAAGAGAATCTTGTTGAGTAGGAAATTTCTCAGGACATGAGAACCCATGTAGCTACAAAATTGGCTAGAGACATGAAAAAGGTGAATCCACCTAAGTTTGATAAAACTATTTTGGATGATGAAGTTGAAGTATGGTTGACTAAGATGTAGAAGTATTTAGAGATTTGAAGCTACTCCAAAGTCATTAAAGTATTTTGGAGAGCTTACTAGTTAGCTGGTGAAGTAGCTAAATGGTGGGTCAACAAAAATTTGGAAATGAATCTCAACTTGACCACCACCACATGGGGGAAGTTTTTAACATGGTTTAGATCTCAGTGGCTTCCACAATTAAACTTTGACCATAATCTTATATATTTTCATAATCTAAAGTAAGGATACCTTTTAATGAATGAGTATTAGGAGTATTTCACTAAATTTATAATGTATATACCTCAGTATAAAGAAGTTGGTAGGCTCAAAATTAAGAAGTTTATCATAGGATTAAAACCCTAGATTGGTGGAGATGTGGACATCATGGACCATGTCTTTGAGAAGATAGTTAATTAAGAAAAAAAGTTGAAATATCTTATTTAAGTCAAGGACAAGTTTAAGAAAAAAATTGGAAGTTCTAAACCAACTTTTAAAAATAATAATTAGAAGCAAAGAAGTGGAGACTCCAAGAGTCAGTTCAAAAATCAAAATGCTAGATTCAATAATGATAATAAAAAACTGGGCAATGGTTTCAAAGCTGGTTTTAAGGGAAACCAATAGTCTAATAGTAAGGGACCGCCTAGAGGTTGATTTATTTATGGATGTGACCATTTTGATTTTGAGTATACCCAAGATAAGTCAAAGAATAAAGGTTTTGCTCCTCAACAGGGAAATTTTTAGTAATGTATTCATGTGACAATTAATAATTGATAAGTTAAATTCCAAGATTCACCCATAAAACTTTTAGGTATTTTGTTTGAACATCCAGTTTCTATTTTGATAGATACCAGAGATATAGAATATTTTATAACTCCTAAAATGCTTAATAAGTTATCTAGAAGAGCTAGAGTAATGGTAAATGCATGGTCAGTATAATATGGGAATGATTCAAAAGTCAAAGTTGAGAAGTTTTCAGATAAAGTATATATTAGGCTGCCTAAATTCACAATATTAATGGATATTTATGTAGTAATTCTAGGGTTATATGATGTGATCCTAAGAGTCAACTAGATTATGAATGATAAGGATGAGGCTGACTTCTATCTAAAAATGTTTGAGTGTCTTGATAATTTTAGAAATTAGACACAAATTTAGGGCAAGAAAAGGGAGTTAAGACTTATGCATATTTATGCAAATAACTCAAGAAGGCTCAAGGAAAAGGATACTAAGTATTTATCATCAAGATAAATGAAATGGATGAATATAAGGAACCATTATTTGAATATTATCCATTCCTCAATAATTTTTATGATGTTATTTTGGAGGAATTGTCAAGATTGCCTCTTAAACATAAGTTTGATTTCTCTATCAATATCATATCTAGATCAAAACCACAGTCTAAGGCACCATACAAGATGACAACCACTGAATTGGTTGAATTGAAGGTTCAACTCCATGAATTATTATCAAAGGATTTGATCAGGACAAGTGTGTTACCATGGGGTGCACCATTTGTCTTCATCAGGAAGAAAGATGGTATTGTTTAGCTTTGCATAGATTATAGAATAGTGAATAAGGAAACTATAAAAAATAGGTATCTTCTAGCTCATATAGATGATCTTTTCAATAAAATATGAGAGGAAATGATATTTTATAAGATTGACCTTAGATCAGGATATCATCAACTGAGGATAATGGATGAGGATATTTCAAAAACAATGTTTAGAACTCAATATGGGCACTATGAGTTTACATTGTTACCATTTGGATTGGCAAATGCTCTGACAGTGTTTATGAATCTCATAAACATTATGTTTAGAGATTATTTAGATTATTTTGTTTTGGTCTTTATTGATGACATTCTTATAAACTCTAAGAATGAAGAGGATCATCTTCAACATTTGGAACTGGTTTTGCAATGGTTATAGAAGCACAATTTTTATGGCAAGTTATCCAAGTGTGCATTTTTCCAAAAAAGAGTGCAATATTTGGGACATATTATCTATGCAAACAATATTTTAGTAGATCAAAAAAATATAAGAGCCATAATGGAGTGGCCAAAACTAAAGAATGTGCATGAGGTAAGGTGTTTCATGGAATTAATAGAGTATTACAAGAAATTCGTTTTGAATTTTTCTAAAATAGCTAATCCTATTACCTCTATGCAATGAAAGAACCAAATTTTTATCTAGTTAGATAAGTGTGAAGTAACTTTTTAGGAATTGAAAAGAAGGCTTACTTTAGGACCAATGCTAAGAGTTCTTGATCTCAATGGTCAATTTTCATTGATCACAGATGCATCTGGGGATGGACTTGAAGGAGCCCTTATGTAGGATGGTGCAATGATAGCTTATGAATCAAGGAATATGAAGCCTTATGAAGTGAACTATGCTCCTCGTGACCTATAACTTGAAGAAATTATAAATGCTTTGTAAGTTTGAATGAATTATTTGTTGGGAAAACCATTTGATCTTAAGACTAACAACTTGGGACTCAAGTACATCTTCACCCAATTGAACATAAATGCTCATTAGAGATGTTGGTTAGAGTTTTTATCTAACTATGACTTTGATATCAATTATATCAAAGGAAATGAAAATAGAGTAGTTGATGCCTTAAGTCATAGGAGGTACATAGTAGTCATGGATACTCTTAGGAGTACTTTCAAGGATCAAGTGATCAGATGCTTGCCAAGAGATGAATTATATGATCAGGTTAAGAAAATGTTTTCTGAGAATGCTCAGAATCCTAAGTATAAAGGATTCAGTTTAGAGAATGATGGTCTTCTATGATATAATGGAAGGATGTATGTATTAAATATCTAGAATATGATGAGCACATTGCTAAAGGAGTTACACAATGCCCCATTTTTAGGACATCTAGGAGTAACCAATTATTTCTAAAAGGGAATCAATAAATATGTAGTGGATTTTATGTCACATTCTCTATAATGTCAGTGAGTGAAAGCTAAACATGTGCATCCAGATGGATTGTTATATCCACATGACACATCTAAATAGAAGTGTCAGGTGACCATTATGGAATTTATTTAAATTTTACCATTGTCATGAAACATGCGTGACATGATCTTGGTAGTAGTTGACAAACTAAACAATCTAGCTCATTTTATACCAAGGAATTTGATAGATGATGCACCTAATCTTACAAAGAGATTCTAAAAGAAGTATATCAATTTCATGGATTTTTGGAGAAAATCATTTTAGATCATGATCCAAATATGACTTATAGATTTTGGTTAATTATAAATCTATCTTTGGGTATGCAACTAAACTTTAGCATTGTATATCACCCATAGAATAATGGTAAAATTGAATGAGTCAATCAGGTGTTAGAGGATCTTCTTCATATGTATTAAATGGATCCATAATACAAGTGGGAAGAGTATATTTTTTTGGTTGATTTTGCTTCCAATAAATCATACAAATAAGATTTGAAGATGGTACCATTTGAAGCATTATACAGAATAAAGTGCAGAACACCAATCAGTTGGGATAGTTTGGAAGACAAGGTAGTCTTTAGACCTGAGATGTTTTCATAAATGGAAGATCAATTTAGATCAATTAGATAGATATTGGCTAAGTCTAATGATAGGTAGAAGATTTGTGTTGATCTTAAGATAATAGCTAGGTAGTTTTTAATAGGTGATAAATTATTCTTATAGGTTAATCCACATAAGAGCTTAATTAAATTTGGGAAGCAAGCAAAACTTTCAGCAAGATATGTGGGACCCTTCAAGTTTTTAGAAGTGGTCAATCTTGTAGCATATAGGATTACTTTTCCATCATCCCTATATCTATTTCATAATATCTTCTATGTATAATATCTTTAAAATTATATAGTTGATCTCTCACATGTGTTGGATTGGAATGCTTTACAGGTTCAGGATCCCAAGGTGGTCATGGTAGAACCAATCCGAGTAATTAAACTCCAAAATTCACTTATGTAATAGAGAAGTGTCATAGTACAAGGTCTTGTGGGACCAATACTTTGAGAATAGTGTTATATGGGAGGATTATGATGAGTTCTACAAGTGATCTCAACATTTGTTTTCTTGATTTGATTCTTAATACTATGTTATTTTTTTGTGAAATAATGTTTTTAATTCAGAAATAATATTTGAATAAGCTTCATAGAAATGATGACCATATTTGGGGGAGGATGTTACATCCCAATTTATCACTAAGTAAATTTACTTGATTATCCATGGATTAGTATATTATTATTTAACTAAGTTGTAAGTCATATGTTGTTAAGGAATAGTTGTATGTTGTTTTGATTACATGATTGCATTATTATGAGTTAGTTGTAATATATATTCTTTACATTATGATCATGTTGATTTGTTGTTATAGAAGTATTTTATGATATATATCATAATGTTACAGGCTAACTACCTTCTTGTCATGAGTTTGATGCAAGAGAGATTTATCTCTCAGATCATGATGGAGGGTGGTATAGATGGAGGTGTTGTGGGATGATAAAGGAACAACCTTAAACTCATGTACACACCACATTATATTCATTATTTGATTTTTTAGTATTAGTGTGTTTTTGATGTTATCTTCATTTAGATAATTGATTATGTGTGTTAGTTGTGTGTTAACCTAGTTTAATGTTTATGTGGAATTAATATTGTGTGATTGCATTGTAGATATTAGACATATATTTATTGTATAATGCTACTATGTATTTATGTCATGTTATTGTATTCATTATTTTTTTTTAGAATGTAAATTTATGTGAATAGTATCTAGTTACTACCGTATATAGACTAACCATCATGTCTTTGTAATGTTTGATAACATTAGTTTTTTATCTTTATGATATTAATAAATATCATTATATGACTTAATGCCTTAATATAAAAAGATAACAAAAGACATTAGATAATCTATATATATAATGAAGTAATAACAATGATTACATTACTATAATAACTATTATGTTTTGATATAATAGTTGTTGATTTACCATTTTGGATTAAAAGAATATCATTGACTTGCATTAATCATATTTTTATTAAATCATGATATTGTCTATCTATACTAGGTTAGTAACAAAATTATATTGTTATCCTAAACTAACCTAGGAACTAAACCTAGTTAAATATTCTAATGCTTGGACTATGGTGATGATCTGAAGTGTTAGTTACCTTTGAGAAATGATGTAAATGGTGGAATTTTGAGAAGTTGATATTTGTCCATGAGATTTCAAAAGCATCATACAGGAAATAAAATATTAAAATATGCTTGGGTAAAGTTTGAGGATTTTCAGCTTTCTTATTTTGGGTCAAATTAGGGTAAAATAGAAATCTTAGTGGTTAATAGAAGCTTTTACAAGAATGGAAACTATGAGATTTTGCATGCATTACCTAGAAAAGGAAAAAGTCTATGGAAAATAAGGATAAGAGGAGGATTGGAGAAGAGAATGGGATAACACACAAAGGAGAGAGAGAAAGAGAGAGAGAGAGAGAGAGAGAGAGAGAGAGAGAGAGAGAGAGAGAGAGAGAGAGAGAGAGAGAGAAGAGGAGAAAAGAGAGATGAGTAAAGGGAGCAAGATTTCTAGTTTGTATGGTTTCATTTTGGAAGCTTTTACAAGGTAGGTAGCATCATTTAAATTTTGTTATGAAATTTATTTATATTTAAGATATATTTATATATAAATTGTGCATCTATGTTTCACTCAAAACCATGAATATATATATATATATATATATATATATATATAAACATTGTCTTAAAAATTTGTGAATACATATGCATTGAATGTGTATACTTATTACCCAACATCATGAGATTTTTATATGGACTATGTATATTTAGTAGTAAACATTATATAAGGACAGTGTATGTAGTTATTTCACCAAACCATGAGATTATTCAAGTATGGAATGTGTGTGTAATGTTATTTAAAATAGTGAACTATGTGTAGACATATGTTATTTAAAATAGTAAAAATATACGAATGGTCTATATAATTTGACGAGGGAATGAATTTATATGATACTTTGTATATGGTTTGTTGAAGTGTGCTTAGAATTTTGATATGTATTTACATGGACTATGTACTTTAATTATATAAATGTATGAGCTATGTGTAACTTATTGTCCAAACCACGAGAATATATTATGTGTAATATGATAATCAAACAGTGGGAATTAAATGAAATGTGTATTTTGATAAATTTTAAGTCTGAGTTGAAGTGATGAATAAGCAGGGTTGATATATACATCTATGCATTATTACTAAGAGCTTCATCTAGGTTTAGTGAATATATATTTGGGGATTGTGTGTAATTATCCTTCAAACCAAGTAGATATGTAGACGTATGAGTTAAATTGGTTTTAAAACATGATCCTTTATAAAAAAAATATACAAGGGGTTGTGTGTATATTTTTATAAGTTTATCTTAGTTATAAGTTTTATATTGTATGGAATTTCTATGCAAAGAAAGGCAACAGTTATAATTACAAACCCATATAGTGAAATATAGTCTCAAATTAGGAAATAGAATAAGTAGTTTTTCTCATACACATATATACAAGGAATATGGATTGTATATCTCTTATGTGTAAATATTATTAGTTGTAAGTTCTATTAGGAGACCCGTAGCATATTATGGAATAGTAAAACATTTACTAGAAATGCATGTTGACATTAAACTGAAACATACTAGGATCTTACATATGTATTATTCAGATAATACAACTTGTAGTTATTTATTGGGTTGAGTAATTGGTTTGACACTTATGATATATATTGAATTAAGCATAAGAATATCAAATACTTTTATAAACTATGTGAGTGTTTGTATGTTATAATTAGATGTTGATTTGACTTAAGAAGAGTAAAATATGGATATAGATAGTCTATTGAATACAGTACTCAATTTATTAACAATACAGAAATATTAATATATTATGATGGTTCATGAATGCATTTGTGAATAGGAAATTTATAATGTTTGAAGTTCTTGATTAGAAATATAAATGACTATTGACATTCATATATAGTATTTATACATTATTTGAGTGCTTATATGTGGTAGATATTATGAATATATTTAATATGTAAAAGTGCTTGTATATATTAAATATATCAATATGAGTACTTAGGTACTCATATGTATATATATCATATATAGTATATTGGGAGGTGTGCCTAAATCTATAGTTTTATTGACTATTAAAAATAAGTCAAAAGATCGTAAGGGTCAAAAAACTATAACTATATGAATACAATCTCCTTAACACATAACAAGATGTATAAGTGAAAGATTATGTTCATGTGATATATAATTTGATTTATGAGTTATTTGATTCTCTTAAATTATTATGATTGGTTGTTTGTAATTGAGTAGTTGTACATATAAATAATGCACTATGATATTATTGTTCATCATAGAATGTACTATATTTTAATCTACTTATGGAAATTAGAAATATGCAGTATAATTATATATTATACCTGATTGGTATAAATTTCACTTATTATGCTTATTATTTACGTGATAAACAATATAGTGTAGATTCATTTATACATTTGACAGATTAAATTTATGCATTTTGATTATTCTTGTGTTTAACATGTTTTATGCTTGCTAATAAGAAGTAATATGTATGAATCTATTGGTTATATTTGTATTAACCAAATCTCACATTGTTGGTACTAATTAAGTGGTGAGATGGACTTCATGAGATTACTTATCATCACCAATGTCAGATGAAGGTAATTTGATCAAGTGGTGTGTATGATTTTGACTGATCTTAGAGATCAATAACTATTGAAAACTTTATCCAAAGTAATTTATAGTTAGACATTGTCATTTAATATGTATGATTTACATATTTGTGTGATATCATGTTAAAACATATTTTCTTTATGGTACACATCATGTATTATAAATCTTACAGCATGCAGGTACTAGTTTGTCTCTTTGGATTTCCACACTGTCATTATCTACCCATATGTGAAGGGAAGGACATTCCATGATGAGGTATTTTTCATGGAATTGATGGTCCATGGTTGGAGTGTAAAATCACTTATATGATTCTCTCCCTCACCACAATAGTATTTATTTGGAGACTACACTTGAGATTACCATATATATTGGAGTTTGGGGAACTCATGCTCTGTGGAGACTTATATCTTGTATATTGTATTGTATTTATTATTATTGAGATAGTATTTATAATTAGATGTAATTATTTAATCATTGTACATTGACATTAGTGGCTATATTTTTATACCATCCATGGTTGGAAAATTTGTAATTACTTTCTATATTCAATTATGTTATGTTTCATATGATGCTAGTGATTTGTAATAGGTAGTGTTATATGTTTATTTTATAGTTAAAATACTTAATGTGTTATACTTATATCAATAATCATATTTGTGTGGTGAAATATAATGAAATAATACATTGATTAAATTAAAAAAAATTATCACGTTATTCTAAGTAAATCCCAGTGGGGATGTTACACCTAGAAAATAACTTTTCCCTTTTTTTTTTCTAAATACAGATTAGGTAAGGATCCTAGAATAAGAAAAAATCTAAGAATTTTTTAATCTATAATATGAAAGGTCAAAAAATGTCAGATCAATGACATGAAAGATAAAAACTAAAGATTTCACAATAGAAGCTATAACATTCAACTACTAGAATTGCTTTGATGTCATGTCAGAGTGAGCCATAATCAAGGATCAAGAACTCAATAGGCACAAATACACAAATCTCTATAAAATTCAAAATTTAAAATGTAAAAGAGATAGACTATTGTAGAAATTAAATCAAACATTAACAAATGATAATCTTGTCTTCAACAATCAAAGATTTAATTATGAGTATTAGCCAAAACAGATTTAGGAAAGGAACATTTATAGAGAATGAAAAATCCACCAAAAAAGAGGTGGGTGTGTAACTCAAAATTAGAAAATAAGCTAAGCCATATTTTCCTAATGACCTAATATAACACATAAACAAGATAAACAACATGTGTAGGAAAAACCATATAATTGTATAAAAAACTACATTAAAATTTTCTACACACTTTTATTTAAAGTTAAGTCAAATTAAGATTAGATTCAAGTTGTAATTTATGGTGTGAACTAAGATCTATGATTGGTTGGAATCACTCAGGGTCTTTGTTATACTCATTGATATTTTGGACATATTATTAGAGCCTATGGTTACTCAAACCCACCTCTTGTTAGTAGATTTTACTTTATATAACTTAGGTTTGTGGGGTCTGTTATGTTTGCTTAGTGATTTGTAGTCTTCTTTGAGAGCTTTTAGGTCAATTAGATCAAATGGGTCGTACATGGTTTCATAGTGATCGTACATTCAATTATGCATTACCACCCATGTTATTTACACATGTGAGTTTTTTTTTATGCTTTACACATCTCTTTCAATAAATATGGGTAGCCAATGGCCAATGTAGTTGTGTAAAATTTGCATTATACATTTTTAAAAAATGACCAATTTTTGTGTTGTTTTAATAATGCATTTTTTTTGGTGTGACATTTTCATATCAAAACCAAGCTTAAACACTAGGAGATCTAGGGATCATTGTTTATTACATCTTATTATGTAGTGAATTGATACATGTAATTTTTAGGTTATATGTCCCATTAAGGAGGTAGGCACAATACACATGAAGAGTTTCTTGGACCATGGACTCTTTGGTTGACTATCAAATAGTTGGATTCTTAAATTGGTATCCATACTTGAGAGACTCATGTTAGGATTTATTGGACATACCCCCATCTAGTAGAGTGGTTGATTTTTGGTGAAGGCTTGGAAATAAGGTTTCAACTAGGTGTTAGGAATTTAGATTGTCGTGAGTGCCAAGTGATCATTAGCTTACAAGTGAGTTGTTATGTGCTAGGCTAACAAGACTTTCCCATCACCTTAGACATACAATCCCTACATTAGATAACTTCATATAAAATTTATTAGGATAGATTGTTCTTGGTTCTTTAGACCATGATAATTGATCATAGGGTTGAGATGAGCCTTTCTAGGTTTAGGGACCACCCCTTTCAAGCAAACATTACCTTGACACTCAAGTGAAGTGTGTTTTAGGGTTTATTATGTTTTATCTCACCTTTAGTGATGAATTTGAATTGATTAGGATGAATTTTATTGAATCCATCCCATTTTCCTTAGTTTTTTACTCTTGCCTTATGAGTAATTATAGGAAGGTTTGGGCATAGTTCATCCTTAGGCTGAAAGGCTAATTTTGGTAGACCATAAAGCATCACAGAGACCTTAGGGACATGTTTTTCCATGCAATGGACCAAGAGATTTAACTTTTTATGCATGGTTTTTTATCTTAAAACCTATTGGTCTACATACAAGTGTTATTATATATCATCTTCACCTTGTATGATGAGTTGGTGATACCACATGGATGGCCTTGTTAGGGAACTTATTGTGGGTCACTTTGTTTTAACCTATCCTTGTGGTGAATTACCCTTGTATCATTTTGTTTTAGAAATATTCCTTTATGTATCCACATGATGGAGTAAAATTTTCATTGGATTTGGAGGTCGATGATGGTTGAAAAAGACATACATGCCTTTCTCTCATCTTGGCACCAAATAGGTGCGATCATCAACTTAATAAAATGATAATTAGGTTAGAGAAATATGTGTTTTATTGATATCCAAGGAATAAAAATCTAGTTTGCATGTTAATATTTGAATGTGATGGTCAATAACCCCTTTGAGGTTGTGGCCACATTTTTTGGAGTATTTTTTTAGAGAACACCTTTGTGTTGAAGCAATGGTTGTTTAGAGGTGACTTTGTTGATAGGGATCCTTGAAATTAATGTGATTTATTTTTCCTCATTAATATATGTTTAGAGTGTACCTTCATACTTATGAAACATCTAGAATTGATCTATGTATCCATGACAGTTGAGTTCCTTGTTAATAATGAGCTAATTTACTTATAGTTAAGTTTTTATTCCATGGTGGTGGCACCTA
Organism: Torreya grandis; assembly: GCA_037957365.1. Taxonomy (NCBI): domain Eukaryota; kingdom Viridiplantae; phylum Streptophyta; class Pinopsida; order Cupressales; family Taxaceae; genus Torreya; species Torreya grandis. The sequence goes on from JARHVA010001455.1 coordinate 1,483,291, forward strand.
GTTGAGTGGGTTTCCTATGAGTGTTGATCACATTAATGAAAGAGAAGTTTATTTTAGATCTAGAGGTAGATTTAAACCTGAGAGGGTATACCTTTTTTTGGTTAAACATACTAATGATAAGAGTATTTTTTAATTTGTAGCTTGTATGCTAGTTTCCTAGATCATGTGGTTTAGGATGGATTGTAACATTAAATTTTTTGTGGGTCTTCAACCTTTTGAGGTGACCCTTATCTCTTCATGTTGAACATTGCACCCTATTGATATTTTATGTTTTAAAAATTCATGTTGAATCTAGTTGCATGTGGTATTATATTTTATGCTTGTGTTAGTTCTTAGGGATTTTACTGCCTCTTTTATGAAATCATGTCACACCCTTACTTGGATTGAGAGGTTTGGGCCACCTTTGTGTATGGATTGAAAATGAGTGCATGTAACACACATCCATAATTCTCAAGAATTTATTATCCTAAGAGGATGAATTATATAGTGCATTTGTTTTCATAATCAGCCAATAGTGTCACTTTTACTTTCACTCCTTATATGATGTCTTTTTTCCCTTATTCATAACATTGTCATCTATTGTTGTAATAGTTGACTAAAATTCCCATGAGCATATGATTTTAGATTGGATATAGAGGGATTGAGTTCTAATGCACCATAATAGATATGACACATGAGTATTATAAGTTGGGATGTTATTTTGAGGACCCTTTTTATAAGGGGATTATGGTACAAGTATGTGTCCTTTGGGGGCATCTATACATTCTTAGATTTTTGAATGAATAATTAAATAGATATTTGTGATTGATTAATGTATAACATGTTTGGTAGGTGAATACCTAGAATAGTTCATGATTTTCATGAATAAGGGTTACTAAAACCTTCTTGATCACCTTAGATCAATCATCCTTAATGGTGGTTTTAATTTTTTATTTATAATAAAATTCATTAGGGGCCACTTGAATTATCTATAGTGGTTGTTTTACAAGCATGAGATGTTGATACTCTAAGCAAATGTGCACATGTTTGATGCATTTTTATTCCTTAAAATGTCTATCCTATGGGAGGGGATCTCAAAAGAACCATTAGATATTAGTACCACCCTTGAGTGGTGGGAATATTCCTTATAATAGAGGAGTTTAGTATGTTATGTTAGTGGCTTCATATGTGCTAGTATTTTTATTATGGATTGATATTTTATACATTCCCTTGGTTTGGAAATAAGATTTATTCTAGTTAAAACTTAATTATCATTCAGATGAGTTAATACTCTTGCACCATCAAGTGACATAGTCATAAATCCACCAACTAGATTTATTCCTTATATGATGTTAAATAAGTGTTATTTATAATTGGATACATGTATTATTAGTGTTCATTTACATACATTACTCAACCTTTGTAGGATGGTGTTTTCTACTTTGTGTTGGATAGATAAGTTTTATAGATGGAATGGATTTATACCTACATGTGGTTTAACCTTTCCTCATGTTTTTGTAAACATGTTATGACATTTTACATATATATTTTGGTAATTGTGTGGTGGTCTTGACAACTTGGAGTTTATATGCTTACTTCAAACTTCATGAAGGTATTGAAGAGTTATGTTTATAGGTCATTGATACATTAGCTCACAAATCTCCAATTCTGGCCTTCCAAAGTCACACTATATTTATATTATTGTATCTAAAATCATGAAATTTTACCACTTCATATGGTGTAAATTAAAATAATTTTGGTTCTAGATTGATATTTTTAAGTTGATTTGAATCATGTTTTTATGGTTTTCTTTACTATGTATTTCAATTTTGTTTATCCATTTATTATTTTGAAAATTTAATGAATGTTATCTCCTACTATTATTTATTATCTTTAGTTTTTGATTGAATTGATTTATATATCCATTTTCACCTTTATTATTATTTAGATCATATCAAGTTGTTTAACATTTTTATTCATTCTCCTTTATGGATTGAGTTAAGATTCTTAGCTAATTTGACCTTACTCCTTGATTGGATTGGTAAAATTTTCAATTTCTAAAGTGTGTTGTTTGGATGATCCATTTTGTGTACCTTTTACCTTATTCTAGTGTGGGATTAGTAGGTGAGAAGAATCTTGTTTGCAGTAGCATAGGAGATAATCTTATGACTTGTTTAACTTGTTGAGCAATTTGGGAAACATTATCTAACTTTTTCCTTCTAGAAAGATATAAGGATGACGTGAGATTTAGCCTTATGTTTATAGTGATATTAACATATGTTTCCTCATAACTATGCAAGTGATGGAGATGGATTATGTTATGATATTGGGTACACATCCTTATGTATTATGTGATTGGGGTTGAGAATCAAGATGATTTTCCAAAGTCCTCCTAATGTTATGTGTTATTGGGGTTTGGGCACTGGGATGAGTGTCCAAGTTCCTAATGGATTTAAGTATTAGGGTTGGGCATCAAAACTAACATCCATAGTCCTCCTAATAGGCTCCATGATTAGGTTTGGGCATCAGGATTACATCCAAAGTCCTCCTATTGTACTTAAATGAAGGGTTGAGAAATAATGAAAAATAAAATTCACAAAGTCTTTATGTGATTCCATTTATTATAAACCATAAATATTATTCATCTGATAGGTTAAATAACCCTTATACTGATATGATCTCATATGGTTAACCTTGTGGGTTACATGTGATTTAAGTGTTTTCTCTTCATATTTGTAATATAATGAATGTTACAAGAATGAAATTAAAATTCTCTTTGTCCCATAAGATAAAATAAATTAATAGAAAACAAAATAGAATAAAACCTTACCTTATGCTTAAACATGATATTTGATAAATTTTAATACATGTTATAAATATTAATGAATAATTGATTGGAAAAAAATCATCTTTAACAACATGTTTTCATAAATTGGAAACCAAATATGAATAAAAAAACACTTCATATTATTCCATAAAATGTGACACCCTATGGTGGAATTTACTTATCCTTGGTCATGGATAATTTAGTGTATTGTATTTCATTATGTGAAATTTTAGTAGAGATCTAAAATCATCGACTAAGAGAGAGATTATTTATTTGAGACACTAGGATTAATATAGATGTTATAAAATCCTTAAAATTATACTTTTTAAACTTAGTGACTTATAGGAGGATGTCTGCATAAGGGGAGGGTGATGTGATGCCCTAATTTTTACACTAATAGTTCTGTTATACCTATTTATTATTATACACATGTTCATTGTGTTTTTCATCTTATATTATGTTAGACACAAGACACTCTATGTTATGTTTTTATATGATTATTAAATTACTACTAAGATAATGGGTTAGGTACTCAATGTTTTTAAGTTTTGTTTACAAGAGTATGATTCATATGCTAGTGATTGTTGATTTCACTTTGATTATTGAGATGCATATTGCATTAGTGTATTATTGTAGCTAATAGTGATTTCTCATGTGATTTGTTATTTTTAATTTATGGATATTACTATGTTGAGATAAATATTATTCATGTAATGGTTCTATGTATACAATCCATGTTTATGCATTTTACTTGAGATTGTTTTAAGTTTAGTTACTTTTTATATCTTAGGATAGAGTAATTTTATGTGTGTAATGTATGCATGATTAAAAGTGTCCAAGAAAAGGATCTTGGAATAATGTTGATCATGGATTTTACCATTCACTAGATGTGTTGTGTCCCTAGTTGACACCTATATCTTCTTTTTTGTTATGTATTCTGATCACTTATTTTAATTTTGGAAATTCTAGACTAAATAACATTATTTTTTCCCTATTTACCTATACCTTAGATATATTTTGAACTATATATAGGGTTTCAAGATTGTAAATGGATCCAAGATGATGTCACCACTTTCAAAACTCAAATGGAAATGAAAATCCAACATTGGAGGGTCACATAAAGTGATTTTGTGATATTTTATGTTTAATTTAGAGCTAGTTGACCAATATGGGTGTATGAGAGTCTTTATAGGATCCCAATAAGAATTTTATGACAACCAATATGCCTATTTATGGCATGGTATATGATATCATTAATAAGGGTGTGAAATTTGTGTTTGGCCTCATGGGTGTGTATGGAGAGTGTCAGGAATCTAGAACAACAAACATTCTCATCCACTGTTAAAGAAGCACAATTGATTACCATGTACAAGCAACTTAACATGTGGAATTAAACCAGAAGGCACAAGTAACTAGAATTCAGAAATAACACGGAATATGAGAGACAATACCCAATTGTATTAATACTCTTCCAGAAGGAAATACAACAAAGAAGATGCCACAGTCTTCTTCCTTACACACCTCTAGGGCTCCCACACCTCTAGGGAATAAACATTAAATCTCTTCAAGAGCTCACTCTCTCTCTTACGATCCCAACACACAACTCAAACACAAAGTTGGTGTTCACCTCTAACCAGTTAGTATCACTACTACCAGTACCACCAGTCAGTATCACTTTGATATATTTATATATAGCTCCAAGGTGAGATGTTGCTAATAAATACCTCCTTTTTCATAAATATTTTTTTACGTGGCCTTGCACACCTTTTTTTCATTTTGAGACCTTGTAATAACCTACAGATGTCCCTGACTTGGCACTGCGGCACTAGGAGGAACACACCTTGTCTTCACTCTGAAGGAGCTAACCTTGCTCTTACTCAACTAGCACACTTTACGATACAACCCATGAGTCTATTATATAGATCTCATGCAAATAATAAAGATTAGATTAGAGTAGAGAAGGATTACTTGTATAAAATAACTTTGGATAGGAAGAATAATTGAGCTTATGGAATGAATTGGAGTTACATAAAGGTAGGAAAAATCATGGGAAGGGACAAGTTTCACCTTCCCATTGGCCAATCTTTGATATATTTATATATACTAGGTGAGAAATAAATATTTTTTTTATTTTTTTCATTTTGAGGAGAGAAGCTTGAGCTTGAGGAGGAAGAGAAAGAAGCTTAGAGTAGAGAAGGATTACTTGTATAAAATAACTTTTAGGAAGAATCATTTCTTAGGAATAATTGGATAAATAAAGGTAGGATTCACAATGAAATTATTTCATAACCCCTTAAAATCAAGTCTTGACTTTCATGGTTATGAAGTCCAAATTTTAACAATAAACCAGTTAACAAGGAATGTTGACTAAATACAATTTATTAATAAGTATCAATGAAAGATATATATTATGAGTATGAGTGTATGTGCACAAATTATAATATAAGGGTCTGAAGTGTACACCATAAAATTATGTACTTTCATTTATGATAAGGAAACCTTAAAGAATTGATTGAAATTATTTTTAATGATACTGCATATCATTTTCAAGTTAAAAGTGAACCCATGACATTCATTGGGTATATGTTTAGCTATATCCATACACAATATATTTTAAGGTTATTTTACAACCAATATGTCACAATGATTCATAAGATATTTAATATTGTATACATAATTTTTTCACTAGAATTTTAGAATTATAAGTAATAGGTTACTATAGTCATGAAGAATCAAAAGTACTATTTGTTTCTCAATAAAAATAACTTTAATTCCTTAAATATTAGGTCATATTATTAAATATATATACTATGAAATCATTTAAAATTATTAATATAAACTTAAATAAATTTTAAACTCCATGTTTTTTATTCAAAAGAGAAACATTTTATCCTTTTCACAATCAATAGGTGAGTTTGCCTTGGTGCAAAACACCAAGAAAACATTGTCTTCACTTAATATGCCAAAATTTATTAATAGATATAAACTACATTTATAAATTTAATAATATTAAAATCAATTACCATGAGTTAATTTTTCATGACTACTAGGCCTCCTAAATAGTTTGTCACTACCTAACTAGCAATGGACTATTCCTATGTGGATCTACATAGCATGTCTACATTTGTTTGTGGCCACTGGATACATTTTTTGAAACATACATTTATATATCCATATTTCATTTGTTTAATTATATTAATAAATAATGGGATTACATTTCATTAATATTTTAAGAATAACCAAATATGAGAATGCTAACTTTCCAATCATAAAAGTATAATATTTAGCCCAATGCTAACTTTCCAATCATAAAAGTATAATATTTAGCCCATACTTGCATTATACAAAAATTGATTGTGAAGTAAGACAATGTGTGTGCATAATATATCCATTTAATACTAAATTGGGTTTAAATAACTCTCACTCTCAATAAAATCAACCTACACCATTTCCCCTAAAAGGGTACTCAAATAATGTGAAAGGTTAATCCAAATTTAAATGAGTAAGAACCATTCATATTCCAAAGTCAAGAGATCATGAAATAGTTATATTGTATCCCTTAAAACTAAAATATATCTAATAAATCTAATTTAACTTCAAATTTTATGAATTTGATAATTATGAAAAAATTCCATGACTTAAAAAATCAATAAGAGTGTTATCAATCAAGGGTGAGGACTTAGTTGAATTGGTGTGAAGGTGAGACATGAGGTGTAGTGTTAGGCTAATGATCCCAGTGCTACGCATCATCAGTTTGATTCACCTTGGTTTACCCCAAACCATTTTATCCCCAAGGGTTAGCTTTAGTGGATGGGATCAATGAATTAGGTCACCTAGGTCTCATGTTTAATCCTTTGTTTACCCATGGTGTGTGTATTGGGGCCTTTGTACATCACCTACACTCTAAAGTGGCCATGGTGACACCTTGAGGTAGGGTTCAAAATTATCCATGTGTTCCACATAGATTAGAATAAGTTGATTCAATTAAAAATTATTTGATGGACATTATGGACCTAGGCCCACCCCCATTAAGCTTTAGATGTAGAGTAATTTTTTAGTCCCAAAGGGTTATCTTGAGTGGATGGGAGCAATGACTTAGGTCACCTAAGTCTTAGGTTCAATCCTTGATTTACCTATGGTGTCTGGAGTGGGGTCTTCACACATTACTTTCACTCTTAAGTGGCCATGGGGACACCTTGAGGTAAGGGCATAACTTTTACATGTGTTGCATATAGATCACAATGGGGTGATTTAGTTGCAAATAATTTGGTGCACATTACGAACCTAAGCCCACCCCCATTAAGCTTTAAATTTAGATTAAATTTATCCCCAAATATTAGATTAAGTGGATGGGAGTAATGACATAGGATACCTAGGTCTCAGGTTCAATCCTTTATTTACTCATGGTATGTGGAGTGGGGAATTTACACATCACCTACACTTTTAAGTGGCCATGGGGACACCTTGAGGTAGGATTCAAACTTATCCATGTGTTCCATGTGGATCATAATGGGGTGATTTGGCTGTAGATCATTCAATGGACATTATAAACCCAGGCCCACCCACATTAAGTTTTAGATGTAGATTAATTTTTTTTCCAATGAGATGTGGGTGATTTGGTTAAGTGTCTTGGTTCTTTCAATCCCCACCTAGGTTTGAATCTATAGAAATCTATATGAGGTCAGTTGTGGTTGTGGTTTATATTCTTAGGGATGTTAATGGATGTTGGTTATTCTCAAGGTTGGTGGTGGTTATTGGTATTCTTGGGCTTGTTATGGTTGTTTTTGGTATATATAGTATATGTGTTAGATGATCACTTAGGGATCTGGTCCCCCGATTGTGTCCTAGACTAGTTCATATCTCTGGTCAAAATTGAATATCTATAAAAAAAATAAGAGTGTTATCAATATTAAAATTAATAAAAGAATCCACTTGGATTTACAAGCTTCAGCCTATATATCCTTTATTGAAAAAAAAGCACTAATGTTTATTCTCATGATTCATTCTTATGCTTCATAAAATAATTATGTGTACAATAAGTTATATCTATATTCACCTTTCTTATTTATAAATCTATAAAAGTAAAGAAACTACAAGTAATTGAAGACAAAGTCGAGTTAGTTGACTAAACACTATAATCATGCCAAATGAAAATTGTGACTACCCATATAAAATATGAGAACACAAACACATGACATATTCATAAATTAAACAAGAAATCTCTAATATGTCTTCCTAAACAAAAGAGATACAGTCATAATAATTTCCAATCAAACATTCATTAACATTCATAAATAGTGAAGCTATAAGTGTATTAACTCTACTAACATATAGATTGAGTTGATTACAACTATAAAATAGAATCATAAAGATAAATTGATTTAGTAAATACCTAATAAGTAAACATAGTGGATTATATATACATTTATGCATACAATGAACTATACGAATTGCCAAAAATAACTGCTATAACTTGGAAGACTTAATTGATATAAATGAGATGTCGTATATATAAAATTTATATTATTGGTGAGCAAAGGGTATTTACTCATAAATAATATAACTATTTAAATTCATTCAAGTCTTTATAAGTGACTATATATCATAATAACCTTCCAAGATAGTTACTAAACGAGAAAGGCAAAATACTATAACTAAATAAAAAAATGTTTAAGTACATGAACTTAAGATCATATGTGTTCTTTTACATGCCATTTAAAATTTCAAACCAAATATAAATTAATATGCCATTATCTATTAAATTAATTCTTACGACATTACTCAATATTTCAATCCAAAAAACCCATACACATAAATAATAAAGAATTATACTTAAATGCATAACCATACCCTTTCCAAGAATGATTCTCTTCAATGAGAAGACCAAGTTGAATATAACAATATGTTATGGAGGAGTTAAAGGATGTTACTCTTTAATAACATATTTATACTTAGTAAATTTTATAGTAACTCGATCTCAAGATAAATTACTATGTAAAATCCTTTAAATATAATAACTAGAAATATCACTTATAGATCATTCCATATTCATCTCACTCCTTAATAATAATTTCATGCTAATATTTTGCTTAAGGTAAAAAAATATGAGTAAGCCATATGATTTAAAGGAAAATTGAGATAAATATGTTTTAATATTTTTGGTTCATTTTTATTAATAAGATTAACTTACTAAAATTAGAAATGATACAGGGTTTAAATAAGAATACCTCTGATGGGGGATGTGCACCATTGATATAACAAATTAGGAACCCTTTTTTGGCTAGGAAGGACTACCTACACACAAGAGAATACTTGGATAAAATTGGATTAATAAGATAGATGAGTGGACTACCTAATGTAAAATCAGTTCCAAGAAGTGGTACACATCTTTAGAGGGAAGTCAGTCTCCTATTTATGCAATCAAGTGGATAATATAATGATATAAATTACAATGAAACATGTGATAAGATATAATATTGAAATGAAAAAAATCAATCTATGACATAGATATTATGAAAGCATTCATTCTAATAAACTATAGTTAAGTCTTCTTGTTCTTGAATTAATTCTAGTTGATTGATGATTTCTTATATAGTTGGGGCAAAGACGATCGTACAAAGTCCTAACTCAAAGGAGATGTCACTTTGATTGGAAAATAATGGGTGAAAAACTATGGGTAAGTCATGGATCGAAACCACATCATGTATAACACTTGAAAAGGTCATCTATAGATAGTAATACATGATTTTAAGACTTAGAAACAAAAAATTATAATCACTTAGGATTTCTAAACTAGTCTCAGGTTACAGATAGAAATAAAAACATAGAGATTGATGCTAAATATCTTAGGATTGGTATCAGTTATATAATAAATGTTGATCCATATAAGGAATCATCATTGATCCTAACAATGGATACTAAGAACTTAGTATGGGTCCTAAAGGAAGGATTTAAGATATTCTAAAAGGCTTAGGGATTAGTTATTGATTAAATAGCTTACTTACATCTGAAAATGCTTTCTATGTTATAGAGAACTATCTCATTGATAAGGATGTGCTTAACCTTTGACAAAGTGAGGATGGGATGAGATAAGGGTGTAATTATTCCATCATACTCCAATGTAATTTATTTAGTGTTTTAGTGTGAAAATTTGGTATCCCTTAGCCTAAAGATAGATCGAGTATAAATCAACATCGATCCTAATATGATCGATGATGATTATGGGGATCGGTGTTGATCTAGTCTAAGTTTAACCTATTTGTTCCAACAACTCCAAATCATGGGATTCAAATTAGTCTAGGTTATTTTTTAATCAAGTTCATGTATGGATAAGTTTTTAAGGAGTTGAAACAACTATCTCTAATAAACTTAGGGATATTTGACTAGATTTAGGGATGGTTAACTAGTTGCTTAGGTAAAATGTAATTAATAAGATAAAATTAGATGATGTAAGATGGTAAAAGGTAAAACTATATTAACTAGCATAAAAATAATGAGGAAGTGGTAAGATAGATATATTTTTAATATAATGGTGTAAATTCATAGTGTCTATATTTTCCCCTTTTTATTGAGTAGTTTATGATAACCTATCATGAGATAAAAACTATAATGGGTCTAATGCCCTAGGTTTATGTCAGGAGGTATCCCCACTAAAACTAGGATACAACAAAGGCTATGAGGAATATATGAGTTTGAAAATGAGGTTGTAATGGATAATTTAGATGGAAACTGAGCATTGAAGATGCAAGGATAAGCATGAAGTACAATGTTACACTAACAAGATATAGGATATCCGAACAGGAATGCCCCAAGGCCAATAACTAATAGATTGACATAACTATGAACTTGTGGGCTCTATCAAAGGTAGTCAAGAGGGTAAAGGCTATAATTGGCTAACCAAATCATCTAGTGTTCTTGGTACGTGTGTTCTACCTAGGGGCACTTATTGTCAAGATGAGGTACATTTTCAAGATCTATAGGGGATAGATGTTGAAACAAATGTAGACCTCTTAAAGGTTGTGGGACCATTATGGGGTCTATGTCCATAAGTCAATAATGTTGGGTAACAAAAGATAGGATAGTTGTAACAAAGGATAACTTAAGTAACCTTGGGATAAGACTATAAGTATTTAAATAATTTTCAAGTAATGTAAGGGAGCTAATATAAACCAAATTGACATCAATCTAATGGATCAATATCAATTAGGAGAGAATTGATGTCGATCATAAAATAATTGATGTCGATCCTCAATGGATATAAATAAGTCATAAAACATATTTTTTGCTCATTTTAAAATTGAGAACATGTGATTTAGAGGTAAAAAATGACATCCAACTACATATTTAAGTGAAATATACATGGAGGCTAACAAGAGTGGTCATCGATGATGATGATCACACGATGAGGTAGGGGTAATATTTTTTCATGATTTTTTTGTTTTTTTTACATTTTTAACTAGTTTTAGCTAAGGTTTTACATTTTTTAGGGTTATTAGGGGTTGACATCAATCCATATTTGATCAATACTGATTCCCTAGAAATTGACTATCAATTGGTGATAGATCGACATTGATCAAATAATTAGTGGCGATCATATAATAATCAGTGTCAATCCCTTAAGGGTTAATGTTGAATATATAAGGGATAAATAAAAATTTAGTGGATAGGATTAGTGGATAATAAACTAAATAAACATGGGGGTTGATGGGATTACAATCATGCATACTACTGACTATGCAAGATTAAGTACCACCATTGTTGAAGTGACTATGAGTGGTGATGGGAGATGTAGATTGGAAGAATCTTGAGGTAATAAGATTAAGAGAACTACACCACTATCACCAAGTACATTGAGATCAAAGTATACTTTTGGTATTACTAGAGTGTTGAGATCCATTATTAAAGACCTTTTGGCGATTGACAAGAGATATGACTATGACTCTAGAGGACATTTATAAGATACTAAAATTTCTATTGTAGGGGTGGAGATTACCCTAATGAATGAGAGAGGAAGGGAATCAATATTTACATTGTTTTATGGGGATGATGTTGTAGATATTATATTTATAATAAGAGGTCTCAATTTCAAGGTTCTATATGATCAGGACTGGGATGGGAGATGGGTTATCACTATGATGATGTTGGCCATATCCTACTATGCATTACCTAACTCTAGTGGAGGGATATTTTCATGGATTTTGATAGGTGTGCTAACAGATATGTGAAGCATCAGATAGTATTTACTTGAGCTCTAACATTACTAGCATATATATAGGGAGTTATGGGGATAAAAAACACAATGATTCTTTGACTTAGATGTCACATATGTTCTATAGTGCTGGGATTATGAACACATATGAGTAGTATAGCCACTAGGGATACCATAGATGGGATGGCATCAGTTTACATTTAGTGTTGGTTTTCTAAGATGGAAGGATGACTTTACTCATCCACATGGAGACATGAGAGTTCATGACTCAGACTATTATAGACAAGTATTAAAACATCTGAAGGAGGGGGAGGTATTTTATAGTCCATACTAAGATTTATAGAATGGCTAGGGATGCAGATGGAGTTGATGGTTGGGTAGAGAGAGAGGTGATTGTGGGTGTGATGCATAAAACATGTGGATATATTTTAGTTTGCACACATATTGTGATAGTTTGGGCTACATCAAGATATACTTGAGTCACCATAGGTTTATAGGAGGGATAACTCAAAGGGGGAGTTTCCCAAGCCATATGTTATAGATCTAAATCTATTAGAAGAGGAGGAGATAAAGGAAGTAGGTGTGGATGATGCCAGAGTTAAATAGGCATATTTATTATGGTGGATGGACTAGCATAGAGGGGGATAGTAGAGGGCGATGTAAAAAAGACAAAATATGAGAGATGTATAGATTGTGGAGGTGAAGTATATAATAAGAGATGATAAGGGGGGCATAGATATATAGGTGATGATAATAGAGAGGGATATGGTGTGGGTGCAACTACCTAAAGTTGTAGTTGATCAGGATCACTTATAGGCTAGTTTGATAGAGCTATTGGGGCATTATGATACATTACAATAGAGATATGAGAAGGCATGCCAATCATGGGATAGGTATCATAATCAACGTGAGAGGCTCAGAGTATTAGTAGGGGTTGTAGGGGGAGTAGTATCAAGATCTATGACTAAAAGAGGGGCATAGGGTAGGAGGATGGGGCCTCCAGGTACTATGAACATATAAAGGTATTAGGACATGGTGGAAGAGTTTTAATATTATGATCATATTGTTATAGATTAGTTTCCATAGGTTCCTACATATGCTAGTATTATAGCCATGCAAGGTTGGACTTCACGGCAGACATAGACTACCATAGCTAGTATGGTGAGTGTACCATAAGGGAGAGACAAGATAGATGGGGGAGGAGATGGAGGTAATAATGGAGGAGGTAGAGTAGACATCTAACTAAGCCACATCTAAATGATTGAGTATCCATGTCTATGGTTAACAATATGGATTGGATTTGTACATATATTATATATTATGACATATTTATGATGTACATTTGAATTTCTAGATATATATTCATGAGTATCTGTTACACACATTTATTACATGATCTTATGTTATGTGATTATGGATTTGGATTATGTTTAGATGGAATTTGAGTTTATTTATGTGATATACCATCGGTTATTTGATTACAAGGTGTTTACATGAATTATGGTTTTTATATTATGTTATGTAGCTTTAAATTGTTATCTTGATTATATATTTACATGTATGTCTATGTTTTAATGGATTTATGATGGATTATGGAAATCATGTGCTAATTTATGATGTCTATGGCTATAGATTTTATATTACATGGATGGTGTTTATATGGATTTTGTTTTGGATTATACTAATTAGATTATAAGGATGGGATTTTATATCATGGTTGATTATGGATTTTTATATTATGTTAAGATTTGTATATGAATTTAGATGTTTTAAATTTATGATAAAATATATTCTATATTAAATTATCAAGAATGCATGACTCATAGTTGGCTTGGACCCTAACCAGTGTTAGGTCACCAGTTACTTTCATATATGTGTTTGTTTATCCAATGTTAATGAAAATCCTTAACAATTACTTGTCAAATAAATTCATAAATATTTGGTTTGAAAATGGGATTTTTATGTTTGTAAAGAATGGGGTACAATTTTAATTATTCAAGAACGCACATGTTTGTTTTATGTTTCCAATATTTTAGGTTAACCTTAATCTAATCCATAGATATATATAGACTGATCAATGTGGGAAGTCTATAAATTTATGAAAGTTTATCAATGCTAGAAGCTTTTGTGGGATATAATTTTGATTTTATAGATTTTTTCATGATTTTATTTTAATAGGAAAATGATCAATGTGGGAAGTGTCCTAAATAATAGGCACATATCCATCCTTCAAATTATTGGTCTACATGTTTAGATAGATATATTTTAGTAGCTATCCTTCAAGGGATCAGTCTATAACTTTGTTGTTTTCTTGATTTTATAACTTATGTCCTTTGAGGTATCAGTCTACTATTTTGATATTTTTTTGGATTTTGTATCCCAAATTAACCTTTTACCAAGGATTATATTTAAGGCCACCTAGGGTGTCTTCATAAGCCACAAAACAAAGCCATGTGTTATTCCTTTCAAACAAGATTTTAAGGTGAAGGAATTTTAGGAAATAATTATTCAAAAATTTACTCTATTTTGAGCATAGCCAATCCATGAGAACAAGCTATGAACAGAGCCAGGGTGTCCATATTTAAGGATAAAATTGGTATACTACTAGAAATTCACATAATTCTTTATCACTATTGGGTATGTTTAGATATAGGGGATAATATTTTATGAGGACTTATGTTGACTAGAGTTTTTAATAGGATTATTAATAGTAGAAAGGATGCAGATGCAAAGCATTAAGAGGCTCATGTTCTAGTTTTATATCAAGGGAGGCCAAATAACATGCCCTAGATCCATATTTATGAGTGATAATATAGGGTCTAAGCCAATTCAAAGAAAATTTTCCTCTTTAAATTCTTTCCATATTTGTAACATGTTGATTTTATTTAAGGATAATGTCACCAATATTAAATTATCATTCCTTTAAATATTGATTATACGCATGTTTTATCCATTCTTGATATATATGAAGGTGATCAAGAGTTTTGGATCGATGATCATATAAAAGTTTCAATTATGTTAATCATTCTTGATGATAAACCTCTTCAAAATGATATCCTTAATAGAGATCCAAAGGGAAGGAATTTGGACTTCTAGGGGGAGCATTGCTTTGGTACCATAAAATAAATAAAAAGGGGTAGCCCCTATAGGTGTTTGAATATTAGTTCAATAAGCCCATAAAGTAAAAGGTATGTAAATATGTCAATCCTTTCCAACCTCATTAACCATTTTGGTTAACATCTTGACAATGGTTTTTTTTTAGGGTTTGGATTTTCCATTGGCTTGCGGATAATAAGGTGATAAGAAACTCAAATTAATGTTGAAGGAATCACACAACTTTTAGACTTGTTTATTTTTAAAATATTTCCCATTATCTATAAAGATTTTATGCAGGACACTAAAATGACATATGATGTGATGATTAATGAAATAAAAAAATATATCTACCTTAGTTTCAATAATGGGAATGGATTCCACCCATTTAGTAAAATATTTGATAGCAGTAATGATAAAGCTATAGCACTGGGAAGATTTAGGATTGATCTATCCTATAAAGTCTAAAGGAGAAAGGACAAAAGTCCTTGGCTACTTTTAATGCATTAATAGGGATGTGGGATAATTTGTCATGTTATTGTCACTTCACACATTTCTTGACATACTCACAATAGTACCAATTCATAGTGGGATAATAATAACCTAGTCACATAATTTTCTTGGTAATAATTAAACTGCTAAAATGACTGCCACATATTCCATCATGTGTTTCTTTGATTGTGAGGTTTGATTTAGAACTTAAAAGACAATGGAGGAGAATACCATAAAACCCCTACTTATAAAGAAAACCCCATAATATTACATACCAAGTATTCCACTGCTAAAAAACATGCTTAGAGTTTTTGGATAAATTTGAAAGAATGATACCTTTAGACAAATAATCAAATATCTATGTATATAATAGGTTTTCCTCTTTAATATGGATAGAAATAAGATTAGTTTTGGTATAATATATTTGATTGACCTTATGAATAGAGACAAATAATTTAGATTCCTAGGAGGAAGATGGGATAAAAGAAGCCAAAGAAGCCATGGTATCAGCAAATTTATTAGTTGACTGAGGAGTGGTCTAGATGACATAGAAATTAAGGGTGGATAAAAATTACTCTACTAACATCATATACCACTGGAGGATTTATTATTACACGAATATATGCTAGTTATTTGATTGACTACTAGTTGGGAATCCCAAAAATATGAAGCGATTTGACACCTAGAGCTAAAGTTGTTTAGAGACTTATAATTAGGGATTCATATTCTACCATATTATTAATATAGTCAAAATCAAGCTTGAAAGATATGGGTATGGGAATGCCTTTAGGTGGTATTAGAATAATCCTTATTCCATATCCACATTTAGATTTAGATCTATCAAATAATAACATCATCTAATGTTTGAGATCTCTTTAGGATGTGGAAACTATATATTCATCAATAAATTTATATCTAGATGTTATATTATCTAAAAGGGGTGCCTTATCTAATTTATCAATATGATCTACCCCTTGATTAACTTTTGGTTAAGTAACTCGAGATCAAACTTAGCAAAAATTATAATCCATCTTGTCATTCATTAATTCTGATAGGGTTTCAAATGCATAAACTTAAGAGGATCAGTATTAGTAATTACATAGGTCTTATGATTAAGAAAGCCACAAATATTAAGGCCAAACATAGTCTTTTAATATGTTTATAATGAGTCTCATACTCAACTAAAGTGTGACTTATATAATAAACTGCTTGCTCTCTAAGTTTTTTGTCTTGATGGGTAAGCATAGCACCTAAAGCATGATCCATAGCTAAGATATATAAGTAAAAATATTTATCCTCCCTTGTAAAAATAATAACAAGGGGATATAATATATTCTTCTTAATAGTATCAAATCTTACTTGACAATTTGAATCGCACACAAACTAGGTGTCTTTATTAAGGAGGTGATGGAAGGGTTGACATCGGTCTAATAATTTCAAAATAAAGTGGTGAATAGACTATAATTTCCCCTATAAACTATGAATTTGCTTGAGGTTGGAAGGAGGTGTAATATTTATAATGGTTTTAATTTTAGTAGGGTCAACTTTAATTCCTTGAATGGGAATGATAAAACCCAAAATTTTACCTAATAAAATTCCAAAGACACACTTTTTGGGGTTAAGATGAACCTGATATTTGATCAAATGGGTGAAGATTTTTTGAAAGATATATAGGTGATATTTATGATAGCTGGACTTACTAAGGATATATTCCACATAATATTCAATGATTTTGTGAATTAAATCATAGAAAATATAGGTCATGGTACACTGGTAAGTTGTTCTTGCATTTTTTAAACCAAAAGGCATGACCCTATAACAAAAGGTCCCTAATGGAGTAATTAAAGAGGTTTTATATTGATCTTATAGGGTGATAAGGATCTGATTATAACCATAATATTCATCCATGAGTGACAACATTTCATGTCTTGTAGTGAGATCCATGATTTGGTCAATATAAGGAAGGGGAAAATCATCTTTAAGATAAGCAATATTAAGATCATGAAAGTCAATACAAAGGTGCAGTCCACCTATGGTATTTTTGATAAGTATCATGTTAGATATCCATTAAGTAAAATCAATGGGTTGGATAAAGTTAATGGATAACAAACATTACAATTCTTCTTTGATAAGAAGTACTACGTAAGGATGCATTTTATGAAGCTTTTTTTACTAGTTTAACTTCAAGAATGGTAATTATGTTATGGAATACTATAAAAGGGTCAATTCTTGGCATATCACTATAAAACCAATCAAAGGCTTGGGTATGATTATCATGGAATGTTGTGGAATCTTGGTGTTCCTAAGAGTCTAACAATTGGCTAACTTTGTTATTTTATGGAATCTCTAACATCCCTATGTTAATATTAGTTTTAAACTCATTTGAAATACTAGGAGATTCAGATGGTATGATATTCTTACAATATGAATCTCTTACCCCTAAATAAGTTAAAGTAGATTCATCATACCAACACTCCATTATATGGACCGAGGAAGAATCTTCATCTATTAGGTTAAGAAAATCTAGGGGAAGGGATGTGTTTTTCTTGTTTCTTCTATAGGTTAACATTTCCAAACAAATGGTGTTAATAAAAAAAAAGGTAGGATGGAAATGGTGTCATCGGTAGCTATAGGGGAACTGAGAATGGATGAGTAAATTTCATCATCCATATCCATAAGGATATGGGATATCAAAGTATTATCATTATCAGCTTTGGGAGTTTTCTTGAAACTAAGGCCATGCTTCTCATGTGATTTTCTAAGGTCATTTATTGTAACCTCTGAGTTCCTTATTCATAATTCCCTAGGCTAAAACCTTTCCAAGCACATCATTATAGATAGAATCGCATGAATTATGGTTTGTCAAGAAAGGAAAAGTTAGTTTGAATGGTTTGGTCTATATTTTATTTTCTTCATATAAATGGGATTAGTTGATTCCTCCATAGGTTAAGTGTGTTTGAAGGTGAGAAGAGATAAAGGAGATAATATCTCCTAGGTTAGGTTGGTAATTACAATGTTGGTTAGGGCATCCATATTCCTAAGGGGTTGACAAGGTACTAAGAGTTAACAAATGATACTCCCTTATAAAGATCTATTGGAATGTTGAGTCAAAGGAGTTTACATCATGAATATAGGATGAAGGTATTGCAAAGATAGCAGACATTTCCCACGAAAATAATAGACTTGAGTTATTTAGAGGGATTGAGGCATCATTAAGATGATAATTCAAGTTGTAAGTTTTGATCAGATGTGGGTCTATTGGGATAACATGGATCTTACCTTCATGTTCAAAAATAAGACATCAAAGCAAAGTAGAGGGAATATAAAGCATAACACATATCCAAGGATGTCCTACTAGGATGTTATATTAAAATTCCCCCTTTATCACATAAAATAATTTTGGAAGGGTGTGCATACCTAATTATATGGGGAGGATGGTTGTACCTAATATATGGGTAATAATATCATTAAATTCTTATAGGATGGTTGGAGATTAAGCTACAATAGTTTTAGGTAACTAGAGTTACCTAAAAGCATGTGAGGAGATAATCTTTATACAAGATCTATTGTCTATCATAACCCTTTTGATTCATGTTTGATTAACTTAGGTAGTGATAAATAATAGTGGGTCCTGGTCATCAAGTTGTAATTAGGATATTTCTAAGTCATGAAATGTAATAGATGATGAATTTTGAAAGGATGCAATGAAGACCAATAGAGGCTATGGTTCATTTGATTGTATTTGGGTGAACTAAAAGGCTTATATCATAGCTTTATGATGTTGTGGAGAATTTTGGATAAGTTCATATAAATACATCTTAACAAGAAGTTGGTGGAGTTATTTTAGAACTGATATCTATATCAACTCTGAGGAATTGTTATTTTTTGATTTCCCTAGAATAGAAACTTTAGGTTTTGGGATAGGCATTGTAGGATTATTTATAGTAGTAGCAAGGGATTTTGTAATAGTCACCTTAGATTTTTTTGGATTTCAAGTTTTATAACCCTATGTCTAGGATCGTGTGCCTATGTGTATTACATCTATTTGAAATAATGGTGGGTTTACTATGTTTTTGGAATTATCTAAGTCTAGAGGATTTAAGAGGGGTTGATATTGAATTTCATCATAGGTTTTATCTTCCTTTAAAACTTGTTTTAACCCTTTTGGTAATGTACTAGTTCCCCAGGTGTTCGTGACTCTAATATTTTGACTATGAGGATAATCATGACCAAATTGTTCTAGTAAAAGATCACCATCTTTTAATAAATCATGTACTATAGCCTTAAGTGGATTATAACTTTTGGTATCATGTCCCACTACTTGATGGTAAGTTCATTTCTTATTTTCCTTATACCATGCCATTTTTTAAGTATGGGGGTTAATAGGATTTATAGGTGGTAGTGTGATAAGGGAGGTTCAAAGGATTTGATCAAAAATATTAGAGTAAGACCCCCATAATGGACCTTCGTTGGGTTTTTTGAACTCTTGAGGCATTGGCATGGAAGTTACACTTGTTTTTAGATCTTTATTCCTCGCATGGATTGTTTGAATATTTCCTATAGAGGCTACTTTATGTTTGGAATAAGACTTTACACCAAATTTTGAGAGTAATAAGGATTTAAGGGATTGTGTATTAGCATTATTATTGAGTGAAGATAATTCCAGACTAATGTATGATTCTTATAATAGGATTCCATAATAGTGGATATTGGTCTCATAAAGAGATGAGGTCCCAATATAGATACTCTAGTTCAAATTGGTGGCAAAACCATTTTCCCTTTTTAAATTTGGTTGAAATTAGTAGGGATATCCTCTTTATGGAGTTCAATTCTTATTGGTGGATGTTTTAAGGCTTTACCTCATGATGATCCAATTTTTTGTTTCCACTTCCTATAACATTTCCCTTAGTTTCTCTTTTTACAAGATTGGGCTCAACCTAGGATATAAAGGAAGTTGATTTTGGTCGATGTAATGTAGTAGACATCTTAAGAGGGAGGAAACTAGGTGGAATGGATATGCTACGTAGAGATTCAAAAGTGACTAAAAGAGTAGCATGTGTATCTACAAGGATATCCAAACAAGTTTCCTCCTTGATAGATTTCTCATCCTTTATTTTTGGTTGGTTACCTTGAACATGATTAGGTAACATTTCCTCAAGAGGATCCCAAATAATGAGATCAATAAAACTTGAGTGTATTAGGAATAGATATATCTTATTGAAATGGTTGGAAAACATCTTCTATAAGGAGATATGGGATCCTTGTTGTTTCAAAAGGTGATTCAAAAGCATTACCAACTTATCTAGGTAAAATCTGATCATGGATTGTACTTATCACATGGGTCTCATGATCCAAGGTGCATTTTGAGTTTTCTTGAATAGAATTAGGCATAGAAGGATGTTTTGGAAATGGTTTTCTAAATATATCAGTGGATATATTAAGAGAGGCATTAAGATTATCTAACTTTAATTCCCCTTGGTCGATAAGGTTTTGAGATAAATCTTTGAAGTACTACCACTTATTGACATCATGACCATGTACACGATGATAGTTGTAAAAATAATTTTCTTTGTACCAACTAGGCTTGGGGTGAGAATTATCAAGGGTCTGATTGGAGCAAGATTGGTAATAAAAAATTTTAAGATTTTATCTAAAATGGAAGCATATGACTCCCCTAAGGGTTTGTATTACCAAGGAGGAAACCATGTTAAAGGTTTTTATATGTTATGCTTGGGAGGTAGAAGGTCTGGATTGGCTATTTATCTATGGAGATGTCAATTTTAAGACAACAAAGTTTGATTTTCCCTTAGTCTTGGCATTGTTAGTCTTTTTAGAGGGAGTGGGTTTGAAGTTATTGTTAGTAATATGATTTTCATTGATGACAAAAGGGACATAGTTAGTACTATGGATGTCATTGATGTCAATAAAATTAGTCATTAACATGATTGATGGAGTGAAGAGCATGTTTTATAATTGAATAAGTTGAAATATTATCATATAAAGTTATCATTCTTTTAGAGAGATTATTTCTAGATGTTTGTAGATAAAATGATAGAAGATCCATTATGGGTTTTTTAAGTGCATCTCATATATATGATCTATAGGTTCAGATGAAGAGAAATGAACTCAAAAATGATTTATATTTTCTCTCAACCATTACTAGGGTTTCTCAGTAAAACCCTATGGTTTTTGGTTATGGCATTCATAAGAACTTCTATTTTTATGTTGACTAAATATAAGCAAGAATTGATTGCTTAATTTATAACTTAATCCTTCCTCGTCATTATGCAACCATCCCTTTTGAGCTAGCAATTACTAGCTTAGAGTATTGATCAAAGACATTACTATTTAAAAAGTCCTTGACTTAATATTTGTCTAAGTTTGATCAATTATGAGTTTTTGATCATATGATGATATCCAATGATGTGTAGAAAAGTCAATAAGTCAAATAACCTAAGAATGAATGTGTTGATGGCATGTGTCATAATCAAAAATCTTGAGTAGTAGATATACGATGCACTTCAAAGTCAAATAATTAATTATCAATGCAAAGGTACCAAGTGTCTTAATAGTAATAACTGATAGTAATGTGTAGAAGGCATGCAAAGATGCCAAGTGTCACAAGCACAATAACTGATAATATGTAGAAGGCATGTGAGAATGTCAAGTATCACAAGCATGGGGACTAATAATGTGTAGAAGTCATGTGAGAGTGCCAAGTGTCACAAGCATGGGAACTAATAGTAATGTGTAGAAGGCATGTGAGGGTACCAAGTGTCATAAGTATAGGGACTAATAGTAAAGTGCTTAGAAGGCATGCAAAAATGCTAAGTATCCTAATTTTAGGAGACTGAGATAAAGATCAATGATTATGAATTAAAGATTGAAGTGTTAAAGTTTGAAAGCTCATAAAGATATAATAAAGTTCATGAGTTTGTCAAATTTACATCAACAAATGTGTTTTAAAGTTAAAGCATTAAATTTTAAAAGCTCACAGGGATCTAACTCACAGGGATCTAACAAAGCACATGAGCTTGATCTAATGGTCATGTTTTAAAGTTGAGTCAATTGAATGATGATCATTAGATTATGGCATGAGACTTAAGATCAATTATCAGTATTTAAAGAAATATTCATCTCAATTATCAAGTGACAAAATACTCAATTAAGATGTATTTTTCAACATAAAGAAAGATATGGATTATTGTAATCAATCCAAATTGTGTAAAATAGCATGTGTATCAAAACTAGAGCCTGATATATGCTAAATATGTAAAAGTAGAGAATTAGGATGGTGATGCATGATTTCAACAAGTGACAAACTTGTTAGTAAATATAATATGAATTGAGTTCCAAAAAGGGGAGCGTGATGTGTTAACAACTAAGTGCAAACACAGAGAATATGTGAGACTTAGATCTAATGCATATATACATCATCTAGGATATACACTAAGTGTGAAATAGAGAAGAAGAGAGAGATAAAGAGGAAGAGAGATACATATCAGAGTACTAGAAATCATAGAATAGTTTTGTAACATATATTTGGTTTCATTTTGAATCAATTTTTTAATTTGGAATTGTAGCTCCATAATATATTTGATTGGTAGGTGCCAACAAAAGAGTTGAGTTGGTGCTCAATTAGGGAGTAGGTTCTTCTTTAGATTAGGTGCTCTTAAATTAGGGGATTGGTGTCTCTTAAGGGTTAGTTCCCTTAAACATTGTAACCAATGAGGTTTTTTATTGTGAGGCTAGATATAAATAATATATTCTATCAGTTATTCTCACCATGGTTTTTCCCATACTGGGTTTTCCACATACACTATGGTGTATCTATTTGTGTGTGTGTGATCTCTGCATATACTTTTTAATTTGTATTAAAAGTATTAAAGGAATAATGTTAATCAATCTATTGATTCACCCCCACCTCTCAGTAGATATTTGTGTTCCAACAATTGGTATCATAGCCCTAGTTCCTTAGAAGAAGCTTAATCATCTCAGGTAGGTCTTAGATAGTGAACACAAATGGCTAGTCAAGAAGGCTCTTCCTCAAACAAATCACCTCTCTTTGATGGATCAAACTATGCATTTTAGAGCATTAGAATGGAATCATATTTATCTTCATTAGGATTAATGTATGGATGTCTACTATAAATAGATATATAGCTCTTGCTACAACTCCTACTAATTAGGCTAGAAAGAAGGCATATGAGAGCAATGCCAAGGCAAAGAATGCTATCCTTTGTGGATTGTCTAACTTAGATTTTGTCAAAGTGATGCATTGTCAAAATTCATAAGATATCTAGAATAAGTTGAAGAGCATATATGAAGGTGATGATAAGGTAAAGTAGGCCATGCTAAAAATATACAAACGCAAGTTTGAAAGCCTTAAAATGAGTGAAGAAGATAAAATTTTAGACTACATCCTTAGAGTAGATGAAATAGTCAATTTAATAAGAGGCCTTGGAGAAGAGATGAAAGATTCAATCATTGTAAAAAATGTCCTAAGATCTCTACCATCTAGGTATGACTCTAAAATCTTTGTAATAGAGGAAGTAAGATATCTAGATAAACTCACTATTCATGAGTTGCATGGAACATTCACAACCTATGAGATGAGAATGGGAGAAGCAGATACTTTGAAGAGAGAAGTTGCATTTAAAGCATCCAAACAAGTAAAAGCAGAATCACCTACATCTAGATCTGAGGAGACTGGTGAAGAAGAAGCCAACTTTATCAAAAAATTAAGAAAAGGGTCTGGAAAGTACAAAGGTAAGTTAGCCTTTAAATTCTTTAACTATGGTAAGGCAGGAAATTTGGTTGCTAAATACTCTTATAAAAAAAGGATAACTCTGAGAAAGAAGATGATAGTAAAAATATGAAACCTCACTACTCCAAGAAGAAGAACCTATTCAAAAATAAGAAGGGATTATACATAAAATAAGATGGTGATTCATTGTATGAGTGTGATATATCAAATGATGACCATGACTATGCCTTTGTGGTTGATGGAAATGAATCCCTATTCATGACATTAGAATTAGCTTCAATGGATAAAAAAAGAAGTTAAAGACTAATGAAGAAGATGAAAGAGAAGTGGATCTAGGGGTGAACTCATAAGTGCTCTGGATGAAATTGAAAATCTAATAAAAGAGAACTCAAATTAGAATAATCAAACACAAAAAAAGATTGAAAAACTATCCAAAAGTCTTGAAAATTTTGATCAAATGGCAGTTAGCCTAAAGACACAAGTCGAAGAGGCTAAAAGAATAGAATATGTAGTCAAATTTGAACTATAATCTAAATATGATGAGTACATGAAGTTAGAAGCAAAAATAGTAGCTTTGAGAAAAGAACTTGAAAAAGCTAAAGAATAAATAGACAAAGGTTTGAAGCTGAAAGGAGGTTTAAAAATTCTTGATGAATTGATCAACTTTCAAAAGCCATCAAAAGAGAAATCCGGTCTTGGTTTTTAAAAAGGGAAAAGTCCCATAACTAGTACATCTACAAATTTATATGATAACTTTAAAGGAGAAGGAGAATCAGGAATAAAGCAATAAAAAGCTTGCATAAACACCTCCAGAGATACAAAGACATACACAAGCACTAGTGATATGGAGAAAGCTAAAGGAGAAAATAATCCTGAAGAAAAGATAAAAAATAATGGTTTAATCTCTAAAAACTCAAGGAAGATGTAGAAGATAAAGTTAGCTAATGTAGATGGTTACATAAGGGTGAAAGACTTGAAGAATCTAGAGTTAAGAAGATTCCCTCATCTTGCACAAAGAAATTCTATAACTAGGTATTCCTCATTTTTATTTGGTTATTGTTATACATGTAATCAGTTTGGTCATAGGGATATTGAATCTAAAGTTTCACCTAAAAGGAGAACAAACTTTTTGAGTATAAATTAATTTTCACCCTTGTTAGATACAAATGTAATATGTTATAACTAAAATAATTTTGGTCATATAGCTGAACAATGTAGAACAAACTTTGTAAGACCAAAAATACAAAGTGAAAAGACAAGCATGCCTTATAGTGTGAACAAAGGTTCATAAGTCTCTGAAAAAGGTTAAAATAAGCCAAACAAGAAACCTAAGTATGTGTGGAAAGTGAAATATCAGAAATTAGCACAATCTATGATTGCTCAAGGAATAAAATTTGTGGGTAATAGGTAGTGGTTGCTCAAAACACATGATTGGTGACAAAAGCAAGTTCATCAAACTAATTAAATGTAAGGAAGGATCTTTTATCTTGGGAAACAATATTATAGTAAAAATCCATGGTAAAGGAACCTTGAATATAGATGGAAAATTACATACACATGATGTCCTTTATGTTGAAGGATTGAAATACAATTTTCTAAGTGTCAGCCAAATGTGTGACAATGGATATAAGGTCATATTTAATAAACAAGGATATAAGATAAGGAGATATAGAATGTTATTTTCATAATAAAAAATAACTGGAAGCAATATTTATAACCTAAGTGAAGTGAATAGTAATAGCTATCTGATAGGAAAGATTGATGACAGTTGGTTATGGCATAGAATAATGGGTCATTTTAGCTTTGATAACCTAGTAAAAGTGAGCTCAAATAAGTGTGTTAGACATATGCCTAAGATAACCAAACCTACAGACACTACTTTCAAGGAATGTCAGTAAGGTAAATAAACAAGGGTTAGATTTTAAAGAAAGGAGTATGCAACTACAAAGCCTTTAGAATCAGTTCATATTGATCTTTGTGGTTCTACTAAGACAAGAGGATCCAAAGGAGAAAGATACTTCATGTTGATAATATATGATTACTCAAGAATGACATGGGTAACCTTTTTAAAGGATAAGTCTCAGGCATTTGAAAAGATTCAAGATCTTTAGGGCCAATGTTGAGAATGAGATTGGATAAAAAATAAAATGCTTAAGATCTGATAAAGGTGGTGAATTCACATTAAATGAGTTCATAAAATAATATGATAAGCATGGAATCAAAATTCATTACTCTATAGAAAGGACTCAAAAACAAAATGGATTTGTTGAAAGAAAGAATAGAACAATCAAGGAGATAGCTAGAACAATGTTAAAAGAGGCCAAGTTACTTGATGGATACTAGAGAGAGGTAGTACAAGTAGCAGTATATATCTTAGATAGAATTCAACTAAGGGTAAATAGTGATTAAACCCCCTATGAACTATGGTATATAAAAATTTCATCTATTAAGTATTTTATAGTGTTTGGTAGCAAATGCTACATCAGGAGAAAAGAAGATAAGTTGTGAAACTTTGAATCAAGATATGAAGGAATATTTCTTGGTTATTTAACCCAAATAAAAGCATACATATGTTATAACAAAAAGCTACAAAATATTTTAAAGAGTATCAATGTCAAGGTCTATGAAGGATTAAAACATGTTAAACCTGACAGAGACATCTCTGAAGAAGAATTAGAGTCTAAAGAGGAAGTAGCTAATGAAGATCTTGAGGAAGTAAATGAAAATCCACCTACAACATTTGTTTAAAAGGATCATCCTATAAAGAAAATAATTAGCATTAAAAATGGATTTCAGACAAGAAGAAGAGTTGCAATGAATAAGGAGCAAGTAATTTTTGCTCTAATGTTTGAAATTGAGCCTAAGAACTATGGTGAAGCTAGAAAAGATGAGAATTGGCTAAAAACCACAAAAAAAGAACTAACACAAATTGAAAAGAACAAAACTTGGGAATTGGTTCCAAGACCTTCAAATAAGAATGTGATAGGTGCAAAGTGGGTTTTTAGAAACAAACACAATGGGGATGGAAATATCATAAGAAATAAGGTTGGATTAGTGTGCAAAGGATATGCACAAGTTGAAAGCATAAATTTTGAATAAACATTTTCTCCAATTGCTAGATTGGAAGCCATAAGAATGTTTTAGCATTCTCTTTTTATAATAAATTCAAATTCTATCAAATGGATGTTAAGTCTATTTACTTAAATGGAAACCTAGAATAGGAAGTCTACATAGAACAACCTGAAGGTTTTTAGCTATCAAAAGAAGAATATTATGTGTGTAGACTAAAAAAAGATCTATATGGTCTAAAATAGGCACCTAGAGCATGGTATTCAAGATTAGACTAGTACTTGTAATAACAAGGCTTCAATAAAGGTTATGCAGATAGAAATCTATACTTCAGATTAGAAGGTGAGCATATGTTAATTGTTTTTATATATGTAGATGATATCATTTTCGATGGTAGGAATAATGGAATGTGCAAATAATTTTCTACTCAAATGCAAAAAGTTTGATGTCTATGCTTGGATAAATTTATTTCTTCCTTGGTCTATAGATATCACAAACTAATGAAGGGATATTTATATCTCAAACCAAGTATGCTAAGAAAAAGCTCAAGAAGTTTGGAATGGAAGAGAGAAAACCAGTGGGTACTTCCATGATAAATGGTTGTAAGTTGAGCAAAAAGGATGAGTCCTATGCAAATCAAAATTTTTATATATCAATGATAGGTAGTTTGTTATACCTAATTTCATCAAGACCAGATATCATGCAAGCAGTGTGCATGGTTCCAAGATTTCAAGATGATCTTAAAGAATCACATGTCAATCAATGAAAAGGATCTTTAGATATATCAAGAGTACAATTGACTATGGCCTATGGTATCCTAAAGATGAATATTTCACTTTGATAGCATATATAGATGCTAATTGGGTAGGAAGTGTGGATGATAGAAGAAGCACTAGTGGTGGTGCATTTTTCCTTGGAAATAAACTTGTTTCATGGTCTAAGTAAAAATCAAGAATAAGTTACTCTTTCTATAGCAGAAGTAGAGTATGTTGTAGTAGTGGCATGTTGTACTCATGTCTTGTGGATGAAGCAAACACTCAAAGACATCAAGGTAGAATACAAATCACCTATCTCTATTCTTTGTGAGAACTCAAGTGCTATTAATATATCAAATAATCTAGTGATGCATTCCAAAACTAAGCACATATCAATAAAGTATCACTTTTTAAGATAAAAGGTTGCACATATTAAGAGGTCACAATGGAATATGTGCCAACATAGGATCAAGTTGCAGACATATTCACCAAACCTCTTCCCAAGGAACAATTTGAGTATTTAAGGTAGAAATTGGGAGTGGTTGCTCCTACATCACACCACTAGATCCTAGCAATAGGGCATGAGTCTAGGGGAAGGATCATAGAAGCTTTGTTAATCCATAGAAGAAGAGAGAAAAGGAAAGATATGTATGCATATTTTTGAAAATTTATAATGAGTTGATGGTTACAGATTCTTCGGATAACCTCCTTTATCAGATAAAGGGGGAGAAAAGTTTAGACAAATAGTGAGAAAGTTGGAGTCCCTTTGCCATTGATGTCAAAGGGGGAGAAAAAGTGTAAATGCTCTCTGTAAAATCTTTATGTTTATCAAATAAGGATCAAAGAATGTGTCCAAGGTGTGTTTAGGCAAATGTTCCATTGCCTAAGGGGGAGAAAGTTTGGTATGAATAGCTTTAGCTCACATTCATCAGAAGCTAATGTAAGTACAGTTAATGCTAGAGAAGGAGCAAAGCATGTATTATAAGATCAAAGAATTTATTTTGCCATCAATGATAAAGGGAGATATTGTTGGCAATATCATTTTAATTGATGACAAAAAGGAGATAGTTATCACTATAGATGTCATTGATGTTAAGAGAATCAGGCATAGACATGATTGATGGAGAGAAGAACATGTTTAATAGTTGCACAAGTTAAAATATTATCATATAAAGTTGTCATGCTTTTATAGAGACTATTTCTGAATGTTTTCAGAGAAATTGATTAAAGATCCATATGGGTTTTTTAATTTCATATCATATATATGTTCCACAGGTTTAGATGAATATAAAGGAGCTCAAAAATGATTTATCTTTTCTCTCAACCATTACTAGGTTTTCTTAGTAAAACCCTATGGTTTTTGGTCATGGCATTCATAGGCACTTATATTTTTATGTTGAATAGATATAAGTAGGAACTGATCACTTAAGTTATAACCTAATCCTTCCTCATAATTGTGAAACCATCCCCTTCAACCTAGAAATTATTGGATCAAAAAAGTGATCAAAGATTTTAATATTTACTAAGTTTGTGACTTAATATATGTCTAAGTCTAATTAATAATGAGTGCTTAATCATATGATGAAGATCAAATGATGTGTAATAAAGTTACTAAGTCAAATAACGTGAGAATGAACATATTGATGACATATGTCATGATCATAGAGCTTGAGTAGTAGATCTACGGTGCACTTCAAAGTCAAATAGTCAATGATCAATGCAAAGGTACCAAGTGTCTCAATAATGGGAACTAATGGTAATATGCAGAAGGCACATGAATTTACCAAGTTTCATAAGCATAGAGACTGAAAATGTGTAGAAGGCACACAAGAGTGTCAAGTGTCATGAGCATAGGGACTAATAATGTGCAAAAGGCACATGAGGGTGCCAAGTGTCATAAGTGTGGGAACTGATAGCAATGTATAGAAGGCATGTGAGGATGCCAAGTGTCATAAACATTAGGAATGATATTAAATTTATTAGAAGGTATGTGAGAGTACCAAGTATTCTAATCTTGGGAGACTAAGACAAAGATCAATGATTGTGACTGAAAGATTAAAGCGTTAAAGTTTGAAAGCTTGTAAATATCTAATGGAGTGAGTGAGCTTGTTAGATTCAAATCAATAAATGTATTTTAAAGTTGAAGCATTAAAGTTTGGAAGCTCACAGGGATATAACAAAGTGCATGATCTTGATCTAATGGTCATGTTTTAAAGTTGAGTCAATTGGATGATGATCATCAGATCATGGCATGAAACTTAAGATCAATGGTTAGTATTTAAATAAATGTTCATCTCAATGGTCAAGAGATGGAACACTTGGGTAAGATGCATTTTATGACATAGAGAAGGATATGGCTTGTTGTAATCAATCCAAATTGTTTAAAATAACATGTGTATCAAAACTAGAGCCTAACATATGCTAAATATAGTAAAATATAGAGAATTATGATGGTGGTGCATGATTTCAATAAGCGATAAACTTTTCATTAAAGAAAAGATGAAATGAGTTCCAAAAAGGGGAGTGTGATATGTTAATGACTAAGTGCAAACATATATAATATGTGAGACCTAGATCTAATGCATATATACATCATCTTGGATATATAATAAGTATTAAATAAAGAAGAAGAGAGAGATAGAGAGGAAGAGAGATGTAGATCAGAGTATGAGTAGTTATAGAATAAGCCTATAACATAGAATTAGATTCATTTTGAATCAATTTTTTAATCTAGAGTTGTATCTCCATAATAGATCTGATTGGTAGGTGCCATTAGAAGACCTGAGTTAGTGATCAGTTAGGGAGTAGGTGCTTCCTTAGAATAGGTGATCTTAAATTAGGAGATTGGTGTCTCCTTAGGGTTGGTGCCCTTAAACATTGTAACTAGTGAGGTTTTTAATTGTGAGGCTGGATTAGAACATCACATTCTAGTAGCTATTCTCACTATGGTTTTTTCCATAGTGTGTTTTTCATGTACACTGAGTGTTGTGTCTATTTGTGTGTGTGTGTGATCTCTGTATATACTTTTTAATTTGCATTAAAAGTATTAAAATAGTAATTTTAATCAATCTACTAATTCACCCCCTCTCAGTACATAGTTGTGTTCTAATAGTTCTTATTATTTAAATCTATCTTCCCTTCTTATAAGGCTCAAATTTCTAGTTTATAGGCCATGGAAAAGGCTTTGTCAAAAGTATTAAATGACTAAACCCATAATTTTGGTGAGATATGCTTAATGCACAAGCTCATAAATAATTCAATTAATTCTAGTTCAAGAAGGGAGAAAGTAAGTTGGTTTATAAGATTTCACCACTTAGATACTAAATTAGAAATGGATTCATCATCAAATTATCTAATGGAATAGAGGTCTAGTACGGTCACTTTCCTTGTGATGTTAATGGAAAAATGTTCTAAAAATATTTGGCCAGTTACCCAAAAGAGAACAAGGAGTGTTGAGGGATAGATTTGTACTAGTCTAAGGTTGGTCTAGCTAACGACATGGTAAATGTCCTTAGGAGTAGAGCATTGTTGTGAGCTATGAGATAACAAGTGTGTCTAAATACTCTAATGTGTTACTGAGGATATTCCTTATTTTGAAATTTCATAAATTTTGTAAGTTCCCATTATGATGGATATGGTCGAATGGGGATGGCTAGATTAATGGGTTGATTATAAATTTGTTCATATATGATCATATTTTTCTTCTCAAAGATAAAGGATTCTATATTTTCCATCCTATTCATAAGTATGTTCATAAGTTTAGGTTGGGTATTATATTGATGAATACCCCCTAAGATGTTTTTTTGTGGGTATTGATAAGTAGGAATGAAGTGGAAAAGGGTTATGAAAAGGGATAACCAATGCAAGTAGTTATGATTTTTTGGGACACAACAACATATTATGGGACTTGTAAGGGTATATTTTATTATGGGGATGAGTAGAGATAAGTGGATCCAAGGGTTTACAAGGGGATTATGTATTGAGTAGTCGATGGGATGTACTGCTAAAGAGGATGACTTAGGGGAATCTGTTGTAAAAGTTATGTTTGAGGATTTGAGGCTATGCTAGTTTAGATAGGCATAAGAGTTATAAGGATTGAAATTACTAAGTTCTAGGGTAAATTAGTGGTGGTAGAGTAAGCGTAAGTTGAGGTGTAGAAATGTTTTGGGCTTGGGTGATGGTTAGATAAGGTTTACTAGATACTATCAGGGGTGGATTATTCAAGGGTTGTGATGCATTGGTATCAAAACCCATTGTAGGAGGATTGTTGAAAGATGAAACCATAGCTATAGTAAACCCTTCAGTTCCCTTAGGGGCATGCCAAAAGTAATTCCATAATATTGGGTGCAAGGGGAAACCAAAATATGTATGGCTTGAATACTAAGATAATGATTGAGGGCAATTGGATTAATATCTAATATACTAGAAATTTTTTGATCTCCCTACATATTAAACTAGGGAATGCCTTCTCCCATGTATTTATGAGAGGTGGGAGGACTTGGTGTGTTCTCCATGGATGAGGATGAGGTAGGAGATTCAATTTTTTTTAGTGACTGTTGTCACATTAAAACCATGTAGCACTGAAAAGAAATAAAGAAATGAAATGCAAAGGCACATAATATTCTTTTTTATTATCTCATTTTCATGAAAGAAAACACAAACACTATTAAATGTACTTAAAATATTTTTACTTTTTAATAAAAATAAATTTAGAATGTGATTGGGAGAAGGGTTAATGAGGGTACTAATAAATGGTAAGCTAAATATGGTTTCAGATTTTGTTTAAGGATGAGAACCTCTATATACACAAAGTTACCTTGAGGCTTGATTTAATGTTCAAAGGAAGTACATGGCTTGGTATTGGGCCCTACCCCCTCACTTCACATTCCACAGTGATAAGAGTGTCCAATGCTTAGCCTTTATACTTGTTTTCTAGTATTTTTATACTCGATTAGTACATTGAGTCAGTTTTCACCTTAGTGATGAAATCCAAGTGGGTCCACCTTAGGTAGGAAAATGTTTTAATGTTTGTTATAAGATTAATGTGGTTTTGATTATAAGTGAGAAAGTGTGATTATTATGATATATTGATCCACCTAGATTAATCTATGTGGATTATCTAAGCACAAAAATGGATGACTGTAATTCTTTTTAAACCTTAAAAAGGAAAGCAAGAATTTTAGATTTTCTCTTTTTTTGAATGAAAACAAATAATCAATAAAATTCAACTAATGAATGATTTTATAATGAAAATAAAAAGAACAATGAGACCTTAGGGGTCCCACTAGGTGTGCCATAATATTCTAGTATTTTTAAAATTACTTTTTTTAATAAAATTAACTTAATAAAAATAGAAATGATATAGGGTTTAAAGAGGAATACCTATGATGGGGGATGTGCACTGTTGATCCAAAAAATTAGGAAATCCTTTTTAACTAGGAAGGACTACCTATACACAAGAGATAAATTAGAAAAGATTGGATTAATAAGATAGATGAGTGGACAGTCTGATACACTATTAGCTCCAAGAAGTGGTACACTTCCTTAGAGGGATGTCAGTCCCCTATTTATGCAATCAAATGGATAATATAATGATATAAATTAAAATGAAGAATCTAATAACATATGATATTGAAATGAAATAAATAAATATACTACATAAATATTATCAAAGAATTCATTCTAATCCATTATATCTAAGTCTTCTTGTTCTTCAACTACTTCTAGTTGCTTAGTGATTGCTTATAGAGTTGGGGCAAAGATGATCACATAAAGTCCTAACTAAAAGTAAATGTCACTTTGATCAATAAATAATGGGTGAAGAACTATGGCTAAGTCATGAATTTAAACCACGTCATGTATAATGATTAGTAAGGTCATCTATAGATAACAATGCATGATTTTAAGACTTATAAATAACAAATCAAAATCACTTATGACAACTACACTAGTCTTGGGTTGCAGACATAAATAAAAACATAGAGATTGATGCCAATTGTCTCAAGTTTGGTATCAATTATATAATCTATGTTTATCCATACAATGAATCATCATCAATATTGATACTAGATATTGAAAACTCAGGATGGGGCCTAAAGGAAGGCTTTAAGAGATTTTAAAAGGCTTAGGGACTGGTTATTGATTATCTAAATAGATTAAGAATGATAAATATAATATAAATGAATAACATAGTAGTCAAAATGTACTCAAAAATACATCATACTTACCTCTAAAAATGCTTCTTATGTTTCAAAAAACTATCTCATTGATAGGGATGTGCTTATCCTTTTACAGAGTGAGGATGGGCTAAGACAGGGGTGGCATTCTTACACAATACTCTAGGGTAATTTATTTAGTGTTCTAGTGTGAAAATTTAGGATCCCTTAGCCCAAGGATAGACTAAGTATAAATCAACATCAATCCTAATAAGATAAATGATGATCACAAAGATCAATGTCAATCCAGTCCAAGTTTAACCTATTTGTTCCAATAACTCCAAATCATGGGATTAGACTTAGTCTAGGTAGGTTTTTAATGAGGTTCGAGTAGGGATAAGTTGTTAAGGAGTTAAAACAACTTACCTCTAATAAACTTAGGGAGATTTGACTAAATTTAGGGATGGTTTACTAGTTACTTAGGTAAAAATTAATTAATAAGAGAAAATTACATGATGTAAGGCTATAAATGGTAAAACTACAATAGCTAGTGTAAAAAGGATGGGGAAGGGCTAAGACACATTTATTCATAATATAATGGTGTAATTTTGTAGTGTCTAAAAACTAATTAAATATTTTTTAGGCACATAAATTTGCATTATCAAAACTAATAATTATTATTATATAATAACAATATTTCAATAAGATTTACAATTACTCAACTATCATACAGTCACCATTTAGGTCTCACAGAACCTTCATTACAATGTAAGAGAAAAAATTCATTTCAGATCAATATGTGAGAACCATCATCTATACTTGAATCAAAAAATTCAAAAACTACCAGACCAGAAATTCTTTCCACACCAAAATGATCTCATCCATCTAATGGGTCCCTACCCACCCCAACCATCATTTAGAGAGTGGAATAGTGCATTATGTTTTGAACACAAAACATAAATGTATATGACTATAGTAGCTTATTAATGAGACCTAAATGGGATCTAGAGTTTCAAATTAAAAAACACAAACAAACACCTAAAATCTTAAGACACTCAACATTGGTTTAAGGACTATCTAAAACCGTATAAAATGCAAAAACTAGGCAATAGACTAACACAACTACAAGAAAGATCCAAAACAAACATAAAAAAGTAATAAGCTTAAAAATATAAATAAAAATGCATTCAAATTCATTATACATAGAAAATACATTACTACATCTCATCTATATGCCATCCAAGGGAGAGATGCAACTCTATTGGCCTCCCCAAAAAGGGTTATCTTTGGCCACCATTGAAACCAAATAGAGGTATGTTAGGAATAATGTTATCCACTTCCAAACCAACATTAATTTCTATTAAATTAAGAATCCCAAATTTAAACTATGTATAAAAATTCAAGCAAGAATTTACTTATTCCTTAAAAGATACAATGACTGACTATACAACCATCCTACTTCTCCATTTCCTTTCTACTTTCGTTCTTTATTCCTCTCCATGATTCATTGTGTTCTAACTCTTCCAAACACAATCCCTTTAAGATAATTTATTCACCATGAACTAAATTTCCAACTAGGATAATAATCCAATTCTTCCTAATTATAACTTTCATTATGCATTTAAAGAAACCCAGTGTTTCCATGAAAATAACCATGCATGCAAAACCAAATGAGTTCCTAACCCTAATTTTTCTCCATGTAAAATCCACTCAAATGCCAACATGAATCAAGTTACTTCCAATCTTCTATAAAAACCTAATTAATGATTAGGTATGGAATTGCAACCATGAAAACATAACATAATAATATTATTATGATCTTCCATCCCCAGTTCAAGGTGATTAAGTTACGTTACATCATAACATAAGTCACACCGACTTTTAACTTTAATATATGTTATGGATTTCAAAAAAATAAATGACCACATTATGGTCTTATAAAATTTCATAATCCACAGTAACTTGGATTTCCAAAAAACCAACTCCAAGGTCTTTAACATAGTTACAAGTCCTAGTGACCTTCAACAATCATAAAAACTATTTTGTGCATGTATTCTTAAATATTTGAAATCATTTTGCTTGTACTTTGGATGAGTCAATGTTGAAACATCTAATATTACTTTTAATGACCAAATTAAAATTATTTTATTAATAAATAAGGTAGATAAAACAAATATTTCACAAAATAATTATTAACCATACAAAGCATAATCAACAAATCAAACTGCACAAAACTCATAAATGAAAATGCAAGACAATTTTAAACATAAAAGTCAAGAAATAGGTAGACGGGTCTCAGATTTGGATCTCATTTTTACTATACCATTATCATATACATTTGTTACTTATGTTTGAAGCTAAATGAAGTCTTCCACTTTCCAACCTAGCTCATATAGAGGCAACAATTGTAGTTGTATAAAATGACATCAATAGTACTTGTCCATTAGATCAAGTAAATCCCTAAATTTAATTTAACTAATAAGTCAAAACCATCATAATTTCAATAAAAACTATTGTAATTATCCCATGTTATTAATACAACCAAAAAATGCTTAAATAATAATATAAAACATAATCCCAAGTATGATGGTCATGACATCCACCCCTCACCTATAAAATAGAACCATCCTCAGAGCCTAGAATAAGTGAGGATAGTGTTGCTATAAAATATTTTCATCTTCTTAGGTAGCACTTTTATCACCCATTTGATCCCAGTGAATCAATACTTACTAAAAATTTCTATTTCATAGACTAATGTTACACTAGGCTAATATCTTATTGAGTTCTAGATAAATCATTTCCTCAACTTCCACTTGGAGGTTAATCCAATACAGAATATAAGATAGGTAAAAAAAATATTTCCTTAGCAAGGATACATGAAAATGTCATGTATTATAGATAAATGAGGATGAGCTATATGATAAGTCATTAGGCTAATCTTTTTGACTATGTCAAAAGGACCGATAAAGCATGATGTGTGTTTAGATGCCTTGACAAACTTAATAGAGATTTTGTGAGGTTTTACCCTCAAGAATAATTTAGTAGACACCTCAAACTCTCTAGGTGACCTTTTTAGATTAGCATGGCTCTTCTACCGATTAGAAGTAAGCTTCAATCTTTAGTTAATAATAACCATTTATTCATCAAAATATTGTAAATTTTATGGGCATAAAAACACTCAATTTTCTAAAATTTCCCATTCCAAAGGATTTCTACACTTTCACCCATACAAGGATTCAAAAAGTGTTATTTAGATGACTAAATGATAAGTATTGTTATATGCAAATTCCACCAAGTGGAGGTAATATTTCTACTTGTACTATTGATCCATCACATACATCCTTAACATATCTTTAATAATAAGGTTCAATCATCCAATTTGAGCATTTATTTTAGGATGATATACCAAATTAAAATTTAGTTTGGTGCTAAATGTGGCCATCATAATTTGCCAAAATATAGAAGCAAATAAATTATCTCTATTAGAGATAATCACTTATGGTACACCTTGAAGGTGAAAAATATCCTTCACAAATATTTTATCTAGGATGTCCACATCATTCATTACATTACCTACTATAAAATGCATAACTTTATTTATTTTATCAATCACAAAAAATATTGTATCATGTTTGTCTTGGGATTTAGGTAGTCCCACTCTAAAATCCATTGAAATTATAGCCCATTTCCTTTCTTGAATTACATGACAGTATAATAGTCCCCTAGGATGGCAATGTTTATCTTTAACACATTGACCTTCCAAACATTTGACCACAAAAGTAATCGCATCTATCTTTAACCTAGGCCAAAAGTATAAACTTTTTAGCTCTTATGTCATCTTGGTGACACTTATATGAGAAAAATGAGGTACCACATGCAATTTATTCATAATTCATTATTTTAAATTCTTAGAACTAGGAACATAAATTCTACCTTTATTTCTCAAAATACCATTTGAATCTAATGAAAAATTAGAAAAATATTTTATAAACTTTCATTTGATAAATTAGAGTAGATTTTCAAACATTCAAGATTTGACTTTTATTGAAACAACACAAAATTTCTAAAATTTGACTGCAAAATCGAGATAGTAGTAACGGAGGCCCTCCTACTTAGAACATTAGCTACTTAGTTCTCCTTTATTTTTACATAATCAATATCAATATCAAAGTCACTGATAAATTTTAACCATCTTCTTTGTCTTATGTTCAACTCATCTTGAGAAAATAAATGCACAAGATTTCTATGGTCAAATTTTATTTTAAAGTGCTTACCCAATAGAAAATGTTTCCATTGCTTTAGTGCATGGATTATAATAACTAATTCAAGGTCATGATTTAGATATTTTTTTCCATGAAATTTCATTTTTTTTAGATTCATAGGAAACCACCTTTCTGTATTGGGTCAAAACAACACCAATACCTACTTTGCAAGCATCTTTCCATACTTCAAAATTTCCATTTAGGTTTTAAATGACCAAAATAGGGGCTGAATTTAATATTCCTTTCATCCTTTGAAAATTTTATTCACAATTTAAACACCAATTAAAATTATTTCCCTTCTCTTATAAATACATGATGGGATTAACAATCCTTGAAAAATATTCTAAAAACCTCCAATAATAATCAGCTAGTCCCATAAAGATACACACTTCATGCATAATTTTACAAGTTGGCCATTCATTAATGGATGAAATATTTGCAAGATCAACTTCAAGGAAATCTCAAGAAATTACATGCCCTAAATAATGATTTTCAATTTGATAAAAATAACATTTAAACAAATTCTCCAAATAGACTATGTTGACTTAACCTTTGACATATCATCCTTAAGTGTTGTTCATGTTACTACTCATTATTAGAGTCTATTATAATGTCATCTAGAAAAACTAACACAGAGGGGTCAATAAAATCTCTCTAAACACTATTCATTAGGTTCATGAAATTAGTAGGTGCATAAGTCAGGCTAAAGGGCATAAATATAAATTCATAATGTCCATAGCTTATCCTAAAAATAATTTTATGAACATATTCTTCTTTGATACGAAATTGTTGATATCTTAGATGAATATCTATCTTTGAAAATATAGTTATTCCTCTCATTGATAAAAAAATCATCTATCCTAGGGATAGGATGCTTATCTTTAATGGTGACCTTATTCAACATATGTTAGTCAATGTAAAGTCTGAGAGTACTATCCCTATTCTTAATGAAGACCACCAAATCTCCCCAAGGTGATGCATTAGGCTGAATGAGCCCTTTATCCATTATCACTAACATTTGAAACTTAAACTGTCTTAAATATGATAAATTGATCTGGTAAAAGTATTTGGATGTGAGTGTATATTTAGGTACAATGTCAATTAAAAACTCAAATTCTCTTTTAGGAGGTAATCTTGGTAATTATTCAAGAAAAACATTTGTAAACTCTTATAGGACAATATAATATTGAAGAGAAAATGAATTTTTTGTAAGCACCTCATTTATTTTTATAGAATAGAGTTTTCACCCTTTTCTTACTACTCTTTTCAGCTATAAGGCTGAAATAATCTTTTTCGCTGAATGGTTTGTGATACCTTGGATCACCATAGGTTTACCATCTTTGTTAAGACATTGGATTATTTTATTAAAGAAATCCTACTTTGCTTGGTGTTGTTGTAACCAATCCATGAATAATATTAGGTCATAATATCTTAAAGGTGAAATTAATAGGTTTACGTGATTTTTAAAAACTCCTAGATTAAGTTCATCTTGTTTTAGACATTCAAAAACAACCACCCTTTTCTCCATGCCAAATTATACCTCCCATCCTTCTCTAAGTCTAGAGGGTTTATTTCTACATTTACAAGCACTTGCAAGAGAAATAAAAC
The DNA here is from genome assembly GCA_037957365.1 of Torreya grandis. Classification (NCBI taxonomy): domain Eukaryota; kingdom Viridiplantae; phylum Streptophyta; class Pinopsida; order Cupressales; family Taxaceae; genus Torreya; species Torreya grandis. The sequence continues at coordinate 1,523,506 of JARHVA010001455.1, forward strand.
TATTTATGGATATTGAATCAATTATAGTTTTGAAATAAAAATAATATTATACCTTTGCTTTCAATTAGAGTGGATTGAAGGTCTACACTTTATTTTTTTATAGCAACATAAAATCTATGCTTAAATGCCTGATTTCATTGCAATTGGGGGAAATCTTTGAAATAATGGTTATCACCATGCTCCCATCATGCCATAAAAATTTTATGAGGTAAATTAATAGTATTGGCTCCTATGGTAGGGCCATAATATTTATCTTTCTACTAAATGTTATTCCCATTACTCTTTTTCACAAAGGACTGAGTTTTAAAACTTTTATTGTTATTCTAAAAATTTCTTATAAAATTATTGCATTTGCCAAATGTCTTTTTCTAATATTTTTTCTTGAAATTATTACTTACTATAGGGATAATATATTTCATATTATTTTGTAGTCTATTATTTCAAAAATATTCTCTTGCCTTTTGACAAGACTTCTCTTTTTATTCAACATGATGTGTTGATTCCAAGGCAGTAGATAAAGTAGAAAGTTTAGTCATGTTCTCATTATGCATAAGTACTTCACTCAAACCTAAATTAAACTTGATAACTTTGGTTTCTTCATCCTGCATGTAATTCACATAATGCAGGAGACAAAGTAACTTGTTTTCATATTTTAAAACAAATATTGTTCCCTACTTCAATAACTGAAATTCAATAATTTTCTATTCTTTATAAATACTATTAAGATATCTCTTTCTAAATTTATTCTCAAATTTTTCTCATGAGAAATTCATGAAATCATACCCCTTAATATCACATAGGTGGTTACACCACAAATTAACATCACCCACCAATTGGGAAGCTCATATACATGCTTTTATGTTTGGGCCCATATTAAATAGAGTAAAGCATTTCAATAAGTTAATCAGTTATCCCTTCACGGCATCCTTAGTATCTCCACCATATAATGTGGAATGAGGAATATAATTAATCTCCTAATTATGGTATCAAAAACATCATGTTTCCTTATATTCACATCTTGATTCCCTTCTTCCTACTCACCTTCCTATAGGTTTTCTAGATGGCTCAACCTTTGACCATACCCTTTTATTTTCACTTGAAGTTTGTGTAGTTTACCTAAAATGTCACTGAGAACAACATTATGATCATAAATAATGTTTTTATCTAGTTTTATATGATCCTAAACATTTTTTTTGTTATGATCAACAATACCATCAAAGTTTTCATGCTTATTCTGACCATTATTGTCAACCAAATCACTTCCAACATTCCTAACTTCTTGTTTGGATCTAATTCTCACCATCCTGAGAAATATTAAAAACAAATTTAGATGATTATTCCTAATGTTACTTTAGGGTTACATAAGGCTCTGATACCACATATAATAACCCCTTAAAATCAAGCCAACAAAAAAAAATTAATTTTTGTGGTTATAAAGTCCAAATTTCAACAATAAGCTAGTCAACTTGGAACATTGATTAGAGCCAATTTATTAATAGGTATTAATGAATGAAATATATTATGATTATGAATATGAGTATATGTATGCACATTCCAACAAAAGGTTCCAAATTGGTCACCATACTATTACATACTTTCCTTTATGATAATGAAACCTTAAATAATTGATTTCAACTCTTTTTAATGATGCCATAGATAATGTTCAAGCTAAAAGTGAACCCATGACATTAATTAGGTATATATTTAGCTATATCCCTGCACAATAGCTTTTAGTGTTACTTTACAACCAAAATGTCACAATGATTCATAAGATAGTGAATATTGCATATGTAATTCTTTCACTAAACATTTAGAATTCTAAGCAAGAGGATACTATAATCATGAAGAATCAAAAATAATATTTGTTTCTCAAGAAGAATAACTTTACTTATTTAAAATTTAGGTCATATTCTTGAATAGATATATTATGCAATCATTTTAACAAATTAGTACAAACTCAATTAAATTTTGAAGTTCATGTTAATGCTTCAAAAGAGAAACACTTTATCCTTTTCATGACCATTAGGAGAGTTTTCACTAGTGAAAAAAACTAAGAATATATTATCTTCACTTAATATGCCATCATTTATTAATATATTAAAATACATTTATAAATTTAATATATTAAAATCAATTGATCATGAGTTAATTTTTACATGACTACCATGCCACATGAATATTTTGTCACTACCTAACTGGTAGTGGATTGTTCCTACATAGATTTTAATATCCTATCTACAACTTCTCATGATCACTAGATACATATATTTAAACATAAATTTATATATCCATCTTTCATTTGTTTAAGTATATTAGTAAATGGTGGGATTACATTTCATTAATACTTTAACAATAATTGCGTATGAGAATGCTAACTTTTTTATCATAAAAGTAGAACATTTAACCCACACTTGCATTATTTAAAAATTGATTGTGAAGTATGATAATTCATGTGCATAATATATCCATTTAATACTACATTATATTTAAATAACTCGTGATCAAAAGTAGCAACATACACCATTTCCCCTAAATAGGTACTCAAATAATGTGAAAGGTTAATCCAGATTTAAAGGAGTAAGAACAATTCATATTCTAAATTCAAGGAAATATTAATTAGTTATATTGTATCCCTTAAACATATATGCTATCTCAAAAATATAATTTAACTTGAAATTCTATGAAGTATATAATTATGCCAAAATGCCTGAACTTTAGAAATTTAATAAGGGTGCTATCAATCTTCAAACTAATAAAATAATCCACTCAACTTTGAAAGCTTCAACCAATATATCCTTTATTGAATAGAAATATTTATTCTTATTCACATGATTCATTCCTAAACTTCATAAAATAATTATTTATCTACATGAACTATAGTTATATTCACCTTTCTTATTTATAAAACTAGTAAATCAAGGGAACTACAATGAATTGAAGACATGGTCAGTTTAGTCAACTTAATAATATAATCATGCCAAAAGAAAACTATGACTATTCATATAAAATATGAGAACACAAACACATGGAGTCTTCATAAAGTAAAAAAAAATCTCTAATATGTCTTCCTGAACAAAAGTGATATAGTCATAACAATTTCCAATCAAACATTCATTAACATTTATAAATAGTGAATCTAGAACTGTACTAACTCTACTAACATACAAATTGAGTTGATTAAAACTATAAAATATAATCATAAATAAGGATAAACTAATTTATTAAATACCTAATAAATAAACATAGTGGCCTATATATATGTGTATGCATACAACAAACTATATGATTTGCCAAAAATTATAGCTATAACTTGGAAAACTTAATTGATATAAATGAGAATGTCATATATATATAATTTATATTATTGGTGATTAAAGTGTATTTACTCATCAATAATATAACTATTCAAATTTATCCAAGTCTTTATAAGTGCCTACAAATCATAATAACCTTCCAAGAGAATTACTTGCTACAACTAAATATAAAAATGTTTGAATACAAGAACTTAAGAAAATACATGGATGTCATTTAACATTTCAAAAAAAAAATAGATTAAGATGAAATTATATCTTAAATTAATGCTTACAACATTATTCAAGATTTAAATCCAAGAAACCATACATAGAAATAGTCAAGAATTCTACTTAAATTCATAACGATTCTCTTTCCAATAATGATTATCTTCAATAGATACAAGAAGAAGATCAAATCTAATATAACAATGTGGTATGGAGGAGTTAAAGGATGTTACTCTTTAATAACATATTTATACTTATTAAATTACATTGTAACTTGATTTCAAGATAGCTTAATATGTAAAAGCCTTCAGATATAGTAACAAAGAATCTCACTTATAGAGTATTCATGATACAACTCACTCCTTATTAATTATTCCACATTAATCATTTTCTTAAGGTAAAAAATGATAGGGTAAGCCATATGATTTAAAGGAAAATTGAGATTAATAATTAATCATTTTTTAGGCCCGTAAATTTTCATTATCAAAACTAATGATCATTAGTATATCACAATAATCTTTCAACAAGAATTAAAACTGCTCAACAAGCATACAATCACCATTTAGGTCTAATGGGACCTTCATTACAATGCAAGAGAATAAAGTCATTAAAACTCAATATGCAAGGACCATCATCCAAACTTAAATAAATGAATGCATAAATTACCATACCATAAGTGCTTTCTACCCTAAAATGATCCGATCCATAGTGTGGGTCTCTACCCACCCCAACCATCAGGTGGAGAGTGGAATACTGCATTCCATTTTGAACCCAAAACATAAAGGTATATGACTATAGTATCTTATGATTGAGATAAAAATGGGGTCTAGAGTTTCAAATTAAAAGACAAAAATAAACAATTGAAATATTAAAACACTTATCATTAGTTTAAGAAGTAGATAAAACCTTTAAAAAAATAAAAAAATAGGCAACATACCAGCACATATCTATAAGCAACATCCGAAACCAACAAAAAAAGAAATAAGCTTCACAATACAAATAAAAAGTAATCAAATGAATTATTCACATAAAATGCATTTCCATATCTCATATATACACCATCCAAGGGTGAGATGTATCTCTTTTGGCCTCCCCAAAATGGGTTATCCTCGACCACCATTGAAACCAAATGGAGGTCTTTCAGGAAGAATGTTATCCACTTCCAAACCAACATTGTTTTTTTTCAAAGTAAAAACTAAAATTTAAACCTTGAATAAAATTCCACTCAAGAACTTACTTGTTCCTCAAGAAATACAATGTCTGAATGTACAACCATCTTATCTCTCCCTTTCCTTTCCTATTTCTTTCTTTCTTCCTATACAATCTTTGATGTGTTTTTATTCTTCCAAACACAATCCATTTAAGATAGTTTCTTCATGATTAACTTAAGTTCCAACTATGAAAATAACCTTATTCCTCCCAATTACAATTTTTTTTATGCATTCAAAGAAACCAAGTGCCACCATGAAAATAAACATGTATGCAAAACCAAACGAGTTCCAAATCATCATTTTTCTCCATGCAAAATCTAATCGAATGCCAAAATGAATCAAGTGCCTTCCAATCTTCTACAAAACCCTAATTGATGGTTAGATATGGGATTTAAACCATGAAATCATAGTAATAATAATATTATTATGACCTTCCATCCCAAATCCAAGGTGACTAAGTTACTTTCCATCATAGCCTAAGTCATATAGACTTTTAATTTTAATCTATGCAATGGGTTTAAAATAAAGCAATAACCAAATTATGGTATTATAAAATTTCATAATCTACAGTGAATTGGATTTAAAAAAAACTAATTCTAATATCTTTAAAATAGTTATAGGTCCAAGTGACCTTCAACAACCATAAAAACTCTTTTATGCCCATAATATTAAATCCTTAAAATTAGTTTGTTTTTACTTTGACTCAGTTAGTGTTGGAATGTCTAATGTTCCTTTTAATGAGCAAAACTATATTGATTTAGCAATGAACATGGTAGATAAAACAAAGATTACACAAAGTAATGATTAACCATACAAAGCATAATTGACCACACAAGCAATGAAGCAGAATGGACAAAACTCAAAAATAAAAATGTAAGATGGGTCTAAACATAAGAGTTAAACTATAGGTAGAGGGGTTTTATATTTGGATCTCATTCATATTATACTATAATCATATACATGTCTTTATGATGTTTAAAACTAAATTAAGTGTTCCATTTTCCAACCTAGCTCAATCGAGGCAACATCTACAGTCATACAAAATGACATCAATAGTACCTATCCAATAAATCAAGTACATCACTAAATTTAGTTAAATAATAAGTATAAAACATCATATTGTAAATAAAAACTATTGTAGTTGTCCCAAGCTCTTAATACATTGAAATAATGCTCAAATAATAATGGAAAACATAATGTCAGGTTTGAGTGGTCATGAAAAATTATTTAATACTTTTTTTATAAAATTTATCCTTCCATTCTTGTTTGAGATATTCCAAAGGGTTACATGGCCATTCATCTTTCCCCATTTTATTGTTCATTTTCCATGGTTGGGGCTATGACTACCGCATTTATTTTTATCCCTTCTTGGGCATTAATATGAAAAATCGACCCACTTTTATTTTATTTTTCAATAGTAGTTATATTGACTTAAAACTATAATGCTATGTTTTCTAGATAGGCTTCAATTTATGTTAGATGTATGTCTTCATTTGGTAGGTTTTGGACATGGGAACTATGTCCTAAAGTCATCTTACATGGCTCTATTGCATTGGGTTTAGGCAATAGGAAAATTATCATTTTCCAAAGTCCCCCTATGGAAAGGGAGAAGGGTTTGGGCAGGGGGAGGAATTACAAAGTCCTCTTTCTCCCACCCCAATGAGTGGGGAAAAGTAGTATTCATACACAATGAGTGATTCATGAGCCTTGTTTAATATTTTAAACTCTTATGGTTTCCTTATGTTGTAAAATTATTTATATTTGTATTTAGAAATGGATATTTAATTTTTTATTGGGTTTTAATGTGATTACTTATTTTAGATAAGAATGATAAGTCAAACCTTATATCCATGCTTTCTACTTTTCCCTTACCCACACATTGCCTCACCTTGCACTTTAATGGTAACCTACATGGTCATAGTTGAAATTCCTTGGCTCAGAGGCATCTATGGTAGTCACTTGATGATGGAAATAGTATTGGAGGTGAGATCCTCATTTCCTTGGCCTCATGGTTACCCTTGGATATTTCATGTAGTATTATTCTATATTTGGTGTCCTTACAATGTAAATTATGAGAACAGTTTTTTGGCTAGTTTTTAAGCCATTTTTTTTAATATCATATTGTTATACATGTGAAACATAAATAAATAAAATATTATATAATTATTAGGATATTACATTAATTATATTTTTTTTAAGTGTTAGATGACATCATGATGAGTAAATGTAATGAAACATTAATTTATGTTCTGAATAAAGTTGTAAAAATTGTTTGAATAACACCATTTTATTTATTTTCTCACATTATTTTATAAATAAGATTTGGATCATGCTTAATATTATGTGTTTGAGTAGTTTCCATTATAACCAAGAAGGGATAGCGTATTTACACAATTTTTATATAATTTTAAATGTCCCAATTTCTCTCAATTTTATTTTTAATTTAAACTAGTATTAATAAATTTTCTATTCAATTAATGATATAATTTTAGACATAAGATTTACTTTCTATGAATTTTCAAAGTTAAACTATTGAAAATGCCTAGTTTCCCTTTGTAATTTTCTCATTCATGTAATTTTTGTGACCATAAAATAAGGTCAAATTGAGCGTCAAATAATTTTATAATAAAATAGATAAAATTACTGACCCAATGCAGCTTGTTTTAATAATTTATGGGTATATGGTTTGGTCATGGTTAATTTTTTAAATTCAATTGCTTGTAAGGAAATTTTATTATTGTGAGGCCCTTTGGAAGGGCACAAACCATGTCTTATGGGGCACCTAAATAGGTAAGCTAGTGGTCGCCCATGTCACCACATGGAATAAGTCTAAGGTCTTAAGGGGATGATGGATCAGCCTAGTATAAACCAAAATGTTTAGGTTATTTCCTATCCACTCATGTGATTATAGATCACTTAATTTTTTTGTGTGTGGTTAGGTGGTGGGTCCTCTGCCCACATGGGTGGGGGAGCCAAAATCCATGATGGTTAAGGGTTTTTCTAACCATGTGGTTTATTATTCAAAATTCATAGTTCTTTATTTTCCCAATGATTTTTTTATTTATTCATTTAAAAAGTTTTAAATATTTAAATTATTGTTGTATATATTTTTTGTAAACTTGATTCTCTATAAAAAATTAATAAGCCATAATTTTTACAAACGTGATCACCTATTGTGTACATCCATTAATGGAAAATTTAATATCTAAAGGAGGAGTTACCTAAAAGGGAACGCCCTTAAAAATAATTTCATCTTCTACATGAAAGTGGTATGAGAATTTGAAATGTCATATTTTTTAAGCTATTACTCATTTGTCTTAGAGATGTCATTTTGGACCTTTTTGATGCTTGTAGGCTCCTAGGATCCTTAGGACAGGTTGAACAAAAAGGGAACCCCCTATAAAGTTCTCTCCTCTTTACCATGAAAAAAAATCTAAGTCTTAAAATAAAAATATAAATGTGTTTCTTCACTAACCTTCTCGACAATCATTAATGAAGATGGTGGGCCTTGAAGCTCCCAAAGACCTTTTTGAAAAATATGAGAATTTGAGACCTAAAATATTTCATAGAATTTGGGTACCTAAAAACCTAATTTAAGCATGATGTGTTAAAATAGTATTTAAAAATGGAATTAAACCCAAATATTGGAGAATCCATCAATGTGATAGTCATCCAAGGCTGAGGAAGGAGAAAAGGTATGAATATATACAAGTCATCATCTAAAACCACTTTCCTCTTTTCTAAAAGTTGGTTTTGAAGCATGACAAGTAGATTTTTAACCACCAATTAAACCTAATGTTGTGCATACAACCTTGTCCTATATTAAATAAGGTGATGTGACCACTTGGCTTATAAAATCCACTATCTTCATTAATTGTCAACCTAGGGTACATTAATCTTGGTAAGTTGTCATAACTATATGTGTGTCACTAGTTATATATGGAAGTTTGGGTCCTAATCATTGCTTAAATATAAACACACTTACGTAAAATAAATTACATGAAAGTAAATGATATAAAACAAATATAATCTATTACAAAAATTAATCACAGTTGTTTAGAAGCTTTTTGAACTCAATGGAATAAATGCACATAATGAAAGATGCTTATATAGAAATCATACATTAATTTAATCTCACATATTATAATGATAAAATAAAATATAATAAATATGAATGCAAACCATACATGAATAATACTAATCTAACAGATAAGGAATCAATCTACTAAACTGTGCTAGTGGTCCCTACCTCATTTGGGTTGGATC